>CM032229.1:144442500-144622500 GCA_019009955.1 Riptortus pedestris | reverse complement strand
GAGGCGTTATCTATGAAGCGGCGTTCTGTAGCGGAGGGAGACGGGCAAGGCCCCACTGGCCGTAGAAACGACCCCAGCGAGCGTCTAACACCAACTGACTGTATCCTTGTAACTAGCCGATGCCTTCTTGTGCTGCAAAGTAGTTTCCGCTGTAGGCTACAGCCTTGGTGATCTGCATATGTGTGGTGGGTTTGTGAACTCAACGAGCGCGGGAGATTCAAATTGAAATGACGACTGAACATCACGTCTTTATATAACATTTTCGAACCCAATCATAATAACGGTGACATTTTGATATTTTCCCCTTTTTACTTTTTGCTCGCGTGCACGCACGAGTGTGTGGAGTGGACCTTATTTCATCATCCAAACTAGGAGTAATGGACATTAGAAGGCACTTTTGAAATCTCGTGGTGTGTTCAACCTCAATAGCTGATTTTCACTAAAGGAGGTCAATGAGTAATAAGAGTAAGAAAGTGCCTGGGTAAATTAATCAGATTTCCTGAAACTAACTATCTAAAACACAATATGCTCTTTTTCCATGAACATGGACAGACAGGACATTATTTTAGAAGAATTAAAATTGAATACAACGACAAATGTACTTGCGACTCACAGACAACACAAACGTTTTTACATATACTTTGTGACTGTTCAACATATAATCAAAATAGATCAAATTTAATAATGAACATAACTTTAAAAGGAGGTAAATGGCCAGAACCACCTCAAATTATATTTAATAAATATAATAAAGAACTTATAAAGTTTATCAAATGTATACATTTGGATGTAGCAAAAATACATTGAAATGTAAAGCTGATTTTGAGGAATGGAAATCATAATTCAATATATTTACCTTACATAGACTAGCAAATTAAACATCGGTTGAGTTTAACTTTGATTGATGTGTTTTTTGTTTATTTATTTACTATTTCATTTAATAATTTTATTTGTAATTATCTTACTTATTTCAATATTTTATTTTATTATTATTATTTTTTTTATACTATATTTGAGTTGATAATTGATTAGCGTGTATATATACTGTAAAATAAAAATGTATTTAAACATAATCATACATGTAATATGCCATGTGGCAATGGAACATGTATTCACATAAATAACTCCTCATAGGGTTACTATGAGGAGAAAAAAAAATCTTGCTTACATAGGCTTGTTAATGCGAGCGAGAAATCTGCTTTGTTGTCGCAGAGTATATGTGACGGACTTTTAGCACATTTCCCTTAATCGTATTACAAATTTAATTGTCTATAAATGTTGTTATATACATATTTTCTGTATCATGAATATTAACCGAAATAGTTGCATGTTTTAATTTTCGGCCATCTGTACACCCACACTCCTACTCATGTCATATTAACTTTAAGCTGTAAGGTCGTGAACCAAATTATTCTCATCGTAAATACTAAATATTGTTTTCATTGAACTTACACTGTGTGAGATACATGCAAATATGTTGTGTGATGGCGTCATTATTTAATAGTTTACGTTCTTAATTGGTAAATGTTTGTTTGATTTATACCATACTCGATATTTGACCGTTTGAATCAACACTAAAGATAATATTTTTTAGCAGATTTCCCGTAAGAGGAATCAACTATTATTGGCTGAAATCGGACTTGAAATAGTGGGGGGTTTCGAAACTTCATAATATCTCTGGTATAATGAGTCGACTTAACTATTAAACTCAGATGTTCTATAATTGTAGTTCAATGAATTTTAGCGGATTTCCCTTAAAGGAAATCTGCTATTGAGGTCGTACTCATGAGGGAATTTTCAAATTTTTTCTTCAAATGTCCATCGATCCTACCAAGTAGATGACGAGAATGAGGTCCGTTCAAAACTGTATATGTGTATATATATATATATATATATATATATATATATATATATATATATATATATATATGTGTGTGTATGTATGTATTTCAATCTATTTTTCTATATATTTGTCTGTTACCGCTCTAGCGGTCGCAATTTTAGTTTGATCGTTGCCAAACTCAATATTTAGTCGTTCTATGTAAAAAGTCTTTCTTTTTTCAATTTCGTTAACGGCTGAAATTGGACCAGCGTGAGGGGGAGTTAAAGGGGGAGAATTTTGAAAATTCCAAATATCTCCGTTAAAATAAGTCCGATCGAAAAATTATATAGTACAAATCCTATTAACGCACTATAAATATTGTTATATAAATTCATTCTCTATCTTCAATATTAACCGAGATATTTGCATTTTTCAGTTTTCAGCCTACAGCAAACTCCCACTTCTACTCATGTTATATGAAAAATAATCTGTTTTATCATGAACCACTTCATTACAAGTTTAAATACCAAATATTCTTTGGTTTAAATTCTTTGAATTTTTATTTTGTGAGATATATGCAAATATGTTCTGTTGACCCCCCCTCCCCCTTCTTTTGTTCTTTGATTACTAAAATTTGATTTATTGAGATAAAAATGATTCTGATTCATTACAAATTAAAGCACTAGCTTTAGTAGATAGTTTTCAATAAAATTAATATGCTATATTCAGATATATTTCATTAATTGTTTTTCTTTCCGGTCTATCTATCTATTCAGCGCTACGAGGTGGCTGGCCTGTTTGTTTACAATTCAGCCGCTTTCCGTTGTAGAGATTATTAACTTGTAAATTGACTGAAGGATTTCACATAGCCGTTTGTAGTTATTCACTTAACATTCACAGTAGTATTACCAGTATTTAGATTTATCTATTGTAAACCTCCCGAGAGTCTCGCCAGAGATGTCGGCTCAATAGGGACCAGCTCTAGAGCACTGAAAATGGGACGGTTCGCCCTGAAAGTATTTTGCTTTTAATAAATGAAGCATTAAGAGTGGAGATGTTTTTGACCTTTTAGCAGATTTCCCTAAAGGGAAATCAGCTATTGAGGTTGTACTCATTACGCGATTTTCGAAATTTTTCTTCAAATGTCCATCGATCCTACCTAGGAGATGACGAAAATGAGGTTCGTTCAAAACTGTATGTATTAATATATATATATATATATATATATATATATATATATATATATATATATATATATATATAAATTTACTATAAATATTGATATATACATTTATTCTCTATCTTGAATATTAACCGAGATATTTTAATTTTTCTGTTTTCAGCCTTCAGTAAACTCCCACTTCTACTAGTGTTACATAAACAATGCTCTGTTATATAATAAAAAAATATTAATTGAAGCCTAAATACCAAATATTGTTTTCATTGAACTTTTACATTGTGAGATATATGCAAATACGTTCTGTTGACCCCCCACCCTTCTTTTGTTTATGGATTACTAAAATTTGAGTGATTGAGATAAAACTGAAACTGATTCATTACAAATTACACCACTAGCTTTAGAAAATGTTTTTAATAAAATTATTATGTTATATTCAGATATATTTCATTAATTGTTTTTGTTTCCGGCCTATCTATGCAGCGCTACGAGGCAGGCTTGGCAATTTGTTTAAAATTCAGCCGCTTTCAGTTGTAGATATTATTAACTTGTATTGTACCTTTACTGAGTATTCACGGTAGTGTTACCTGTGTATATATTAATCTATTGTAAACCTTCACGTGGGAAATCTGCTTAGTTTACGAAGCCCCTGCGTGACGGACTTTTTATGTCACCGTCTTGAGCTGGTCGTCGAGAAGACGGATGTGGTAGGAAGTGTAAGCGCAGAAGGCGAAGGGTGGGGACTGCCTAGAGGTGAGCCAGTCTTCGGGCCCCCTTCTAGCTATAAGGTTCTCTCTCTCACTCTCTCTCTCTAATACAAATATATATATCTAAGTGGATATATCAAATACGCAGGTACATAAATACATACTATATACTAACCTATATCCCTACAATAAATAAACATTATAAGAATAATCTTTAAAGGCTTTTGAAAACTTTCTCTGCATCACTAAATATTTATTCCAAAAGACAATTTTTTTTTTAATCGTTGAAATATATTTTATACTGTAAAAGACTTATAACCACAAAAGTACATTTCAATAAATGTTTTATTATATTTTTTAATACTTGTAAATTATAGTATTGCTTTATTATTAATTTTATATTTACAGTGAATTAATTTATTTCTCATATATGATGTTATTCCCCCTTATGACTTCGTTATTTGTATATTTTCCATATAATATAATTTTGTGTACATAGTTTTATTAACTTTTTTTCTTTCTTTTATTTCACGATAAATGATACTTTAGGTGTTATGTTGTTTCTAAATTTACAAGGCCAGTTTTTCTATGACCTCAAACATGAATAAATTGACTCATTACTAAAATTTAAATCTTCCATCTATTTTCATGACGTTTATAATTACTATAAAAGTAATAGAGAATTTCATTGTGGCAAATCTCTTAGTAAATAAAGTTAACGTCGATTCCTACATATCCCCAAAAATATTTGAAAACTATTAATGTTTTTATAAAGTAAAAAATATATTGAATTATTATTTTTCTTTAATCACTATAGGCTTTCACGTTATTCTTTTTATTTTGAGGAAAATGAACATTCAATATTCTAATTCTTCAATAAAAAATAACTATTAAGTGAATACGCCAGTTCTTCTGGTCGACATTGGCAATATTTTCAAGTTTGTTTTCATTGTATTATATATATATATATATATATATAAACGTTTAATGAAATATTTTGTAATCCTAAGAAAGGAATACAACTTTCCAAAACTGTGAAAACACCTGGTTAATTTCTGAAAAATAGAGTAGTCAACATTCGCGTATAACACTGCTCACTCTATAATTAACTGAACTTCTAATTTTGTAGGTCGTACAGACTAATTTTTTTTTGCTTAATTCAAGACCTTACTAATCACAATAGTTATTAGAATTAGTTGGTTAGTATTATGTTTCTATCATTTATTTTATTTTCCCTTTAAGCCAAAACATGAATAATTTTCTTTTCATTAATTTAAAAATTTTTTAAAAAATCTACGATGAAGGTGTAAATACGTTTATTTAATATTTGAAAATCTAACGTGGAAAAAGTAAACAGACATGACCCCTTCGACATTCAGATTTACATGGCATTGGTGATGGAGCATTGTTGCAGCACCTTGGGAGGAAAGACGCAAATAGTTTTCATTGATGGCTCTAATTCATTCCTAGCGTCAAAACTTTATTTTGTTTACGATTTAACCCAGATCAGTGATACAGGTCTACGTAATTATGAAATACGCTTTATTTCTCATAGCTATTTTTAAACATGTTTTGTGCTATTGTGAACCACTAAATCTCTCTCTCTCTCTCTCTCTCTCTCTCTCTCTCTCTCTCTCTCTCTCTCTCTCTCTCTCTCTCTCTCTCTCTCACACACACACACACACACACACACACACACACACACACACACACACACCATCTCCCTCTCGGGTTCTGTCCCTCACACACACACACACACACACACGCCAAAGATTTATGCGCACCTCAATGTATGAAAATCAAACCTCTTTATCTAGTGACCTTCAAAAACACCAAAGTGTATCTGGAGTTTTAAGGGTATGGTAGGGAAGAGCATCATTCAGCAAGAAATTTTCTTTTAGTCCATAAATAGCTATTGTACCATTAGTTTCCTCATGGTAAATGATCAATTGAGGCTACCCCTGAAACGTAATTTATCAAAACATTCTTAAAATGTCCACAGATCCCACTTAATATATGATGCGAAAGACGTACTTGCCCAATGTTTTATATATATATATATATATATATATACACACACACACATGCAAACGCCTGTGAGTTTTATTTTAATCTAGAGTTCAGTTTCTTTAATGACTGAAAGCCATCCTAATCGAAGTGGGGAAGTTTATGAAAATTGACGTGCAAAGTGTATGTTGACGAAATGTCAAGCAATTTCCAATACCTAATTGTTACGCCATTTATTCTTTGGCAACCAATTTTAATTGTTTGGCTGTGGGGAATTAATATTAGTTAATTAAGTACTTAATAACACGAAATCGAAGGTGAGATGTGGTAGTTGTTTAATGTCAGCCAAATGACTTTGGTATTGAATCAATCATTGGGCAACTCTGTAAATCATAGAATATACCAATGAGTAAATAAACCATTGAATAAATAAAGCATTGAATAAATCGTCGAGAAAAATCAAAAGGATGTCAACAGTATCCTTAAGAGAGTGATAATAATTCTTGAAGAAGTCTATATTTTTTTATGGTTAATTTACTATTTTTGCATATAAACTCCAATTAATTGTTCTCTGATTATGCTGATTAGTTTTATGAATAATTATAACACATTTCATATTTTTAACATAAATAAATAAACATTGACGATATGTGTCCATTATTCATTCCTTAAGCTTCGACTAAAAACATTCCTGTAGCTATCTGTAATTAAAATGAGTAAAGATTACTTCTGTACATCATTCTTCATAATCCTAATGAATAATCTACAGGTGCCAGGTATTCATAGGCTAACCTACTTAGTGGATTTAGATCATTCATAAATAGAGTGGGTCAATTCGTCTGTGTTTCGCAAATATAAACAAGAGAATTCTTTTGTTTTAAAAACTCAGTAAATTGCAATATATTTTTTCAAACATTTAACGTTTAATCAATCTACGAAACAGAAACCATAAAAAGTAGTTATCTTGCGAATTAATATTTTGTGTATAAAATTATATTGTATATGATTTCAAATTGTATGCCTATTATAGTTTAAAATATTTTTGAGTTGTAATCTTGTTATTCTTTAGTGGCAAACTCATGAAATAAAATTTTAAGTCCCACCCTCGCTAGAAAAGTGTAGCAGCCTGTATATAACCCGCCCCAATTAACCTTAGTAGCACAAAGTATATGTACGTTATTTAATAACAACAACAAATATTCTTCTTTCGAGTCTCATACTTTTTTAACACTAAAATAATAATATTTACATACTAGTAATTAATGAAACTGACAATGGTTCGTACTGTGGATATAAAAAAGTAAAATTAAAATGTATTTCTCGCTCTATTATTGAATACACAATAATATATTGTATTTATGTATGAAATAAATTTCAATATACACATTTAGCTACATTATATATTAAGATTTTCGGTTATGTTGCTTGTTTTTATTTGGTTTCTGAGTATTGTGTGTTTTATGCTGTGTGTGCGAGGGCTCACTGCACATGTAATAAATAAAATAATATTTAAAAGTAAATACACCAAACTGAGATTAATATAAGCGGGGATAGTTTTCCAAGAGGAGGCCACCCATCTTCTGAATTCTATGAGAACTACAATAAATTGAAACATTACTCTAATCCGTTCCAGGATCACATTCAAGAATGGTCATTTCTATGATACCAAATGTTGTGTTTCCAACTCCCTTTTTATCTTTCTTTTTGTCTAGCTATTTTATTGGAAGCAACAGTACCATACGTTATTCTTCTACGTAGACCTCGTATTACATTACGAACTTTACACTCATTAATCAGTTCCGTAAATAGTTTTTTCCAGCTTCATTGGCATAACAACAAAGTTACATATATTTATGTCATAAACGAGCTTATAGACCAGATGGGCTGAACATTTTGAAATCCTGTTTAATCACACACATCATTTTAAAGTGGTAAATTTGAATTGGGTTCCCATTTGTATTGAAATTTCATTTCAAATCTTTTGAATTGTTTTGCCTCCAAAAATAATTAATTCCAGTAATTCTCTTAGATGTATGGTACATTTTGTTGGAATGTCTTTCAGAAATTATGAACGCCAGCTTTCTCCAATCCTCCCCCTTTCTTCCTCCAACCAATTCTCACATTTCAGTATTTCTCAGACGCAGTTTTCTTGTTTCTTTAAAAATTCTATAAACTGCCAAATCTTAATCTATTCAGAAAAGTTTGTCACATTGAGAGTGAACTAATCTCTCCTATCATTTCAAGGAATTTCATTTACAACTACGTTAGGTATATCTAATTTTTATTTTTTTTAGTTTGAGAGACAAGGTGGATAAAGTTGTATATTTATAGCTCTATATTATATGCTCTTAATACATTACTCGTATTTTCAGTTTTATTGCTAAAGAAAAATAAAGTGTCCTATAAATTCTTCATTTTCATTAACAGTTACCCACAAATTTACTGTGAAATGAAATGTAATTATTTCCATTAAATGTAAACAAAACATAATAGTATACGTCAAATATTTTTGTTTTATACAAAAAAATTACTTATACTATGTTATTACATTTCATTACATACTTATTATTGAATAGCATGTATACTTATATAGTAAATTCTTTATAAAATTAGCTCAAATTTAATGATTACGTTTTATATAATCTATCAATAAATTAATTTTGGTAACAATATTGATATTAGCATTATTATTTATTCACATGTTTTGTTATTATTCTTAGATTTATTAAAGAACTTGTCTCCATCTTAAAGAGACAATGCACCTGATATTAAATTATTTTTTGACCCATTTTTGTGAGAAATGTTTAGTAGTTTTGTTTAAAAATTGAACATTTTTTGTAGTAGTCATCTTGTGTGTAAAATCATTCTTCAGACATGAAGTTCTTTGATTTATTTTTAAACAAGGATTTTTTTTTTTAAATATTACACATTCCAGCAGTGCTTTAGAGAGTTTTGCTAGTGAAAATGATACGCTTTACGCGAAATATTTATGTTTATGGTTGGAGGTTTGTAGCATTATCTAGTTCATTCATTCCGTCTTCTCACAATACTCCACCCAAGAAACTGATATTTTGGGCAATGTAAAATAATCACTTAATGTAAAAATTTCGAAAACTGTTTTCTTCCAAGTTTTAAAGAACTTAAAAGTTGCTTCATAACGGCCTCCTACCATATGTATAACTTGAAAAAATGGCAATTTTGTCATGTAAATGCATGAAACTGACCCCTAACCACTGCTGAAAATTTATGTTGGTCCTAGCTTATGACTTACTACGAAACCTAGGTATACTCGCTTTATGCGTGCAACTTCTTCGTAAGTTCCAGCCGGAGGGAAATGCTGGTCGTAACATGAAGCCCCATGGCATTAGCAATTTGGTCAATAGATAACTACTTCTTTTCTCATATAGCTCCTCAACTGCCTCACCCTGTTGAGATTAGGCCAAGTCTCCTGTAAAAGTTCGCTCGTGATGCTTACTTAAATGTCTCATGCCCTGAATTTGAATACACATCATAGAAATGAGTGACCTACCACTTGTCCACAACCGTCCTCACATGCACAGGCGTATTAACTCAATAAATAATTCTTAGTAATTAGCCGGTATTGTGAAACGATTTATTTTTTATCCTTTCAAGAGGCGATAAAAATAGTCGTAAAAGAAAAATCTACAACATTCCATGTCTTATGAAGATATATGACTTTTTAGCTTGCTCAGCCGATGCATATTTCCAACAAATGGCTTTATTTGCATGCCCGAGATATGTGTTTGCTGTTTAAAACTATTTATGAGTTCTAAATAGAGAGATCGTCATTATATGCGAGTGAAGGACACTAAATGCTAATAAGGAAAGATGAGTTTAAATGCAATAAATGCTTATTTGTTAAGAATAAACGTTTCTGCTTTTTGTTCAATGACAATATTCAGACGTACTTTAGCATTCGTCATTGTTTTATGCTGCTCATTTTCAACAAGTTATTGCTCTATACATCCAATATTAAATATTTTGGCACTTGAAATAATGTCCTCGTATAAATCGTATACAATGTTGGGGCATGTGTCTTTATATCATAAACAAACATTATGTTAATACAGGTTACTATTTTGTCTTCAGGTATTATATCAAACCTTACATTTCAATAAAAATAATAAAAAAAAAGCAGAAAAATAATAATAATAAATTCTAATCACAAAAAAAGGAACTACAATGGAAATGAAAATTAAAGTATTTTTAAATTCAACAAAATCCCATTTCTTCGCATGCTTTATAACTCTGGCCAATAATAAATTTGGCTTTATCTGCCCTAATAATGTCAGCGCTTTGTTCCTCGTTTTGCGATAAGATAATATAATTTTCTTCACCCGTTTATAATACAAAATGTTAATCCCTTGAACTATCTGATTCATTTATATAAATAATAATATTATATATATAAACAAACAAATTAAGCTGCCTCCTTTTATGGGGATCTATCAAGGTCAGCCTCCTTATCTGCCTTATTTAAGGTAATTATTTCCATTTTGAGTCTCATATAATTTTTTTTTGCTGAGGATGTTGCTATGGGAGCAGCTTAAGTTTATTATTGTATAAATGAAAATTTATATATATATATAAACACAAATTTATATAACAGGAATCTCTATATTCCTTTTATATCTGTATAACTCAGAGCTTTATAAGTGAGTGCGAGTAACAAACTAATATCTCTCAGGTGAAATAAATTATCCAAATAAACAACACAAAACATAATTAAATCAACAGAAGGATAATAAGGTCAAAACACCTCCACTCTTAACTTAAGAGTGTTTTTTTAAGAGTGGAGGTGTTTTGAACTTATCCTTCCGTTGATGATGGACCTCCACCAGCCATCCCGTAAATGATCGGGTTAAGTAAATGAATAATAAATTGAAAATACTTGTTTTCCTTTATTAAGTACTATCTGAATTTAAGAAAAAAAAAAAAAAGAAAAAAATCGTTACGCAGGGGCTGCGTAAACTAAGCAGTTTTCCCAGACTGGCAGATCACACAGTGATGATCTCATCTCACCAAATATTCTCTATATCTATGTAAAACTCCGTTGAGTAGAAGGGAGGGGGAAGAGGTTTACTGAAGGCCGAAAATACGAATAACCATCATCAACGAAAAATGTATTGAACAACAATTGTAGAACATCAATATTTTAAAAAGATTGGTCCTATAAAATGTTCCGATGCGACTCATGATAATGGATATATATCGGAGTTTGCTTTGTCTAATTTTAGCTATTAACAAATATGACCATCAGAATTGAAAAAAAAGGTTCCCTAACAAAATAAAACATACATATACACATAAATATACATTTTTTAGTCAAAACCTTAAGGAAATATTCGAATATATAATTAAAATTTAAAGCTCCATAACATTTCATTTTACAACTTGCTACAATGATTTAAAAATTAACTTTCATCCGTATATAAAGAATACAAAAAAATGAATATATTTATCATCGTTTAAGGATGAAAAAAAAAAACATTTTTACATACATAAAGAAAAAGAAACTTCCTTCAGAATTAATACCCAACGCTTTAAGCTTTTATTGGTAAAACAGGAATTGGATTTAATGTTTATAATTGTCAGCATTTCCAAAAATAAATGAAATTCCAGAGTTAGCTTTCAAGAGGACCGAATGAGTAACTCATTAATGATTTAAAATTTGTATACTTAGTTAATATAAGTCGTTTTGACGCTAACTATAAAAATTGTATATTTTTTCAGTCAAAAAAGACATGTTGACCTGTTTGAATCAAAAATCTAGGATTCGTGCTCATGGAAACATAGGCCCTGACAATGGCTGGATAATATATAACTTTCTATAACTTGAATATTTCCTTTTGCCTATTTATAATGATATTCATCATTCTGAATAAGGAACAAATGTATCATTTATGGATGAGAAATTCCATTCATTAATTCAAGTGAAACATTAGTCATTTTATGATGCTTGAAGGATTCCGCACATGTAGATTACTACTATGTAATGCATTTAAAAATAGTTCATCAAGGTATTAAATACTTTCCTCATCTGTTGTAAACGAGTTTCTAATTAAACGGTGATAAGTATGTACATATCATTTTCATTGTAGAAATAATTATCAATGCTCCAAAATTTATGTCACCTGAAGGCTGAGGTAAAATCCGTAAAATCATCTTTAAAATCACATGTGCAATTAGGGCTTTATAATATTTGATTCCATGGAAACCAAAACAAATATATTATTTGTCAACTTGGGCCTATTCGAAGGTCTCGAAACGCTAAAATGTCAATATTAAATTACAATGTATTGGATCATTAACTACATTTTATACAGGAAAAAAATATATGTCCTATAGAAAAATAAATAAAAAAAACCGAAATATAAAGCTGATATGTATCAATTTGAATTCTAGTTTGTTCAAGCAGTCCAAAACATTTTATTTCGAATAAAATGAAGATTAAATTTTAGCAGATTTCCCTTAAAAATGCCGAAAATTCATCATCAAAATTCCGTGTCGGTGGAAACATTTTACAAATACAAATACAATCTTGGTTAAAATATTGGGTTAGAGGGAGGGGGAAATCGAAAATTTGAGGTATCTCTGTTGTTATGCGTCGTATTGGGTAATTGTACACGGACAAATCTTTTTGCAAATTTAATCTTCTAGAAATGGTGTTCAAAACATTTCTTCTTTATCTCGGATATTAATCAAGATATGTGCAATTTCTTATTTCAATTTTATCTTAGTTTTGCATCCCTCATGCTTACTTTTTATATTAACAAAAAACTTAATATCAAGAAACGTTTTGTTTCAAGACTTTTCGCTATGTGAGATTTATAACAATGTGTTCGCTGTGACTTCATCATTTACAGTTCGTTCAATGTAAAAAGAAAGTTTATATTAGGTAATGGCTGAAAACGGTCTGGAAAAAGGGGAAGGGGGGTTTAGACGGTGAAAAATTGGAAATTCCGAATATCATCCCTATTACTAGTTATGTCAAAAAACTGTATATAGGCAATCTTATTCCAAATTTAATTTCCTGTAAATGCTACACACTTTTATTTATCTCACATATTTACGGAGATACTCGGGGTTTCTATTTTTATCAGTTTTCGGTAACCCCCCCACTTCTACTCATACGATTTTCACATTATTTGGCTCAGTCTTAAACATCGCATGCCCAACTTATAGCTTAATTCTTATATACTTAGGGATTTATAATTGTGCTGTGAATGAACTTTGATCACTGGACACAGTTTCATATTATTGAACGTTTTTCATAAATATCTAATTCCAAATTAATGTAAAACATCAAATTGGGCAATAAATGGAATTGTATATTCATTCAATTCAAAAGAATACTTTTGGCACAGAGAAGGCTGAGTCAGTGGATTATTTTTGGCCAAGTAGTTCATATTCAGAGAATCAACCTATATTTGAAGAAGAAAACCAACAGATGCTTTGTGATTCAAAACAGAAGCCAATCCGTTGCTTAATCTATCTCTTATATATTCCTCTTTTGAGTTATTAATACCACTATCTTCATTAGCAAACTTGCATAACGTTAATTCAAATATTTATATCCTAAATTTAAAAAAAAAAAAACAACACATATTTTCATTGCCAAATGAATTTTTTTTATTATACTTTAATTGATATTTATTAACGGAAATTATTTATTAAAAGAGGTTTTTGATGAGGAGTTATTTGAAAGTTTATTTTAATTTTAAAATAAAATGCTGAATGAATTTCTTTGGTTATTAATAATTAGTTGTTTTAAAGGATGGTATTTATTTTGAGTTACTTAAAAATTAATTTTACAGTAATGATGATTTATCATTTATTATATACATTTTTAAAATTTTTTTCTTGAATGCCTGCTACATATATTCTTTCATTTTTCCAAGACATTAGCGTTCTTCCCTAGACATAATTTTTGTGTCTCAACTTTTAAATTAATTAGTATACTTTACAGAATTCTCTCACAGGGTCACTTGGCATTGTGATTCTACGCTCATGATATGTTGTTTAATCCCTTGTACCATGGGTAGGTTTAGAGACAAGGGAAACGCAAAATTGAAAATAAAACCAGGCATTATGAGAAGTATCGAAATTATAATTATTACTATTTTGCGTTGACCAAGTTTCCATTTCATGAATACTAACAAAGCAATTTGTATTTTTTAACTTCATGCTCTTAGTAAATTGTTTGTTCTACTTATATGATTCAGCTAGACGGAGCCACGGCATTGATAGTGAGTTGTGTGGTAGCCAAGTTATCTGTGTTTCATTCTACTGACTGAGCCACATCAAATTGACTTGTGCCTTTATAAAATTGTCGGGATGTACATATGTTTTATGAATTTATGTGGGGACCGGCTTATTTCGACCGATTTTATTTTTATTTCTCTGAAAAAGATGCCTTAATTTTACATTCTGTGATTATCAAACACCTACGGGACAAATCCCACAGTTTCTATAGTAAACCGTAATGAGTATGTATCGACGAGGGTTTTACACCTCTAATGGTTATTAGCAATAAACGACCAGTCGAAGGACGTCCATCAGTTTTCCCTTCAATTGGGTATGACGCCTACCTAACTGTGACCTCATAATTATGTCTCTATAATTAAAGTGATTCATGTTAATATGTTTTAGTTCCAATTATTTCACTGAATGTACTTGCCCTACAAGGATACCAATTCCAAGACATCAAGGACCCAGCTCGCTTCGGCTATTCAGGCTAATACATAAAAGCCAAAACGATTTTTCACAAGTATATATCTTGCTTCACTGTTTAAACACTTATTATCATTTTTCACCTTCAGATTATGAGGCAGAACTAGCTAAAATTTTATAATGGTTCTATCATCTATCAATTATGTATTATTATGGTATTACACGCTGAGCTTAAGTGTCTTACTACAAAGTACTCAAGAACCGAACTCAATTGGTTGGCTTTTACTTGGAAAGTAAGCGTTCCAGTAGAAGTCGTTTTACTCCTAAATATCTGTGCTTTACAGCCACAGCCATTAATCGTCCCTGATATGATACTTTTACTTTTCAATATCAAGTATAACACATACCTCGCTCAAGGATGCATAATATTTCTTAAGTCAAGTTTACGATTCTTGCAGCCGATTATTCCAATGGTATTACTACTCCAATTAGATGTCTAATTCTGAGAAACCGAGAATCGCTAGTTAGGCTGATCCCTGGATGTCAACGATCCAGGATTTCCTTTTTTTTGGAGCAATGTTCCAGCATCACAGTCCCAGGCCGTATACGTCATGATACTACCATGTTTTACCATTAGTCCTATTATGGTGTATACCTTGTGAAAGATTTCATAATGATACTTAAGTCACACTTATGAGTCTTATAGACAATTATTTCACTGGTTGCACATGGTCAAATGATTCAGAGAATTCAAGAACCAGGCTCGGAAGAAAAGTTAGTTACAATGTTCTCTCGAGTTTTAGCATTCTTCGGTCGGTGAAGTATGCCGCTGCAAGGGAGTAATTATCCCAGATAACAGTGGTATATTACGGTGCAAGTTATGACACTTGTAGGTTTCAACATCAGTCAAGATTACGACACATTCCTTAGTCAGGATTTCAATATTTCGCTAAAGCAATGGTTTTGAGGCATCACCAATTATTTCATTGCTTGTACAATCCCCATTATATAACCATTTCTTATTAAAAGAAACAAAAACGAAAACGCTACGACAATCCCTGGAGAGTGGTGTTTGTAAATGTATGGTAATATACGTATCTCAAGATTTCATATGGCACTTAAGCCATGCTGCCAGTTCAGCTACTGATTGTCAAGCACTGATGCTCAAGTGCTCAAAGAAATTTTACAAGTCGCTATAGTTATAATGTCACTTGGAAGTTTAGCATTCGTCGGAAGTAGAAGTATGCCTGGCCTGTTCTGAATTAATAATAAGTAAAATTCATACTATCGTACAAGTTATGATACTTTCAGCATCATGTATTATATCACGCAATCATCTACCAAGATTTCGTTATTGTTTAATCAATTTTTTTTTGAGTCGTCACGAATTAATCCACTGCGTTTATATGGATTTCGGAGAAATCGAACACACTAGAAGCGTTACATAGGCTGATCCCTGGAAGCTGAGCGTTTCGGTAGATGTATGACGTAATATGTCTGGAGGAAAGATCCTGCATTGCCTCTGACCAACCTACGTGTTGATATCAGTTTTATCATCAGTCATAGTATGACGCATACCTACCTCAAGGCTTAAGTACTTAAGGCATGTTTTTATGAGTCTCGTCACCATTTATTCCACTCTTATTACTTGCCCGAGGGGCTGAGTGATTCAGAGAAATCTAGAAGCCGACTCCCTAGAAGAGCTAGTTGGGCCATTCCTTGGAAGCTAAGCCTTAAGGAGGCCGTAGCTCTGCCCACGCACCTCCACTAATTTGCCATCGCTGCTTCGTGTAGGACGAACACCGTTCCACCCATTTCCGCCTCCATAAATGGCTTACGATGAAGAAATTCCAATCCTCGTCCATTAAATCCAGTTGGTATGGAAACCCCATCAAAGTTGTTTGCCTTTTACCGGCTTCAGTTAATGTTTTATGCATGCAAACTGAAAAGATGAGTATTTCAACCACATTCAACCATGAAAAATGAATATTCTATAGCCACTACTCATTATCTTTGTAATTACTTGAACCTCAACCACAGTAGTTAATTTAAAAAATACAGCCCAAATAAACAAAATTATTAGTTTTTACTCTCCAGTACGAAGTAAAGGAAGTGCTGTAATTACGAAAAATTTCGGTTTCCGTCTGTCAACAGGATGCTCCGTTTTGACTATTATTTAAATCCATTTTTAATTTCTGAGTTATTTCGGTTGCGTACTGCGTAAATAACCCTAGGATGTTGGAAATTAATATTTAGTTTTGTTATAAAATCTGGTCCACTCTTCTTTTGATTAAAATAGGCTTTGAGGGAGTGAGTGGGCTGACGGTTGTGTTATAGGTCAATGATACCTACATTTATTTTTGAGCCTCGTCTGTATAATGATTTTTTATTATTATTTATTAGCGCCCATTTTTAGCTACTATGGTTAATTGTGTCGGGTTATCTTCATCTTCCTTTCTAGCCAGGGTGGAACCAAGAATTGTATTTAATGAGATCATCATTAAATAAATTACTTTTTGCCATGCCCAGGCAGGAATCGAACTCGCCACTCTAGGTTTGCCAAGTGAGATTAATGCCAACGCTTTAACTCACGTGGCTAACCTGAGCCCCTGTGTAAGGACTTGTGTGAATTTATAATTTACTAATTTACCAGGTAGAATCAGGAGTTTTATTTAGATAATTCGTCCCTTTGAGGATCAAATACATGACTCAAAGTCTTCCAGAGACACTTGGAAATAAATACGTACTAGCTAACTATTGAAACTTCTGGAACTCACGTGGACGCGTGAATAAGATAAGAGAATAAAACTAATCTCGAGTAAAGGAATGTCTCGCTGGTAAAGGCTTAAGTATCATTTATAAGGTCTCTTGACCACAATAGTGGTGTAGAAACCCAAGATGTTGGCGGAGCGGAAGGTGGTGTAAGAAGATACGCCTACATATACCTGCTTCTGTCGCAATCAGTGCCGAGATGGTTGACGCCCATGGTCACGTCATACAATACCCAATCAGACAACTCCTAAGACCTCATTGACATCATCATTATCTTTGGGAGATTGCATCATGGCGAATCTATAGGGAACGTGAAAACACATGGTCTTTGGCATTGGAACTGAAGCCATATCTAAATGTTCGTCACTCTGCGTAAACTAAGCAGATATTCTACATGCTCAATACACTATGATCCCCCACCATTAATTCTCCATTTTACTTCCCCGTGAGAAGCAAAGGAATCGCAAAAGTTTTCAGATTTCAATGGAAACATTCGTTCTGACATTTACCTCAAACCACCGGCTTGACTTCTTCTTTATATATAAAAATGAATGTTTGTCTGTATGTCCTTTATAGAATCGTAAACGGCTGAACCGAATTTATGAAACTCGGTATGTATATTACTGCTAAAACAGGTTAGGTTTCTGGCTATATTAATATTCTCTGAGACGAACAGGAGTGGGGGTTATAAGAGAGGCCTGAAATTAAAAATTGCGATATTATGTTTCCTATTGTTTTTCGGCAAATATGCACATAACAGAAGTTATTTGTTGTGTTATTTAGAGTAACTTTTGTTATATACATTTTTTCGTAAACCGAAGTATAAATGAGTTGTACGCTAAAAACAATACTGAGAGTCAACAATTTTATATGGCACAAAAGACTCAACCGAGCTAAACGAAACTCCGTATTTGATTTAGTATTAAACGCTCCCTAAATATAAGCTATATTAAAATTTCGAGATACTAACAGGAGTAGGAGTTGTAAGGAGATCTGAAATTAAAAATAGCGATATTTCGTTTCCTATTGGTTTTTCGGCAATTATGCACATGACAAAAGTTGTTTATTATGTTATTTAAAGTAACTTATGGTATATGGACTTTTTCCGTATAACTAAATATAAATGAGGTATACACGAAAAACTATAGAAGGGGTCAACAATGTCATGGGACTAAAATACTAAATAGAAATCAACGAAACTCCGTATTTTTTGCAATGATAATAAGATAGATAATCTGTGATTATGTTATTCAAATAAAAAGATACTTAACATAACAAATACTTTTATTATTAACATATCCCCATCACTCCGGACTCGGGTGTAAATCCTAAGCATTGAGACTGGAAAATGCAAAAATATTGTACAAAGTAAAGCCCAAAAAGAAATATCATAATCACTCAAATGATTTCCTGGGTGAAGCCGGGTACCTTAGCAAGTTACTTATATACTTATCTGGCATTACTGAAAAAAATCCGACTGGCTGGTGCTGCCTAAACTAACCAGATTTCCCACTTGCTGGAAAATGAAACTCTCATGTTTTCACCTCATTTCATAGATTATTTCTCCCTCAGAAGCTTACGAAAACAGTATTATTATTTTTGCTGAATATGAGATGTTTAGCGGCTGAAGCACATAAAGGAAAAATCTATTGAAACGGTTAAATGTTGAAGTTAACATAATAAAGCCATGAACATGTCTTACATGACGTTACACCGAAAATATTTCCACATATCTGAAACAGTAAAACTTAAATGCGAACAATATTTTATATTTAAGCTTAGAATAAAGTGGATCAGCTTACTGTCAATATAACATACATAGGAGAGGGGGTTTACTGAAGGCTGAAGTTAAAATAAACAAATATTTTGGTTAATTTTCCAAATAGTAAAAAAAATTGTATATCATTCATTGAAAATCATTTGCTATACGAGTGAAATTATACAATTTTACGTTTACTAACGAAGATATGCGATCGATTTTTTTTAAAAAAACCCCACCTCTGTTACCCCTCCCCTCTCACTTTACCGATTTCAGCCATTAAAGAAATTTATATTTAATTTTTCATAAATATCAAGTTTGGGAACAGTCAAACAAAAATTATGACCACTAGAGCGTTAACAGACCATATACATATTCTCAGCTCCTGGGTATGATCGACGGTATTTGAAGAAATTTTTCGCGTCATGAGTACTAACTCAATAGTTGATTTCCCTTGAAGGAAATCTACTAAAAGCTTCAGTCCAGGTCCAAGAGCCGTCAGGTCAACATCGAAAACCTTCGGGCACTGACGTTGATGCAAAGCACCGAAAGCGCTCTGCCGTTTTAATAAATTATTAAAGTGGAAGCGTAGCCAACAATTTTTTCATCCTACCTACATTAGAAGTCACTTCCACCTGCCAGAATACCAACTCAGAATATTAAAAGTCCGTCACGCAGTGGCTGCGTAATCTAAGCAGATTTCCCACGTGAAGTTTTACAGAGAAATCTGCCTAATAATAACAGTAGTAGGAAGGTATCTCTAGACCTATTCACTAGGGACGAACTTTTACGGAAACGGCCGCACTAGCTCTCGGTGGATAGTCCTAAACAGCCGACTCCTGCCAACCACACAAACAATACAAATGCGAATATCTCGGTTAATATTCAAGATACAGAATAAATGTATAGAACAATATTTATAGCAAATTCAATTTGCAATAACATTGATTCTATACAATTTTTCTATACTACGCATAATAACGGAGATATTTCGAATTTTCAAAAATCCCCCCCCCCTTCCACTGGTCCGATTTCAGCCATTAACGAATTTGATCTTTCTTTTTACATAAAACGCTTAAATGTGAAGTTTGGTTACGGTCAAACAAAAATTGGGACCGCTAGAGTGTTAACAGACCAATATATATATCTATATATATATATATATATATATATATATATATATATATATATATATATATATAATTTTGAACGGACCTCATTTTCGTCATCTCCTGGGTAGGATCGATGGACATTTGAGGAAATTTTTCAAAACTCGCGTCATGAGTATGACCTCAATAGCTGATTTCCCTTAAGGGAAATCTGCTAAAATCGATTGAAACTGTTAAATGTTGGTGTTAATCAAATAAAACCATTTAGTATAGAATATAAAATCTTTCATGACGTTACACCGAAAATATTTCCACATATCTGAAACAGTAAAACTTAAATGCGAACAATATTTAATATTTAAGCTTTGAATAAGGTGAAGCAGCTTACTGTCAATATAACATGCAAAGGAGAGGAGGTTTACTGAAGGCTGAAGTTAAAAAAAAAAAATATTTTGGTTAATATTCCAGATAGAAAAAAAAAAAAGAATTATATCATTCATTGGAAATTATTTGCTATACGAGTGATATTATACAATTTTAAGTTTACTAATGAAGATATGTTAATTTTGTTTTTTAAAACCCCACCTCTGTTACCCCTCCCCTCTCAATTTCCCGATTTCAGCCAATAAAGAAATTGATATTTAGTTTTTCATAAATATCGAGTTTGGGAACGGTCAGACAAAAATTGTGACCACTAAAGCGTTAACAGACCATATACATATTCTCATCTCCTGGGTATGATCGACGGTATTTAAAGAAATTTTTCGCGTGATGAGTACTAACTCAATAGCTGATTTCCCTTGAAGAAAATCTACTAAAAGAGCAGTGTGGCAGGGATGGGTTCTCATAAGAGTGACGCCAGCCTCCAGGGTCCACACCCTAGATAGATGAACGTCATGTTCTGTTTTGGAATGGCTACGGCAGCCGCAGAGCTCTACATTTTCAGGGAAAAAGATATTTTCGTAGGTCACTCGAACTAACTAGGATGTACGAGTATATGACCACAAAAAATCAAAATAGCAAATTCCTTCCAACCTCCTAGACGACCAGAAAATTCTTTTGAATATCTAACTACTTTGGCCAACTACTTTCATCGCAAAAGTAGAAACCTGAAGTTGGGGAAGAAAGTGAAAGGTGGACAAGCGCCAGGGGCTTTCTGGTTATGGTAATGTGTTTGAAGTCAGGGCTTTGGTATTATACCTTTTTAGAGGTCGGAGTAGCAATGAGGTTACCAAGATATGGGTTAAGGATTCATACCATATCAGGACTGTAACAGGAAATTATTAGCTTTTTTGTTATCTACTTAAATAAGACACTAAGGTTTGTCTGGTCTCTTGATTATATTTTGCTGAAAACAATTTTTTTTCACTTTTCAGGCTAGCCTAAGAACCATTGTATCAAAATTGAAATTTTCGTCTAGTTTCGCACGTTAGTACCTAGGAGTGGGCGTTTGAGTACGCCAATATATAATAATATAAATATATTTCCCAGTCGTAAAATGATGTTTAAATTATTACATTGTGGATTCTTGGTTTACAGCTCGCGGTTGCCATATCAAATTTATTTCTACCGTGACAATGCGTCTATGCAATTGAGAAGTGTTTTATATGTTTAATAGATACTAAGTTAGAAGGGAATGAATATTGCTACTTGCCCTGTTTCATGATTTACAAACACTGAAAAGAGTGGGGGTTTATTCTTTTGGCAATAAGCCTTCTTTTTTGTTTGTTATTTTGAAAAAATTAGAGAGACGACAGTGTCTCATATCTTCTGACATCTTGAATTTAAATGAGAATTTCAGGAGCACTTCAGGCATTCAGGTACAGCATTGTAGTACTAATATTTATAAAGCCGTTCCTGTAATGATCCTGTTTAATTTATTCCGCCTATTTCAAGAAAGGCTAACATGAAGAAGAATTATTAGTTAATTTCCGTAAGTCTTGAAAAATTGAATGTTCTGTTTCGAAACTAAGATAGTCGAAGGAACATTAAAATTTGTATGTGCTTGAATATACATTTTTTTTCTGACTCCTCAACTTTAAGAATGAAATGGATACACATTACGATATAGCTCCTTCTGTGTTTAATACTTTGAAGAAAAAAATAAAAGAATATAATTTATCCATCATAGTATAAACTTTAAAAATGAAAATTATCTTAAATTCAGTGTTTAATGGTTTAATCGAAACAGAGAAAGAAATGTTTGCCCATTAACTATTGTCTGTAGACTACTTGGTTATTTATTTACAAATTAATGTGATCTATGAAAAAAATACAACAGACTCAATTGAATTTACAATTAAACTAACCGTGAATTACAAATCGCTCCGTGGTACGAAATAACAAATGGATCGATAAGCAATGCTTTGTTATTTTAGTAAGGGAATTATTTGTCTCTCTCATAAAAACTAATTAAACTATTAATTATTTAATAACAATATATATATATATATATATATATATATATATATATATATATATATATTATAGCTTCAATAAAATATTGTTCATTATTTATTCATCCGGGGCTCAGGATAACCACGTTAGTTAAAGCGTTGACCTTAATTTCACATGGTGAACCTAGAGTGGGAGTTCGATTCCCGCCTGACATTAGGAACTTGTTTAGTGGCGGAATTCATTAAATAAAATCATTAGTCTCACCCTGGCTAGAAAGGGTGATAACCTGTATATAACCCGTCCCAATTAGCCTTATTTGCAAAAAATGGACGTTAATAAATAATTTAATTGTATTTATTCATCCGTGATAGCGAGCTTCAAAATAATTGTAAATAAAGTTAAGAATATCCCAACAGCTTTTATGTATATACATGGCAATCATATGATTCCAACGAAGTTATAAATATAGTTGTTTTTTTATATACGAGAAAGTTATCTTCTCAAGAAATATTGAGTAATAGTCTTCGAGAAAATGCTGGCCTTGTGCTAATTAAAATGCATATCACAAACTCCTGATAACATATTTAAATAGCCGTACACTATTGCCAAGGGCGGACTCACTGTGGAATTTAAATCACGAGCAATTGGCTTTAAAAGATATTACTTAGTCAACAAGTATTTGTTTAAAAATTTGCACAAATATATAGAAGGAGTATTTATAAGCCTATACCCTTTTAAGTTCTTGTATTATTTGTAATTTTTGGACTCGCGGATTGATATAAATTTAAATGGATCTTATTTAGTCATGTATTAATTAAGATAGATAGGTATTTAGGAATATTTCAATGATCATTACAGTTTCTAAACTATCTGATTATCAATTATCTTGCTTTTGACACAGTCTACAATTGGCACCTCCAAGAGAAAGCTTATTGCATCTTAAAACAGATTTAAGTGTACTTATCTTAATACTCTATGACGGTTCAACATATAATCAAAATAGACCACCTCATATATTATTTGATAAATATAATGAAGAACTCATAAAGTTTATTAAAAGTATAGATATGGATGTAGCAAAAATACATAAAAACATAAAGTTGATTATGAGGAATGAGAATTTTAACTCAATATATTGGCCTTACATAGACTCGTGAATTAAAGAAGAGAAAACTGTAACATCGGTTGAGTTCAACTTCATTTAATTTCTTTTTTCATTTCATTTTCATTTTTAATTTTATTTGTAATTATCTAGCTTATTTCATAATTTTATTTTCTATTTTTTTTTCTTTCTTTTTTATTATTTCATTTTATTTTTATTTTATTATGCGGCATATATTGTAAAAATGTATTTAAACATAATCATACGTGTAATATGCCATGTGGCAATGGGACATCTACTCATAAATACCTTCTCACAGGGTGAAAGAAAAATTGTACTTATCTCTTTCTAGACAATAGAACCTATTAATTACATTGCCAACGAAAAGTTAGCACGAATCAGATTGAATAGGCCATAAATTGGATGAAAGGAGTATTATTAAGCTGCTTTTATGATTTACTCTGAGAGAAATCCAATGTCGAAAGTTAGTACTCATTTTGTATTTATTGGAGGTTCCTGTTCTATAACCAAAATGCCACTTTAGCAGGTTCTCTTAAGGATAGTCAGCTATTAAGGTCGTACTCATGATGCGATATTCGAAAGAAATCCTCAAATGTCCATCGATCCTCCCTAAGAGATGACAAAAATGGGGTCCGTGCAAAATATATACCTATATATATATATATATATATATATATATATATATATATATATATATATATATATATATGCGTGTGTGTGTCTGTTAACCGCTCTAATGGTCTAATTTTTGTTTGGGCGATACCAAACTGGATATTAAAACGCTTCATGTAAAAAAAAGATCAAGTTCGCTTAAGGCTGAAATGGAAAATGTGGGGGGGGGGGGGGATAAGAGGTAGAGAATATATAAAATCCATCATACCTCCGATACTATCAGTCGGAGAACCTGAAAAATGAAGCTGTTATTATATAATTCCGGCCTGTTAATAATATTGTTATCGAATTTGGTAACTATGAAATTAAAACGTCCGCTAGAGGACGGGCCTAATTTTCGTCATGAGAAGAACCTGACTGGTTAAGGGAAATCTGCTGAAACTGCTTATTCGTTCAATTTCAACACATATTTCTCTGCCTGTTTAGAAAACAGAACATTTTTAAAAGCAATAAGCACTTAAACCATCTGGCGTGGTAGGAGTCATGAGAAACATCTGCCCTAGATCCGTGGCAAGAGAATGACGTCACTGTAACCCACTCGGCACAAATCTGGCAAAGATCTCGCTGGCGGCGAGGTTGAAAGACCTCTCAAAGGAAGGGGTTGTCCTCGCGGGCGTGACATTAACCAAACTACGTTCTCAGCTGTAATCTCCGCCTTGCCATCATATTGCCTCCTCTCTCTCTCTTTTCCTCCTTGCAGTTCAAACTCCTCAGTCTTAGAAGAAAGATTAACTTTGAACTCAGAGGACAAGGAATATACATTTCAAATACTCGTTTGTTTATTATGTGGCAGGCATTTTGTTTCGGTTTTGTAGAGAATGAATTACACTTTAGTAGTTATAAACACATCTCCAAGTCAATAATGGTAAAATCTGGTGTTGGCAACAAATTACCTATTCCTCCTATATTATTAAATAAACAAAATGTTCAAATTCAATCCATTTAGAGTTATTTCATTTCAGGGAAATCAGCTATTGATGTGGTACTCATGACGCATGATCGTCATCTCCTGGTTAGGATCGATGGACATTCGAAGAAATTTTTCGAAAATTGGGTCTTGAGTATGACCTTAATAGCTGATTTCCCTTAAGGGAAAGCTGCTAAAAATTATATATTTGTCTGTTAACGTTCTTGCAATTTTTGTTAGATCGATACCAAACTAAATATTTAATCGTTATATGTATAAAGAAAGATCAAGTTCGTTAAAGGCTGAAACTGGTCGAGTGGGAGGGGTGGGGATTTAAAGGGGGCTTTTCGAAAATTCGAAATATCCCCGTTTCTATACGTTGGATCAAGAAATTGTATAGAACCAATCATATTGAAAATTTAATGATCTATAAATATTGTTATATACATTTATTCTCTATCTTGAATATTAACCGAGATATTTGAATTTTTCAGTTTTTAACTTTCAGCAAATATATTTTAATTAATAGTTTGCTTTGTTAAAGGCAATCGAAATTACCGAAACATTGGCAAAACTATTTCCGTAGATTTTTGCCACCACCTGCTACCCGACAGAAAAACATAAAAAACATCACTTTAAGAGTTTCATCAAGGTCATCTCACGTTTTAATATATAGTAATGTTGATATAAAAAAGTAGGAATGCTGAAGACATTAATTATATTTTTTTAGCAGATTTCCCTTAAAGGCATACAGCTATTGAGGTCATACTCATGACGCGAATTTCGATTTTTTTCTACAAATATCCATTGATCCTACCTAGGAGATGACGAAAAGATATCTGTTCAAAATTGTATATAAAAATATATTTGTCTGTAACCGCTCTAGTGGTCGCAATTATTGTTTGATCGTTACCAAACCTGATAGTTAGTCGTTTTATCTAAAAAGAAAGATCAAGTTCGTTAACGACTGAAAACGAAACAGGGGAGGGGGTTAAGAGGGAGAGAATTTTTAAATTTCCAAATATCTCCGTTACTATCCTTCGGATCGAAAAAGTATATAGAACAAATCGTATTTCAAATGTAATGCTCGATAAATATTGTTAGGTACATGTTTTCATTACCTTTAATATTAACCGAGATATTTGCGTTTTTTAGTCTTCGGACTTCAGTGAATCCCCACTCCTACTTATGCCATATCATTAAGAAGCTGTTTTATTATGAATCACTTTATTTGAAGCCTAAATAACAAATATTGTTCTCATTGAACTTTTACGTCATGAGATAAATGCAAATACGTGACGCAAGTGGGAAATCTGCTTAGGTAACGCTGCCCCTGTGTGACGGAATTTTTTTTTTAAAATGAAATATAGAGGAATTACAAGAAACATATATAAAATTTGATAATTTCTTGACTCACAAGTTGTTTTCCTAGACTACATTCAAGCATGCAACCAGTAATCTAACTGGAGACATGCAATGAAGACTAGTACAATGTGATTCATTACCGATTATAATTAGTGTCTTGACGTTATTGCTTATTGAATATCAATCACAAAATCAGTTATTCTCTGCATAATGCGCTTTTAGATTAGAATTAATAATCATTGTTTTCACATTCATCCCATAGAAGTGTATGGGAGGTTGGAGCTGAATACAGACTAGGCTACCTCGGTGGCATAGAGGTAGATAGGCTGGACTATAGAGCTAATGAGAAGATAGGTCAGTGGAACAGCACGATCGACAGCGGTGAAGGTCAAGGCCTATCATAATCTGCCACGCCTCACCTCTCGTGACGTCATCTCATCTCATCAACCGGCTAGCTGCTAATATTTCACCCATCCTACAATCAACCCTAGATAGTCCAGAATGGTCATTTCTACTTAATTGTATAGGGTTAAAGGGCACGCAAGCTATCCTAACCAGCCTTTTCAATCCAATGATATTAATTATTTTTTCCTAAGTAATGCCTACAGTGAGGCATATTAAATTTGTTATTACCTTTCAATGTAGTGTTTTCAGGTGTATAAAGTTGGTAATATCACACTATTACTAAGTTGTTTTTCTTTTATATTCAAAAAACTGACTATAAAACTATGACAGTGTTCCAAATATATACTCAACCGCAAAAAAAAAACCGGACACTTAGATTTAGTCTTATAATTTTGTTAAATACTTAATATATATGTATATTAATCTTTTTCATTAAAATAATTGGTTAATCTATAGGTTATTTAAACAAAATCTGCCAAAAGTGAATAATTTTTATTGATTATTTAAAAAAAAAAATACAAAATAAAAAAAAAGATAAATTAACACATTTAAAAAAAAAATTATTCTTCATTTTTATTACAGTGAATGGTAGACTTCGCTACCCCAAGCGTTTCGGCAATGTAACGTAAGCTCCGGCCTTCCATCTAAGTTTGAAAGACCCATTATTCTGGACCGAAATAAAAATAAAACATTAATTAAAGAAAATGCTTGGTTAATAATTAAAGATGTTTAAATATGCGAAAAACTACTTACAGTTTAGAATAGATCAACTTCACGACAAATAAATCTAATCTGAGTTTTATCTAATTGTTTACTAATCCTGAAGGGATTAGTTCAATGGACTCTAAATTCCCTGTAATAACTAGAATACCCACATAAAGAAAATTGCTGAAAATTAGCTTTTAATACGAAAAAAATGAAGTGTCCGGTTTTTTTTTTTTTTTTGCGGTTGAGTGTATATATACAAGCTGAGATACCCGGCTTCGCCCGGGAATTCATTTGAGGCTGAATGGTGATGGTATTTTTTTGGCAAGGCTTTACTTTGCACAATAATTTGACATTTACCCGTCCCAGTGTTTAGGGTTTTTATCCGTCGTTTCTGTAGTTTTGTTAATAATAAAATTAATTATTTATGTAAGAATTCACTGTCCTCCATATTGTCATATTTCCCGTCTCCTGTGCATTATGCATAGATTTGAATTATTAAGGACAAAATATTAATATAGATTTGAATTAATTTTTCCAGGTGAGGTTCATATTGGAAAGAATTGTTGAGCATATCAATATTTATACGTTAGTTACTTGCTTCATACATTGTTCCCCAAAAAAATGTATAAAACAAAAGTTACTCTAAATAACAAAGTAAACAACTTTTGTTATGTGCACGTTTGTCGAAAAACAAATGGACAATAAAATATTGCGAATTTTTATTTCAGGCCTCCCTTATAGCCCCCACTCCCGTTCGAACCTAAAAAGTTTAATATAGCTTAAAATCATGGAAGAATTAATGTTAATTGACATACCGAGTTTTTGTAAGTTCGGTTCAATCGTTAGTGCCCATTAAAATAGTTGGCTCCCGCTTTAGTTTATAGTGTATATCTCGTTTATACTTTGTTATAAGGCAAAAGTGAATATCACCCTATTCAAATGCCAATAAGTGAATTAGTTACTTTTTTTATCAAATTATAAGGTGGCATTCACAAATAAGCTAAACTATTAATTATTATACAAGTGGTTTCCATCGTATGAGACTTGTATTCTTAATACATCAGCTTCATACAACAGCAATAATTCCACTTGAATCGTTTGGCTGCGGGTTGATGTAAACATCCATGGTTGAGAAAAGGTCAACACCTCCACAAGGTTTAAAACCTGGGGGAAGTGTTAACGTTTTTTCATCCATGGAAGCAATAATTACATTGTTGGATAAATATATTTATGCTGCGAAGACAGAGTTTGGACCTATAAGACTTACATATTCTGATTTGAACTAATATAAAATGTAATTATAGTGGCAGGCTTAACTGAGAAGTTAGGCTTCATTTCACAGCTAAGGCAAGAATGAAATTGAATGAAATAATGGAAATGACATTAACTTTAAGTGTGGCAGATCCTTGTCATAACCTTAAACAGCAGCGGAGTTCTTTCGCAAGAAATATCTGTTTAATATATGCAACAATCAACTACACTGTTTTCAACAATTGTTGAGCAATAGATTGAAACTTGAAGAATAGGATTTCTTCTTTTTTAGGAGTGACTTATTCCGTAAGCAAGTTGATGTTTTATATGTTATTTCGGGACACCTGTAGTTTAAAAGAATAATAATTTGGTTCATTAAAAAATAAACCTCGTGCCATTTTTTTGAATGTTTAAACTCCAATATTTCAATAAATTAGTCATAGTCAAGATTATAATCAGATCTATCTCCACTGATTTTGCAATACCAAGAATGCATTTCAAGTGCTTGGTGGCCATTAGCAATTACTGGAGTGCTACTCCGGTTCCCTGGTTTTCAAATACATAGGAATTACTATTTCGTGGCTTCAACAGGATATCTGTGTCACAATAAAGGTCGTTGACTGGGACAGAGATACAGTGACGACACGCTCTAAAACGCTACCACAGCTGTTACTGAACTTCCATAATACTTTTTATTTTACTACTAACTACTAACTATTGTGAAAGCATATAATGCGCCATAGAATATTAATGCTCGGAGTTGTGCCATGATTCTTCGGCGTCCCTTCAGAACCTGAGCCTCTGGAACGGCGTCTTGTTAATTAGAGAGACAATCAAGAGTTATCCTTGGAGTAACAATCCCACTGCCTCAGGATATAAAACCAGGATTGAACCGTACCCTTGGCCTCGCGTCGGGCCTTTTATAGCACCCCCTCATATCCTTGGGGACACTCCGATACGCTGATTCAGCGCTGTTTCTTTCTAACTCTTTCTTAGAACTCCTAAACCGTGTCCTTTAAAGGATCGTATTCAATTAAACAGTAGTCCTTCTAAACAGTCACTATGAGTCACCACCAATGACAATTAAAAAAATCTGAAAAAGTCATCATATTTCTTATTCTACTGAATGTGGCAGTGCAGATCTGGGAAATATCTTATGAACTGGAAGTCATCCCACCAAGTATTTTATTTAAATACTAGGCCTTTCGTCACCCAACAAAAAAAAAGTCCGTCACGCAGGGGCACCAGATTTCCCACGTGCGGCACGTATTTGTATTTACTTTAAAACTTAAAATATCAATTAGAAAAATATTTGGTATTTAGGCTTCAAATAATGTGCTTCATAATATAACAGCTTATTGTCAATATGACATGAGATGGAGTGGTGGTTTACTGAAAACCGAAAACTACAAAATGCAAATATCTAGGTTAATAATTAAGATAGAGAGTAAATTTATATAACAGTATTTATAGTAAATTTAATTTGCAATAACATTGATTCTATACGATTTCCCGACGTATAGTAACAGAGATATTTTTGAAAATCCTCTCCTCTTAACCCTCCCCCCACTGGTTCGATTTCAGCCATTAACGAACCTGATCTTTATTTTTACATACAACGTTTAAATATCGAATTTGGTAAAGATCAAGCAAAAATTACTACCGCTATAGCGTTAACAGACAAATACATATATATATATATTGAACTGACCTTTTTTTCGTCATCTTCTGGGTAGGATCGATGGACACTTGAAGACAATTTTTGAAAATCATGTCATGAGTACGTCCTCAATAGCTGATTTCCCGTAAGTGAAATGTACCAAAATACATGGAATGAATAAAAACAATTTTGAACGTAATTATTTGATTCACTGCATGGCCTTAAACATGCATCATTTTTGTATATTACACCCTAACGATGGTACGCTAGTGCCGAAAGATCTTATGCTTAAATAAATAATTCCAGTGGTGGAAGACTTCCAGTTAATACGATCTTTATCACTGAGACCTTATCTACCACGCAAACAACTTTGATCATTGCATATAAAAGCAACACATTTTATAACTCAAAGGAAGAAACGTGAAATCAGAATAAAAAAAAAAAGAAAAAAAAGTTCAACGGAATTAATGCAAAAGGATTTAGGTTATTTTTTCTTATATTTGCTACCTCATTAGAATATTTTTCTTTTACAAAAACCTAATAAAAATATTCAAACAAACGGAACATATATCAAATTAGATAGCTATGCATGTCCGTTCAAGAAATGAAAGCCCTTCCCGTTCAAAACATGTTAGCAGATTTCACTTAATGGTTATCAGCTGTTATTAAGGTCGGACGCATGATTTTCAACAAATTTCGATCGATCCTATCTAGTATATGACGAAAATGAGGTTCGTGAAAACTTATATAAATATATATATATATATATATATATATATATATAATAACATTGATAGCGTTTATGAATACGAGGTAAAACCAACTCCAGCATATTCTGACCACAATTTATGTATTATATCTCTCTTGGGAAAACACTCTAATAAACTATACTTAGGGAGGAAATTAATCATAAATCGTAGTGCTGAGAACCTCGAAATGTTCAAAATAATCTTACGTACTTTAGACATCGATTTCAATTATAACGTAAGCCTCAGTACGCTAACTGAAGATTTTAATAAAAGGGTCACTGATCTAATGAAGAAAGCGTCCATGCTTAGAGTTAGCTCATCAAAACAGATTCCAAACAAACCTTGGTTTGACCAAAAATGTATTCTAGCAAAAAAACAACTTACCTCTGCATACAAGAGATGTTGTAAAGCTTCATTTAAAGATGAATCAACTACTAATTTTCTGCATTCTAAGAAATGTTACAAATCATTAATTAAAAAAACTAAGGAGCAGTACTTTACAAAATTAAGAGTTAGATTAAGCAAAACAAAGAATTCTGCGGAATTTTGGCCAGCTTTAAAAAAATTTAAATTTAAACCATTCCCAGAAAATGAAATAAACATTACTCAGTGGGAGAATTTCTATAAAAGTTCTTTACCTCAAAAAATTATTGATGACACAATTTATTTTCATTATTATGACTCAGAACTAGATGGAGAAATTACACTCGAAGAAACAGTAGAAAGTCTAAAACGCGCAAAAAACAATAAATCTCCGGGATTAGATTTAATTCCCAACGAATGTTATAAATTAATGAATGAAAGTTGGACTAACCACCTTGTACACATCTTTAATAAAGTTTGGAGTGAAGAAACGATACCATCATCTTGGACGAAAATAAGAATGAGGCTCATCCATAAGAAAGGAGATAAAAAAGACCCAAACAATTACAGAGGCATCGCCATTCTCAACTCAATTCTAAAGCTTTTCACTTCCATCCTTAGTCGAAGATTGCTTACATGGGTTGAAGACAGGAAAATTATCCCGGACGAACAAATGGGTTTCCGAAAAGGTAAAGGATGTAGGGATAGCATATTTTGTTTGTCAGCAGCTGTAAATATAGCACTCAGATTAAAGAGGAGGAAATTATTTGCTACCTTTGTAGACTTCAAAAGAGCCTTTGACTCTATAAACCATTCAAAATTATGGGAAAAACTATATAGGCTAGGAATTGGAGGAAAAATTTTAAAAGTGATTAAATGTCTGTATGACCAAGCATCGTTTATTATTGAAGAAGGAAATCAGTACTCACATGACCTTGAAATATCTGAAGGTGTTCTACAAGGAGAAAACTTAAGCCCTCTTCTATTCTTGCTATATATATCAGACATAGTCCACTTTTTTGAAGAGAATGGGGCAGAGGGTATACAGATAAGTACAAGAAAAGACTTAATTTTATTGATGTATGCTGATGACCTAGTTTTACTCTCTATATCATGGCCTGATACGCAACGTAAATTAAATATATTAAAGAAATACTGTGACGCAATGTTACTCTCAGTGAACACTCAGAAAACAATGATATTACCATTTCACAAAGGAGGTCGACTTGGGAAAAGTAAAACCATATTTTATAATAATAACCCAATCCAGCTTACAAATTCATTTACATATCTGGGGGTACCTTTCTCATCCTCAGGAAAATTCTGTCAAGCCAGTACTCACTTCTTGGCAAAAGGTTGCTCTGCCAATGCTGCCATCTTACGGATACTTAATAAAAGCAAAGCTGAAACTTGGGCAACCAAATGTATGCTGTTCGATGCACTTAGTGAAAGTGTACTCCTGTATGTATCAGAAATATGGGGCCCTGGTTATTCGGCTGTGATTGAGAAAGCTCAATTAAACTTCTTTAAATGGCTTATGTGTCTCCCTAAAAACACTCCTAATGCTTACATTAGAGTAGAATTTAACCGCACACACACACCCGACTGAAAATTTTCAAGAGGATGTTGAATTGGTGGAAGGCTCTACAAGAGAAGTCGGCAGATGATCTATCAAGACTGTGTTACATGCGCCTAAAGGAATTATCTGCCAATTATTCAATGCCATTTAATTGGGTGAATGAACTGGAGGGGTATCTTGGGTGCATAGGAGGGAGCTTGGAGGAATTGGAAATGGCGGAAAATATTAATGAAAAAATAAAGACATGTTTAGAGGCTCTCGAGAACCATTTAATCTCGGTAGATGTAAAAAGAGTCTTAAACAGCACATATAGCCAGCACTTTAGAAGAATTAGCTCTCTTGGCAGAGGCGAGGAGTACCTGTACCAAAATGTGCCATTTTTTATGACCAAATTGATATCTCAAATCCGTTTATTAGGTACAAAAAATCAAAGATTAATAGTTGGTAGGACAATTTACATATTCAACCCAGAAAAGCCATGCCCCCTTTGCGAAGATAGCCAAGACACCGTTTCGCACTTCATCCTTACATGCCCCGTTTTAGCAGAGAGAAGAAACCACCTCCTGAAAAGTTTCAACATTCCACAGCAATCCATGGAAAATTTGTTTGACCTTATGGACAATAATAAAATAAACTGCTTATATGATTTCATACGTAAAGGTCTTTACCTCAGAGGGGAAAAAATACAGACAATATAATAATTAAAATAAAATTAATGTCTTATGTTTTTTTTTCTATAGTAATTAGTGTATATAGTTTTTGTTTTTTGTTATTATTTAAAAAAAGAATTCTCTGTTTATGTTTATATGAAAAAAGGAAGAGGGTTGAACCCTTGCTATAAAATTGTTAAATTTTTATAAGCAATAAAAATATTCATTCATTCATTCATTCATATATAATAACTTATTGTAATAATGTGCAAACTAGATATGTATAGCACGATCAATAAGAAACAGTGAGTAATGTTTATTTTATCTATTTCCTTTAAAAGTCCATCAAGTACTGTCCATCATACGACACAGATTTCCCAACTGTTGCAATGCCTCGCTCGTGTCGTCATGTCACATCCTATTCTCAATTTCTCCCAAAATAAGAGACCTTGGTGAACAGGATTTCAAATTTTAGCTGAATACAAGATGTGTTATTGTTGCTGTTGCTTGATTGAAAATTGAAGATTTAGGTGCAGAGTAGATTTAGGCAGAAGGCTGAAAAATAAATAAGACACTTTTTTTGGTCAATATCTTAGTTAGTATTAGAGTTTAAAAAAAAGTGCATTACAAATAATTGTAGGAAATTGTATTTGCAATGAGATTGTTCGTATAACATTTTTCGGGCTCATAAAACCCAAAATGTCGAAAACCGTGATATGAGTACAACCTCAATAGTTTATTTTAGAAGGTTTCCCCTGAGGGAAATCAGCTACTGAGGTTGTACTCATGAGGGGATTTTTGTTAAAAATGGTCAAATGTCCATCGATATTACATACTAGATGACGAAAATGAGGGCCGTTTAAAATTGTGTGTGTGTGTGTGTGTGTGTGTGTATATATATATATATATATATATATATATATATATATATATATATATATATATATATATATATATATATTCGTCTATTACCGCTCTAGCGGTTGCAATTATTGTTTAATCGTTACGAAATTCTATATGTAAATGTTGATATATATATAAACAGAAAGATCGAGTTTAGAAGAGAGGAATTTCGAAAAGTCTTAATATCTCCGTTACTATGCGTCGGACCGAAAAATTGTATGTGACCAATGTTATTGAAAATGTTATTTTCTATAAATGTTGATATGTACATTTTTTCATTATCTCTAATATTAGCCGAGATATTTGCATTTTTCAGAATTTCGGCATTCAGTAAACCCCTACTCCTTATGTTACCATATCAACAATAAGCTGTTATGTTATGAATCACTTTATTTGAAGCCTAACTAACAAATACTGTTCTCATTGAACTTTTACTTCATGAGATAAATGCAAATACATGACGCAAGTGGGAAATCTGCTTAGTTAACGCAGCCCCTGCGTGACGGACTTTTCCTTAATGGAAATCAAGTCTATGTGATGATACTATACGACAGTGACGGATTTCGTACAGGTAACCACCACAATCTAGCTCGGGGTAATAACAATTATTTCTCTGCAACAGCTTAAATACTAGTGATGGAAAACAGTTTGGCAAATTGGTATTTAACAGCAATCAAATATAAAAAAACAGGCATTAACACAATTTAGTAATCATCTAGGTAATGAAGGGAGAGATAATTACAGTAGCAGTTACTTCTGTAATCAACTCTCATTTCAGAAAGCGAGCCCAATTATTTCATGATAAATAGTATTTCATGATCAGGCATATTACCCGTAAATAGAAAGTGCTTCTGTAATACCAAAATATTACTTTCTGATTTCTTTAAATTACTGCACGCTTATTTCAGAATTAATTATAAAGTACTAGGGAGTCATGCTCATAAATTTTTTAATTAATAAATTAACTTCGATGAAAAAAACATAACGTTTACGGTACTTTTACTGGTTTGAAAGCAGACTGATTAAGTTGATGAATGGGGCCAAAAATGCGCTTTTCTCATTGTGTTTGATTGCTCGACGCGTTATAGTTTTCTACTTGCGCGATGTAGTTGGGAACTCCATCCGACTATAATGGTATAGCATTTGAAAGTAGTATTTGCATGAATAAGAGACTATTTTTTTAACGTTATTTTTTACGGCTTGTAAATTGGTTCAATTGGATACGCTCTGACAGCGTTCTTATGGATTAAACATTTGCGAAGTTATTTCAATTTCATGTCAATTTGAACTAAAATCCTTCCATGTATATTGAATAAATCTTAAACAATGAAATTATTTTGACGCACACACTACGTTACTTCCGAAAATCAATCACATTTCGTCTCTTCTTTATCTTGTCATTTCGTTGAATCTGTTTCCAAAGACGAACTTCTTATACATATGACATTTTAGCAGATTTCCCTCAAGGGAAATCAACTATTGAGATCATACTCATTTCTTCAAATGTCCACCTATCCTACATAGGAGATGACGAAAAAGAGGTCCGTTCAAAATTGTATACAACTATATCTGTATCTATATATTTGTCTGTTACCGCTCTAGCGGTCTGTACATGTTATTTGTAGTTATTTTGGCATTGTGCCCAAAAAGAGGGTACCATTTTTTGAAAGTGATTTTTCAATCAGTAGTGGATTACAGTGCTCTTGAAGTTTCTATGACACGAATAAAAATTAAATAAACAATTTAAACAATTCACCAAAAAATGTGGTTTAGATTTTAGTTTATAGTAAATTTTTTGCAACACTGGAACTTGTGTGACATTTTACTGAGTAAAGGCCGAAAATTGTTCTACTTTACATGGGCAACTATTAAAACTAACTGTGAAAAAAGTGGATGTAAAAAATATCTTCGTACGATAACTGCATCGGTCAGGGTTGAAAAGTGCTTTAGGAAACACAGAACATTTTAGGAGTTGAGAACGGAGGAAGTGGAAACGGAGTACAGTATAAGTTTGTACCAATATATAACATCCCTCTACGGTGAGGAGAAGCAGATTTTACGTGACTTAAATATAACAAGCCATTAATAATTTCATATATTTTAGGTGTTGGCATTAATAGATACATTTAAAACAAAAGAATAAAGAGGAGGGGGTTCAGGTTAATCTTGTGAGTTAGTGCGAAGGTTTTAATACACTTGTTAAACCTAGAATCGTGGATTAGATTCCCGCCTGGGTAATACCAATTTATTTGACGAGGAACTTTCAAGCGAATATCATTAGTCCCACCCATCTCTAAATAAAACTGCAATAACCCAAAACCAACCTTTAACCAAAAATAATTTTTTAAACCCTAATACGACACACTGAGGTGTCAAATCCATTCATAAAGTCAGCTGGAACTAATTAATTTCCTTAAAAATATTTTTTTAAATTGAAGATTCATTAGCTTATAAGAAAAAAATTGATAAAATCTCTTATAAAGATACTTTGTTCATCACACAGAGGATTTGCCGGCAATGATTTGAGTGGGTGAACAGGTAAAACATTCTACTGTCAGTGACCAAGGGATCTTTCCCGAAGCGATGGAGTTTGTTTTTTTTTTCTCTATAAAAGACATAATAAAAAAGTAGCAAGAAAAGTGGTCAAATATGACTTAAAATGAGTAATTTTAGGTCACGTCTGAGGTAGAACCTTGGAAGGCTTCCAAAAGGAACTTCTGAAAAAGGGAAATCACATTGACAAGGTTAATACGATAACTCATTCATATTTTTTTTCAAAGAGAATTATCTAACAACTTTTTAAGTGAGTGAAAACTGCGCCACTATTGACCTTAGTATAAAAGTTGAAATAAAATAAAAAGCCTTGACATTGAATATAAAAGTAACATTTTCTAATTAAGAATGAATAGTCGGTGTGAAAATTGCACGAAAAGTCATTTTTATCGTTCTATACAAAATGAGTTCCATTGAAGCGTATTCCTGAAAGAGGAATGTCAAAGAACTAGAAACGTGACCAACAAATCTCTGCTTTGAGCGGCCTCTGGTTGTGTCCGAAGAATAGCCAGTAATGACGTCGCGGGTCCTTTGTGGTGAGAACATTAGCAAGTCAGTGACTTCTATTAGCGCTCATGTCTCTGAAGGCTTACACGAACTAATGTGGAATGTATTTATTCCTAATAAGTGTTTAAAAAAAAAAAAAAAAAGCTTTATAGAATATGCCAAATTACTATAATAAAATTATTTTATTAACTCAGTTATTATTTTTAAAATATTACTGAATATCAAACTTAAATAATTCATTTCGTTGTTAAAATATCTCAAATTCACTGAACTGATCTTCTAAAATCTATCAGTTTAATAATTATATATAATAAATTAATTTTGTTAACCATCTTAATAACACTCTGATTATATAACATGTATTTTTAATTTATTTGTATAGTATTGTATTAAAGAATAACAATCTCTATAAAAGGTGAGAAACTTTTCTTTCTTATTATTTTTTTTTTGGAGGGAGGGTTGTGTCTCACAGTATCTCTATGAAAGGCAAAATACTCGTATTTAGTACATGCTCCATGCAGTTTGACATTATTACATGTGATTTTAGATGAATTAGATTTTTTTTTTTTTATAAGTTGGTAGTTAATTATTAAAATTAAAATATTAACAAAAAGTAATAATAATAAACCAAAAAACATAAACATACGACATTATTTTAAAAAAAGTATAAAATAAAACAATACCAAATAAGTCTTCAAATCAGCCCGGAGTTGCTGCGATAAATATCTTTTGTGTCCATCTTTACATAGAAATAGAGAATATTTGGTGAGATGAGATGAAAAGCATGTTTCTGGGAAATCTGATTAGTTTGCGCAGCCCGTGTGTTACTTTATATTACTAGTAAGGATAAACCGAAGTAATAAATAAGCAATAACACGTTGTCCGTTAACCATATACAACTCATTCAACTCAATGAGTTGTATATGGTTAACCATTTTCACAACCCATAAATGTGAATGGATTTCTGACCAATTGTATATGAAGTATTTAAAGACTATTAGTTCAATTAAATATATATTTAATATGAAATATTCTTAATTGGTTCTTAAGTTGTCGTGAACTCTATGAGCTTGAGTGTGTTTGTGTGCGAGTTAAATTTCGTGTCAATTGAAGAGCAGTACGAAGTTTTTTAATTCTAATATGTTACTAGTTTTAAATTATATTCCTTTCATTTATTGTTATTAAAAGTTATTTATTAGTTTACCGAGTGAGATTGAGACCTTTCGTTTACAATACCATTGTTTAGTTCGTCACGTAGTGATTAGCTCACATTTATTTCCAACTTAATAATTAATAAATATGAATATAAAAGCAAAATACAAAAACAGGAACGTGTTAACTAATATTAGGGAAGGCAAGAGAGTTAAATAATAGATAAATTCAGAGCTAGTTGGGAAACATTTTGCTGTCTTATTACTCCCAAATACAATGTGTAAAGTGTCAAAATAATAGAGAAACATTTTAAAGAAGCACTTTATTTATTAATGTATTTTTTTTTTTTTTTTTTTTAAAATAAGGAATTTACCAAATATTCCACATATTCTCTTCTCCTTGTTCAGAGCAAACGATGCAACGACGCAAATCAGTATATAACAATATACTTCATTGGACTGTCAATGGACAAGTTGACAGATTTTTTATTTGATCCTACCAAACTCGATATTTATTATAGAAGGGGCTAAATTAAATGTCTTAAATGTTCTCTGTTTTGAGCAGAAACGAAAAACTTAATTATAGTAGACTTAATTATGTATTAAAATTAACAATTTAAATTCTTAATAAAAACTAAATTTAATGTTACATTAATGAATGAAGTAATTGGAAAACTTTGAATCATTGGGCGTTATAAAGACATGCAAAAAGAATTAGATTTTTTTGGAGTAATGATTACTTAAGTATTTAATATTATTTCACGTTCTTCTTAGTATATAACCTATATGCGTTGGCCTACGACTAAAATTTAAGAAACATTTTGAAAATCTGGTCAAGAGTACATCCCTGATAGATGTTTTCTCTGAAGGAAAATCTGCAAAATGTCCAGGTTTGACACGTGCTGAGCTAAACATTCTTAAGATTAGTGGAGGAAGGTGTAGAAAATGTAAGTGGGCCCGTTGACAGGAGAGATAGCTGTTGTCACGGCTCTGGAGTCCTGTCCCGTCAGAACCATAACAAATCAGCTGATTGTCCTTGAACCAAGCACGAGTCTTGTCTCTTGGTCGTCACTGCCCTCGCTCGGGGGCACGATTTATTTAGGAATTCTTCAGACAATGGACAGCTCCATTGGGCGAACATATTAGGAAAATGGCATCTCAACAATTTAGTTCATTAAGAGAATCTGTTCGCTTTAAAATTACCTGTTAATTAAATGAACTGTGGATTAGGCTCCATCCAGCAGAATTGAAATTGTATCTAAGATTCCTTAACCTACAGGTATTTATCACTTCATATAAGGTTGTTGTCAATCAGAAAACAAACAAATTTAATGAGGAATGCTATAAATAAACCACAATACGAAGATTAGTTTGAATTTTTCTCAACAAGAACTCAAATACATAAAATAGATTAAAGGCTTGAGATTACTGATAGTCTCAGGCAAGGAGACTTTCTATTTACTTTTCAAAGTCAAAGACAATCCGTAGATTAAGAAATAATATTTGTAATAATACGATTTATAAAAATCAACAGGTCATGGTTATGCTGATGATGTTGTGGTTTCAGCCATAACAGCATTGAAAGCCAAGATGCCTGTATGTGTGCACAGGGTTTGATAATAATTGTTTTACTAGTTTATATAAGTAAGTCACTATTCCAAGTTACAGAGATCATTAGGGGTGATTATACTTTTTATTTTGTTATCTACTTTTTATAATGCATTTTTTCAACAACAAAAAACAAACAAAAAACATGAATTCATATCAATTAAGTAGATTCCCAATCATGGCTTTCCAGAAATCATTGTACCCAATTTATGGACATGGTTTAGAGTATGAAAACAGAAAATGACGTTAAAGGAAACAGCCCATTTTTTCATTTATGCATGGATAAATGGTGTATGAGCTATGTAAAACCGAGATAAACAACTTAAATAAAACAATAAGAGACTGGCTGAATTTTCTAATAGATTTTTTAATAGGCGTAATATTACTACAGTGAACTTACGTTATTCCGTGACATTATATACCTTGGTGATCGTTGGCCACCAACTGAGGTTCCGTTTTCAAGGTTTTTACACTGACAGTGATCGAGCCAACTTACTATACTTGTTAACTAAGGGTTTTAATTGGATTGTTTCATTTAGACTGATGAGCTTCATCATATCCGAGTACCTGGGCCTAATTCATTTACCCGGGGTCGGTGGTTTTACAGACCATTAGGGGTTTCAGAGAAACTTACTCACTAGACTCCCGTAACGCACCACAGTTACCGACAGTAGTTCTCCCTGGAGGAGAATGAACCTATACTTATTTTTGGACTCGCCCTATCAAGGCCTTGATAAGTTTTTGCCGCACGAACATTCCACTGGTCAATCATTTCGGTTACTCTGTAGCTAGTGAGGTAGCACCTTCTAAAAGCACATACTTCGTAAAGATGTGTCAATTATGTGAAAAATAAATAAAACACCAAGGCTTTTAATAAGCTTGGATGAACCTCCATATTCCCCAGCAGCACATCATGCCTAGGCATTTATATCGCCAATTGCGTGCTAGATGAATGGAGCGCTCTGCCTGAAAGCATTAGTTACATAATGAGATTTAAGAAAATCGAAAAGAAGAAAAACTAAGCGAGAGCTAATACGAGATGCCAGAAGTCCCAAGTGGTTTCCAATAGCCCATAACATCCACTCGCTAGTATAGTAACAAGATGGGTCTAAAAATATAGTGCTCTACCTATCATTTTGTCTCGATTTAAAAACTAGGCCATGGAGCCTGGCCAGCGCCTGTCAAACATCTAGGAACATTCGTCAACCTCTTAAGCAGTTTAGGCAATCATAACATACTCAAAATAACAAACCGTCACAACCAGCGATTTTTCTCTTGTCTAGCCAATAGATTAGATTGACTTACTGTATATCAAACAATGGGAGAGTTCACGAAAATAGCTTCCACATCTGCTGAAGCTTAGTTATTTACAGGAAGCACAAAAATGTATGAGGATCGATTTTCCTTAGTGTTAAAACAACTTTTCGCAGATGAAACCGTTCGCAGACTGTAATTGTTAAACCCAAACAAACCATGAATCATTCCAAAACAAAGAACATTGCTGTTAAACAAACGCTCCAACGATGGACGGATCCAGAGAATCTAATTTAAAATCAACTTTGCTTACATTTTCAAGCAATGTGGAGCCTGAAAATTATTTTCTGAACTACTACTAATCCAATTGCGTGGACGACTCCACCCGAGCAAACCCCGTTGTCCGCTTAGATGCGTTCTTTTTTTAAAAAAAATAAATAACAAAGACTCGATTTGGCATTAAAGGGTACCGGATTCATTCATCTAGGCGGCACCTTGATACTGTTCCAATGTTTCATGGCAAATATTTTTGTACTTACTAAATAATAAAATTCAAATAATGATAATCATTAAAAATAGCGACCACAAATATTCTTTTTGTTGATTAGTTAGAAATTTAAACTAATAGCTAAATTCATTGATGGCCGAAATGGAACCACTGTGAAAAAGAGTTTACAAAAAGAAAATAGTACGTACATAACTCTAAATAAGTTAAGTAATTTGGATGTCCTAGAAAAATATATGTCGAGACTGGTTTCATGACTATTTAGTGAAAGGTATCATAAATAACCACCTGGTGGTAATAAAAGTTAGTGTTCTTCATAAAACGTTTGGAAAAAGATTTTATTATCATCAATATTTCATTCTCATGTTACTCCCCACAACTGCTGTTACTCTCCACAGAGTTATAGCTAAATTGTAAACGCAGTTATTAGTTGTCCAAAGTATACACCGATTTCAAAGCTACATCACTAAATGTGCCATGTCATACATAAATACCACATATTACTTACATCTTAAATATGAAATACTGTTTAAAAAAAGGAGCCGCATACCCTGACATTATGCACAAGAATAAAAAGTCCGCCACGCAGGGGCTCCGTAAACTAAGCAAGTTTTCCCAAGCGATGTTTTACAATAGATAAATATACATACTGGTAACACCACCGCAAATATTAAGTGAATAAATACAAACAGTAATGAGAAATCTTTCAGTTACAAATAACTGACTGAGAAATTTAATAACTCTAGAACGTAAAGCATCTGAATTGTAAACAAACAGGCCTGACAACTTGAATTCTAGGCCAGAAAAAATCATTAATGAAATTTATCTGAATATAACACATTCATTTTAATGAAAACTATTTAAAGCTAATGCTGTATTTTTTTAGAAAAACAAAAGAGGGGTGGGGGTGTATTTGCATATATCTCACAAAGTAAAAGTTCAATGAAAGCAATATTCCATATTTAACCTTTTAATGAAATGGTTCATGATATATCAGCTTATTATTAATATGACACTAGTAGGAGTGGGCATTTACTGAAAGCGTAAAACTATAATATCCAAATATCTCGGTTAATACTCATTATACGGAATATATGTACGGAACAATATTTAAAGTAAATTGAATTTGCAATAAGATTGTTTCTATACAATTTTTCGATCTGACGTATAATAACAGAGATATTTCGAATTTTCGAAAATCCTCCCCTCTAAACCCCTCCTGGTCCGATTTCGGCCGTCAACGAACTTGATCTTTATTTTAACATAAAACGATTATATATCAAGTTTGGTAACGATATGACTAAATCCGCTAGAGCGGTAACAGACACACACACACACACACACACACACACACACACACACACACACACACATATATATATATATATATATATATATATATATATATATAATGTAATGTTCAAGAGACCAACAGTTTAAAAAGTTGGTCTCGCATGGGCTGCGCCAACTAAGCAGATTTCCTAGTTGCTGGAATGACACATTACTGATCTCATTTCATCATATATTCTACAATTCCAAAAAATATCCGATGAGTAGAAGTGGACGGTCGATAAAATTGAATTTGATGACATCATCACACAACGAATTTGCATGTATTTCATCTAATTTGCATCTAAAAACACTATTGGATTTTAAGCTTGGAATACGACATGCCATAATGATTCGCTTATTGTTAAACTGCAATGACTAAAAGTAGCCGGTTCAAAACCGAGAACAAGTGTATAGAACGAAATTTCTAGAAAATTAAATTTTAAACGAAATTAGGCATATATGATTTTTCGATCCAACTTATAGTAAAGGAGATACTTTGAATTTCCGGCATTTCCCCCCTGTAAACCCCCTCCCTTCTCCCTCCGTTCATATTTTAACCGTTAACGAACTTAGTCTATACTTTTACATGGAACGCTTAGTAGCGTACACACACCTCCAAGTTTGGTAGCAATCAAACAAAAATTGCGACCATTAGAGCAATATCGGACAAGTATATATATATATATATATATATATATATATATATATATATATATATTTATATAAACTTTTAATAATAAACTGTTGGATCGATGGACATTTGAAGAAATGATGGTCATGAGTCCAACCTCACTAGCTGCACCCCGCAGCTTCCTTTGAGAGAAAATGAACCCACAAGAAATATAACTCTGAAGCCACAGCGCAAAAATTATCATTAATGGACTAAATATATTCAGGACCAAATTTAATCTCATGCATGATAATACCCCTCTGTTTCATTGCCACAGCCATCGAGATGTGTTGATGTAGACAAATCTTTTGAGGGAGTTGCCACGAAATTCTTGTGATTGTGAGATATGCTTCAGCTGGTCAAGGGCAAAGAGAACCCAGAGTCAGCTAAAAATATGTCAGGAAAACAGCCGGCCAACATTCTACCTCTGCCCTTTTAATATTGTTTGTATTGGCCAGATGTCATATATGCATATATAACCAGTGACTAAGAGAAATAAAATCTTTCATTTAAAAATTTATTTAGCTTATTTTCCTTTCGTTGTTTATTTATTCAGTTTGAATAAACCCTTTGATTGCAGTAGAGAACCTAATAAATTTAAATATACTTCTTAGACTTAATATTTATTGCTGTCTTCTTTCTTAACCCTAACTTCAAAAAGAAATACCTAAGCCACAGCAAAACCGCGGGTTCAACAAATTGTCTTCTACATTTACAGTTCTCAATAATTCAAAATTTAGATTGAAACTCACTTTAGCAATGGATGGCTTACAATTGAAGCATAACATTAATGGAACTTGGTTTTTTAATTTTTTGAAGGAACAGTAAAATTAAGCATTATTAATCATAAGGGCCTTCCTAAGAGTTGAGTCTGTAATAATAAACAGAATAGGTTCTGTAGGTACATATTTTCATTATCACAAGAGCGACCAAACAATTGAAAATATCTGTTTTTTCCAAACCCACCCCATCTTAAAAAGTTTTCCAGTTAACGAAATCTACCAAGTCTTAAAAACATTTACTCTTGAAAATTTGAAATTTAATTCGAAAGTTGTCGTACATGTTGTACACGTATATATCGATTTTTTTCTCCTTTGACTATTTATCAAGATCAATGGAAAAGTTCTTGTACTTGTTCTTGAGAGGTATTAATTAATTTATGTGTACTTTCCATGATCAAGCTACATCATCAGCGCCTGGTTAGTGTTATGCCCTTGGTAGTAATAAAACAGTAGATCTTATTCCGTTGACAGTTTTTCAGTCTAAGATTCCATTCAGCTTCTGCGTCGGCAGAAAGAGCCCATTCATTTCAGACATGTCAACGCGCATTGCTGAGCTAAGAACGAGCATAGTCCCCGAGGAGTATTTCCTATCGAACACCATAAATTTCAAGTATTGACTTCACATACGTCATTGATTAGTACACAACGAAATCAGCTAGAAAATTTTAAAATAATTAGCATAAATTAAAATGAGGGATCAGATCAGCCACGTGAGTTACGGCGTCATAAGATACAATTTGTACAACCTTGAGTTGTGAGTTCGATTCCCACCTGTATGATAAAAATTCATTAATATTTTGAAGTACATGCATGCTTTGGATAACAGTGAATGGATAATGTACCTGTCGAAAGATTCAAGTGTAAAAAGGACAATTCTTGGTTTTCTATAAGATTATCTTGGAAATAAGATCATATATATATATATATATATATATATATATGCAAGTGTATGTGTACGTATGCGTGTGTTTGTATGTTAATGCTGACATATATTTATTTAGTGGCCTTAATAAATTCATTTAGTCTTAACCAGACTCTATCTTTAAATGTTTCTTCCAAAACTAAAAATCGACAGGAACAGTTCAAAAGGAATGAAATATTTCATTACTATGTGTCTTATAAAAAAATGTTGTGGTTAATTTTGTAGATTACGTAAGGTTCTGTAATTTTCGTGCCTTACATAATTCTCTGACTTTTTGGTTACCTTTGGCTGCATGTGACTGGGGCGCACCGGACCTTCACAATCGGTACTGAGCGACATCGCCTAGTTGCGGAGCTTTTCAAATAAATAAATTAATAAATAATTCTCTGACTTTCCTAATACGATTAATTTCCGTGAACTCTCACTCCTACTCATTGTATGTCCAGCTTAGATTTCATGCCACGTTTATATAGTTTATATATGTATGAACGGTATAAACAGAGAATGGATACTGGAGATGACGTCATCTGTGCTGAACTTACACACAGGCTGCCTCCTTCTACAGATGTCATTCCAGCAGCTGCTTAGTATATTTAGGCTGTGTGACGGAGTTTTTTTAGTTTCCTTCTAATCAAACTCATTTTACACGTTAGCAGATTCCACTCATTAAAAAGCTTTACCTTCCCATTTTGATCGAAAGTTTGAACGTGTTGTTTGGTTTTGGAAATTTTGGAAATACCCAGCTCTTTCATTCTCCCACGGACACTTTACAGGAGCAGCTTGTACACTCTGTAAGAATCTAAACAGAGCATGATTATTGTTAAGGGTATTGCAATAATTCAACAGCAATTAGAACGTAGTTAATATGCAAGGCGGTTGTCATTGCAACATGGCTGAAGGTCATAGGTTGATTACCATTTCTCTTCATTCGCCCATTGAATGTTGTTGTTATTACATCTTTAGCCGCCACATGTTTCAATAGTAAATACGGGTATGTATATATTTTAGATTGCCGCTACGAATTTGGATATCAATCAATTATATGCCTCATTTTATGAGATTATTTATATGATAAATTATCGAACTATCTGGACTTCAGTTTTTCTTGGGTGCAAGTTAAATGAACACGTTTGTTGGTTGCAGCAGAGTCATAATTTAAATTTCTTATGAGTTGTTTTTACTATTATTGGGTGGTTTTTACTCAGAACCATTGGGATGTTATTCCATTTTCTTTGATTTTTCCAACTAACAAATTTTTGTTTGATATTTATTAACTTTATGCCACTACGTCTAATTACAGGTTAAATTAAAAAAATATTTATTAACGTCCACTTTTTGCAACTAAGGCTATTGGGACGGGTTATCTATAGGTTGCCAATCTTTTCTAGCCAGGGTGGGGACTAAGGATTTTATTTAATGAATTCTGTCACTAAAGAAATTCCTATTGCCCAGGCGGGAATTGAACTCGCCACTCTAGGTTTATCATGTGAGATTAAAGTCAAAGCTTTAACTCACATGGCTAACCTGAGCCCTAATTACAGGTTAACATCCATCTCTAATTAGGGTGGGACTAAGAAATTCATTTAATGAGATCTTCACTCAATAAATGTATATTGCCAAGGTGAAAATCGAATCCTCTTTAATTAAGACCATCGCCGTAACTCATATGGCTAAGAAGATACTAAAGCAGTATAAAACTGTTACCATTAAATTTAAAAAAAAAAACATAATATTTGTATACTAATTATCGGTGAATCTGAGCACTGTTCTAAACTAGTTGAGATTCCAATTGTGGCTTTATATATTTAAATATTTAGTGGTATGTATATTGAGTTTTGGTAGAGTTGATATTATGATGCGAGGTGTAGATACATATATATCAATTCTAATACCAAGGCATAAAATCCTTAGTCCCACCCTGGCTAGAAAGGGCTGGTGACCTGTAGATAACCCCTTCCAAATTACCCTTAGTTGCAAAAAGTGTAATAATAATGAATAATTTATTTTAATACCAGGGCACGGTATTTTTGAATTTTCTGACCACAGCGTTTAAGAACAATGGCATAATAGGTTAGGGCAATGTCATAAATATCAGGGAGGGGGGGGGGCGAGTTCTTATAGAAATCCATAATCTTAACATGAAGGGGCATTTCAATCCTTTAATTACATATTTGAATATGCTATAAATAATTTTCAACCACTTTTGAGTAAACTGTTCACAGTATACTTGAAAAGTTTAATAATTACATGGTAAGGGTTGGAATGGGTTTGACTGAAGCCCACAACTTGTGACATGATTTGTATAAAATGTTTGTAGAGTTATGTTATTACTTTGTATATAATGTGTAGTATTTTTCCTTATTATAACATTTCTTTTAAAATATTCTATCATTTAATTGAAGTAATACTAACATTTTCGATTTTACTTTTTCCCCACTGATTTATAATTTCTTAATTTTTTCTATCACTGTATAAGGCTTGGCGTCCATTATAAAAATACCTCCACTATTGACAAAGATTACAAATAAAGAATAGAATAACAAATAAAACTTTGGGAGTACGCCAAATTCACTGTGAGAGTAATAAATTTTTCTTAGATAATATAAATAAAATTTATCGTTATAGAATGCTGCCTATTTCTAGAATCTTATCAGTTTATCGCTCGTTGAAATAAATTGTGTACAAATTTGCTTGCTACTGCTCAACAATCCCTTTGAATAGATTCTTATTGAACCAGATGGTACTGTTTGCATTTGGGGTTTCCTAGCAAAACATTTCTCCATTTTAGAAACTATTAAAAGCTCAACTTTCTGGAAATAGACCTTCTATTATATATTTATAGAGAGCGCGGCACTGATTAGAGAGCCACAAACTCTATTTTCAAACTTGTATTTCGAAAAAAAAGGAAGCATATTATCCATTTGTTGGGATGACGTCATCTCACTCTCATCTACGTCATTCTAATCTATATTTCTTTCTGAGAGAGAGGCCTTTGTACCTAAACAAATCTTGAAATACACGTTAATAGTTGGAGAGAGAAAAAGACGTCCCATTCTTCACAAGTTTTTTATTTCAGTACTAAGCACTTTCGAAGACTATTGTCTCCATCTTCAGAGCTACTTGCATGCGTTCATTCGGAAAGACAGTACCACCACCATAGGGGATGGCCACTACTTGATTGTACTATTGATAGTCCGAAGGTGGTTTTTTTCCTGTCATCCATTCTAATTACAATTTGTCTAGAATTCGGTTTTGTATGTGACATTAACTATGTCTTCGTATAGTAAGTTTGTTTGTGGTTGGATAAATAATAATGGAGAAATAATATTTTAATATTATTCTAGCCCTCCTCTAACTCCCTCCCAAGTTCCTTGATGGATGATATGCCTAGTATTCGAGGAAGAAGACACTTGGTGTTATATTATTGGGTTCTTGCTAGTCGCAAATGATTTACGAAATGCAAATATCTCAGCTAATATTGGAGCCAGAGAAAAAAAATGTATAGAAAAAGATGATTAGGGTACGAAATTTAGAATAAAGTTATCTATTTTATAACATTTTTCTGGCTCTTAATGTCCATTTCTCCCTTCTTAATCCCCCTCCCCTCATCCGATTACAGGCTTAACGAACTTCATATTTAGGTTTACATAAAACACTTAAATATCGAGGTTGGTAAAGATCAAACAAAAATTATAGCAAGAGCTGAGCATACAAATATATATATATATATATATATATATATATATATATATATATATATATAATTCTACTGTACGTGTGTATGTCACTGAACTCCTCCTAAACGGCTGGACCGATTTGAATGAATTTTTTTGTATGTGTTTGGGTGTCCCCCGGATGGTTTAGATTCACAAATCAGCCCGGCAGATGGAGCAGGAGTTATAAGGGAGGCCTAAAATTAAAAATAGCGATATTTCGTTTCCCATTGGTTTTTCGACAAATATGCACAGAATAAAATTTGTTTATTTTGTTATTTAGAGTAACTTTTTTTATATTCACTTTTGTCGTATAACAAAGTATAAACGAGATATACACTAAAAAATTAAAGTGGGAGCTAACAATTTTATTGGGAACTAACGATTTAACCGAACTTAACAAAACTCCATATGTAAATTAGCATTAATTCTTCCATGATTATAAGCTATATTAAATTGTTTAGGTTCGAACGGGAGTGGGGGTTATAAGGGAGGCCTGAATAAAAAATTCGCGATATTTCAATTTCTATTTGTTTTTAGGTAAACGTCCACATAAAAAAAGTTATTTTTTGTGTTATTAAAACTAACTTTTGTTTTATACAGAATATCATTAAATTTAATATCCTAATTGCTTGAAATATCATGTAGGACAACGTCTGTCGGGTCCGCTAGTATATATATATATATATATATATATATATATATATATATATTATCAATTTTAGCAGGTCTCATTTTCTCATTTAAAATTCCGCTATGAGTAAATCCTCAATAGCAAATTTTCCTTCAATTATTAATTGAGTTCATTAATAGGCACTAAGGCGAGTTAATTTTACATTCACTCATTCATAAATTAACATGATACAAGGTATCTTGGAGTTATTTGCCCTCAGAACAATGTAATATACTAGTTCTGCACTAAAAAAAAGAAAAATAAAAATTGAAATAACACTGACACAACTTATTAGCAGATTTCCCTTAATATCTCCGGTACTATACGTCGGATCGAAAACTTGTACAGAATCAATCTTATTGCAAATTAAATTTACTATAAATATTGTTATATACATTTATTCTCTATCTTGAATATTAACCGAGATATTTGCATTTTTATGAAGTCTGTGGTCGGCGGGAGTTGGCTATGTTCGGGACTTTCCGCCGAGAGCTCTGGCGGCCGTTTCAGTAACTATTCGTCCCTCTTGAATAGGTTAAGAGATACCTTACTACCACAGTTGTTATTGGGCAGATTTATCTACTGTATAAGTTCACGTGGGAAATCTGCTTAGTTTACGCAGACCCTGCGTGACGGACTTTTTTTTTGGTTAATGAATAGTTTCCAGTTGTTGAATCATGACTATAGAGACGTACTATGTAAGACCTACATTTTCATTTCATGCCTTGGATAGCTGCCATGTTTACGCATAGCTGCAAGAAATGCTTTATTAATTTTTCACCTGTGAATGTGGGGCAGAATTCATGTCTGTTTAAATGCCAGCTTTCTTTTTATATGTAAGTTGAACCGACAATATCTAGTATAAACTAAATAGCCCTCATGTTTACTACACCCAAATATTATCGTGTCTGATTTAATAATATCTAAGGACGTTCCAGGAAGGGGTTTGTTAATGAGAAATTGAAATGCGAGGAAACACTGACTAACTTACATCGTTTCGCTGATTTTTCTTATTTTTCGCCAATTCTGTTATTTGCATTTTTCAGCCTTTTTAAACCCTCATTCACTCATTTCAGATTAGCAATAAGCCTATATAAGAAACAACAAATGTCTCAATTCAAGCTCGAATTCGATGTATTGCATACAAGTTAGGTGAGGGTTAAAAGAAAAATCGAAATATCTCCATTTTGAATCTGATCGAAAAATATAATAACCCATCTTTTGGCCAATGTAATATTCTACAATCGTTGTTATATGTATTTTTAGCAGACTTCCCTTAAGGGAAAACAGCTATTGAGGTCGTACTCATGACGCGGTTTTCAAAATCTTTCTTGAAATGTCCATCGATCTCCAGGAGATAACAAAAATGAGGTCCATTCAAAATTTTATATATATATATATATATATATATATATATATATTTGTCTGTTAACTTTAAATTTAATCGTTTTATGTAAAAAGAAAGATCATGTTTGTTAATGGCTGAAATCGGATCAGTGGGAGGGGTGTTTAGAGGGGTGACTTTTGAAAATTCGAAATATCACCGTTATTATGCGTCGGATCAAAAAATTGTATAGAATCAATCTTATTGCAAAATAAATTTACTATAAATGTTGTTCTATACGTTTATTCTTTATCTTGAATATTAACCAAGATATTTTCATTTGTATTGTGTGTGTGGTCAGCAGAAGTCAGCTATATTCGGGGCTTTCCTCCGAAAGCAAGTTCGACCGTTTCCGTAACTGTTCGGACCTCGTGAATGGGTTTAGAGATTCATTACTACTACTGTTATTAGTAAGCTGATTTCTCATTTTAAAACTTCACATGGGATATCTGCTTAGTAGTATCTGCTTAGACTGACTTTTTTTCTATCACCTGAGTTATCTTATTACAATCTTGACTTCTAATCCCACCAATACCCAACCAGTCCTTTATGATCACTGATCTTTTACTTGGGTAGAGCTTACTTTCCTCCGTCCTATCTTGCTTGGAATAACCAGTTTCATTGAACAGTCAAATGGAATTACTATTTTAAGTCCGATTTGAAAATGGTAAGCAACTAGTACCTTGAAAATTGAGTTGCTAATTCATTATACTGTGATGTCGTTAATAAAATTTTGCTATGGAAGCTAGTGTAAACATGGGGGAAGGTAGGTGGCTGGGCGGTCAATAACTAGCACGAATCGATTAATTAATCTAAACTTGATAAGATAGTAACCACCTGAAATCAGTGTCTATATCTAGACAGGACACAAGGGCATCAAGACAGAAAAAAAATCAGGTAAAAAAAATGATCAAATTTAAGCTATTGAAGACTAAATTTTTGATTTACGAATTAGAACGGAATTGACTAAACTATTTGAAAGATAAGGTTTTGCCTAGAATAACAAATGTCTAAAGAGAAGATTCAGAATTCAAGAATAAACTAGAGTCCATTATTAGCTCCAACCTAAATTATTATAAACATAGAAAACTTTTAGATGTTTTAATTTGTAAGAAGGATTTACTGATTTAAGGAAAACGTTTTCTTCTCAATTTTTCCTTGTTCTCGAATTTTCTAAACCTACAAACTCGTGGTTCGAAAAGAGACATAACAAAAAAAATCTTATCTCACCATAAAAAAAAAAATTCAAGATTTTGAATATAAAAAGGAAATAATATTCAATGTTCAAGTATTTGCAAGTTCCTTAAAAATACAGATTAGAGGAATGAGGATTAATCATAATAATATGATAATTATACCGTAATCCAATGTTTTTAAATCTTCAGCTTGCCTTCTTCTATATCGAATTTAATATTTTCTTAGGTTAACAAACAGTTTTACATAACCCACATCGTTGGCAATATAATATCCGTTTGGCAGTTGTGGTTTCTTACGTTGTTCTCTGATTCCACCAATAAGAACTGACGTAGACTTCGTACTTTTAGCAGTGTCCCTTAAGAGGAATTAGATATTGAGGCTGTACTCATATCAAAAATTGAAATGTAGCTATTTTCCAAAAATAGATTCAAATTTCCATCCTCAAAATGAAACACATGTGTCTGTCACCGCGCTCACGATTGCAATTTTTGTTTGATCTTTACCAAACTCGATATATAAGTTTTAAGTAAAACTAAAGATCAAGTTAACGACTGAAACCAGACGAGACCCCGTGACTTTTTTAGTGGGAAAAAATCAAAATATAGTATGAGATGAATCATCTTGTATAACCAATCTAGTTATAGATTTAATTTTCTATAAATGTTGAGATGTTGGATTCTTCTCTATCTTAAATATTAACCTAGATTTTAGCTGATTTCTCTTAAGGAACTGAAATTGAACCAGTGGGAGGGGAGGGTGTTGAGCGGAGGATTTTCGAAAATTCGAAATATTACGTTACTAAGTCTGATCGAAAAATTCCATAAAACCAATCTTATTGAAAATTAAATGTACTATAATTATTGTTATATACATTTATTCTTTATCTCCAATATTAACCGAGATTATTGCAGTTTTCAGTTTTCAGCCTTTAGCAAACCCCTACTCCTACCCATACCACATAAACAATCTGTTCTCTGATAGCCCACTTTATTCGAACCTTACATACCAAATATTGTTTCAAGTGACTTTTATTAGACGAGATACATGCAAATATTTTCTGTTGATACCTCCCCCCGTCTTAAATTTTTGGATTATTAAAATTTGAGAGATTGAAATGTAAATTATTCAGATTCCTTATAAATTACAGTAGTTGATATAGTAAATAATCCCAATTAGCCAGAGTTGCAAAAAGTGGACGTTAATAAATAATAAAAATATAGTAAATAGTTTTCAATTAAATTAATATGTTATATTCAGATTTCAGTAATTGTCTTCCTTTCCAGTGAAAAGTTTTTCTATCTATCTGTTCAGCCCTGAGAGGTTGGCAGACCTGTTTGTTTACAGCTCAGATGCTTTTCGATGTGAGGTTATTAAAATTGACTGAAAGATTTCTCATTACCGTTTGCATTGATTCGTTTAATGTTCACGGTGTTGTTTTACCAGTATGTAGACTTATCTGTTGTATTGTAGAACTCACGTGGGAAATCTGCTTAGTTTACGCAGGTCCTGCGTGACAGACTTTTGTTTCCCATTAAAGATCTGTAAATTATGTTCTTGACACTTTCTTCATTTGATGCATTGGAACAGAGATGTCGAACACGGAATTCAAATGAAATCATTTCCAATGAAGAACATTGTGTATATTTATTTTAGAAGTTGTAAAAGAAAATCAAGTGTGGTAACCAAATTTTTTAAACATTTCTTAGCTGGTTACTAAACAGACTGCTTGGCTTTTAAAATAAATAATTTTACTTAGAGACTATTTTTATTTATTTATTAAATTAATACACATGGTAATAAAACACTACCAAAAGACGTTTAACCAAAAAAAAAGAATCAATACATATTTGCTTTCTCAGAATCTATTTAATACAAATATAATAGATGCAATGGTTTACTATATTCTGCAGCTCATCTAGAAAAATGGCCGGTCAACAAATTATTTGCTGTGACATTATTAAACCTTTAATGCAAGAGTTCAAAGGTTGTGTGTGATCAGCGTCTTTAAATCCAGGAAAACTCATGCATTGTTTTCTAGATTAAATTAACTTAAAAATTACGTTACAGACGTATAAAAAAAAAATAACCTTATAGAAGCTCAACTTCTATTAATAAAAGTGGCTCAGGTTAGCCATGTGAGTTAAAGCGTTGACCTTTATCTCAAATGGTAAAACTAGAGTGTGGAGTTAATCGCCTGTGTAAAGGAAATTATTTAATGACGAAATTCATTAAATAACATCCTAAATCCCACCCTGGCAAGAAAAGGGTGGTAACCTGTAGATAACCCGTCCCAATTAGCCTTAGTAGCAAAAAGTGGACGTTAATAAATAATAATAATAATAATAATAATATTAATAAAATTCCAGATGAGATATTTAAATCACAAACAGTTCAGTTGAAGTATGAAACATTTTAATTTTAGGAGATTTTTCTTGATGAAAAATAATTTTATCATAACGTGACGAGATTTTACTTCAAATGGCCGTCCATCCTTCTGCGAGATGAGCACCGGGAGTCCTCCTTTCCTTATACGGCAATGAACGAACGCTGTTCAAATTTATGTATGCATATATATTCTATTATCGCCCTAGTCAATATATTTTTTTTTATATTTATGCGTTCTTTCCTAAATAGAAATGTCAAAATCCTGAAATCGGACATGGGGGAGGGGATTTATAGGGGTAGCCCAAATATATTTTTCTTTATACTCGGGTTGAATAGCTGTATAGAAAAAAAATCTTATTGCCAATTTAATTTCCTGAACTTTTTTATTTATATTTTCCCACTGTCTTGAAATTTGAACGAGACATTTGCTTTTTTAGCAGATTTCTCTTAGGGGTAATCAGCTGGTAAGGTTGTACTCATGATGGGATTTTTGAAAAATTCTTCAAGCGCCCATCAATCCTGCTCAGGATAATGAGGTCCATTCAAAATTTTATGTGTGTGTGTGTGTGTGTGTGTGTGTGTGTGTGTGTGTGTGTGTGTGTGTGTGTATACACAACTTCTGTTTAACCGTTACCAAACTCGATATTTAAACGTTTTATGTAAAAATAATGATCAAGTTCATTAACTCCTAAAATTGGACCAGCGGGGCTAAAATTGTTTAGAGGCGTATATTTTGAAAATTCGAAATATATCCGTTGTTTTGAGTCCGATCGAAAAATTATATTTAATTAATCATATTATAAATGTAATGTTCTATTAATGTTGTTATGTACATGTTTTCTCTATTTTGAATATTACCAAGATATTTCCATTTTTTAGTGTTCGGCCCATGTCATATTAACAATAAGGTGTTACATAATGCACCACTTCATTCCTATGTTGAATACCAAGTATTGTTTCCATTGAACTTTTACTTTGTAACATATGTGCAAATACGTTTTCTTGATCCCCCCCCCTCCTGTTCTTGGATTACTAAAATATGAGTGATTGAGCTAAAAGTTATTTTGATTCATTACAAATTAGAACTACCTAAAGTAAATAATTATCAATAAAATTAATATGTTATACTGGCATATATTTTATTAATTGTTTCTCTTTCAGGTCTAGAATATTTTAATCTATCTATTCAGCCCTGCAAGGTTGGCTAAACTGTTAGTTTATAATTCAGACCCGCTTTCCATTGTAGAGAATATCCAGTAAATTGACTGAAAGATTTCTCATTGCCGTTTGTATTTATTCACTTAATATTCAAGGTGGTGTTACCAGTATGTAGAATTATCTATTGTAAATCTTCCAGTGGGACATCTGCTTAGTTAAACAGCCCCTACATGACGGACATTTTACGTATAAATAGAGACTATATAGTGAGATGAGATCGCTAGCACGTGGGAACTCAGCTATTGAGGTCGTACTCATGACGCGATTTTCGAAATTTGTCTTCAAATGTCAATCGATCCTTCCTAGGAGAAGATGAAAATGAGGTCCGTTCAAAACTATATATATATATTTGTCTGTAAACGCTCTAGTGGTCGCAGTTTTTTTTTTGATCGTTACCAAACTCGATATTTAAACGTCTTATGTAAAAATAAAGATCAAGTTCGTTAGTGGCTGAAATCGGACCAGTGGGAGGGGGTTGGGTTATAGAAGGGAGGATTTCGAAAAATTGTATAGAACCACTCTTATTGAAAATTAAATTTACTATAAATATTGTCATATACATTTATTCTGTATCTTGAATATTAACAGAGATATTTGCATTTTTATTAAGTGTGTGCGCATAACGGACGAGATGAGATCAGCTAACTTCGGTTCTAGTCGTGAGTTTCAGCCAAAACCTAGTTCGACCGTTTCCGTAACTGTTCGGATCTCCTGAAATTTCTCTATTGTATAACTTAACGTGAAAAATCTGCTTAGTTTACGTAGCCCCTACGACGTTGACGGACTTTATTGCCAAGGTCCACTTCTACTCATTCAATATTCACTTTAAGTGCCTGTCACTAAACATCACAACTGACGTTATAATCTCTGTTGACATTACTTCAAACTGTGGGGAAAATAGAGAATAGATGGAGATATATGATCATCAACTTGGCATTTTCTATTGAGCGGAAATCTGCTAAGTGAACGCGACCCCTGCTTGTTGGAGTGAGGTAAGGAGGCAGCCGGCGAGGGGGGCAGTGATGGGATGTTGAGGGTGGGATCCCTGGGTTTGTTGTGAAAGCAGTGTAAGGTCTCTCTACACGAATAGAAAGTCGGGGCTATGGATTTAGCAGTGAGCCAGCTTCTTGCCAACTCCGGCACTGACACGTCATCGCCGAGGCATACGCTCACTAGGAGAGTCAACCAGCAAGCCTCCTATGACACTAAAGAGAAATGTCCGTCACGCAGGGGCTGCGTAAACTAAGCAGATTTCCCCTTGTAAAGTTATACAATAGATAAAACTCCATACGAATGCCGAACAGTTACGGAAACGGCCGAACTAGCTTTCGCCAGAAACGAATAGAAGCGACCATACTTATACTTAATAAAAATACAAATATCTCGGTTAATATTGAAGATAGAGAATAAATGTATATAAAAATATTTATAGTAAATTTACAATAAGATGGGTTCTATACAATTTTTCGATCAAACGTATATATATATATATATATATATATATATATATATATATATATATATAGTTTTGAACGGTCCTCATTTTCGTCGTGTCCTGGGTAGGATCGATGGACATTTGAAGAAAATTTTCGAAAATCGCGTCATGAGTACGACCTGAATAGCTGATTTTCCTTAAGGGAAATCTGCTAACAGAAAGTCTTTCACGCAGGGTGCTGCGTAAACTAAGCAGATTTCCCTCCTGAAGTTTAATAATTGATAAACCTACATACTGCTACAACACCGCCGTGAATATTATGTGAATAACTACAAACGGTAATAAGAATTCTTTCCCCTGTCGGCTGGAAGCGTCTCAATTGTAAACAAACAGGTCTGCCACCGGAGAAAAAATTCTCATTACAATAACTGAAACATATCAGAATATAGCATATTCATTTTATTGAAAACTATGTCCTCTACTTAGTACTGTAATTTATAAGGAATAAGAATAATTTTTACCTCAATTCATAAATATTAGTAGCCCAAGAATTTAATTTGAGGGGGGGGGGGGGGGGTCACAAGAGCATATTTGCATCTATCTCGTATAATAAAGTTCTCTGGAAAACAATATTTGGTATTTAAGCTTCGAATAATGTGGTTTATTATATAACAAAGTATTGCTTATGTGCCACATGTAGAAGTGGGGGTTTACTTAAGGCTGGAAGCTGAAATTTGCAAATATCTCGGTTAGTATTCAAGATAGGGAATAAACGTATGTGATAATATTCATAGTAAATTTAATTTGCAATAAGATTCACTCTATACACATTTTCGACCCGGCTTATAGTAACGGAGATATTTGGAATTTTCAAATTTCAGCTAATATGACGAGAAGTAGTGGGGGTTTACTGAAAGCCAAAAACTATAAAATCCAAATATCTTGGTTAAAATCCATGATACAGACATGATGTATAGGAAAACATATATAGATCTTTCAGTTGGCAATAAGATTTTCTTATACAATGTTTCGATTTTCCGACCTACAGTAACATAGATACTTTGAATTTTCGAAATTCCCCTTTAAACCCCTAATTATATAGAATTTTTAGAATATAACATTTATTTACAAAACATTTAATTTGCAATAAGATTTGTTATAAACACTTTTTCGATCTGACGTATATTAGCGGAGATATTTTGAATTTTCAAAATCCGCTCCCCCTCCCAGTCCGAATTCAGCCATTAACGAACTTGACCTTTATTTTTACACAAAACGTTTAAATATCGAGATTGGTAACGATTGAACAAAAATTGCGACCACTAGAGCAATAGCAGACAAATATAGCTATATTAGCAGATATCCCTTAAGGTAAATCACCTATTGAGGTTGAACTGACGTGTTTTTCAAAACATTTCTTCAAATGCCCATGAGCCTACCTAGGATATGACTAAAATGAGGTCCGTTCAAAACTCTGCTAAAACTTCAATGAGAACAATATCTATATTTAAGCTTGGAATAAAGTGCTTCATGATTTATCAGCTTAATTTAAATATTGACCTGAGTAGTATTGGTGGGGGTTTAATGAAAGTTGAAAACAAAAACTTACAAATATCTCGGTTAATAATCAATTTAGTGAAAAAACGCATATAACAATATTTATAGACAATTTAATTTGCAATAAGATTTGTTCTATACACTTTTTCGAGCTGACGTACAATATTGGAGATATTTCGAAATTCCCCTTCTTACCCTCCCCCCAGTTACATTTCAGCCATTAATGAATTTGATCATTTTTTTACATAAAATTCCATTTTAATTACATAAATACTAAGTTTGGTAACGGCCAAACAAAGGTTATGACCTCTAGAGCGTAAACAGACAATTATATAATTTTGAACAGACCTCATATATATTATTTTCTAGGTAGGACGGATGGGCATTTGAAGAATTTTGTTGGAAAGTCACATAACGAGAACAATAGTAATAGTTTATTTCTCTTAAGAGAAATCTGTAAATAGTTTTATCCACACTGCTACACAATGTATTAGTTCCATTAAATTTGAAAGACCTCTGTAATAAAATAATACCCTCACTGCAGAATTTTCTATTAACCATAGATGTTGACGTTTGGTACGTCACTCTTCAGTAAATATTTTTGCAGTAACTCAGCTCATTTGTTTGGAAAGAAGCCACTCATTCCAACAGGAATCTATTAGTTATTATATGATTGCTTTTCCTTCTCTATTTATTTAAGTTTATTAATTTTTTAAATATAATACTACATTTTCTTTTTTTTTTTGTTTCAGAAAAATGCCTGTCTTAAATTCTTGCTGTGGTCTCAACCTAAAAATTGGTACAGTTATTACTGGAATTTTAGGAATGGTAAGAAATCAATTTTTTCTTCATTTTTCTGTTATTGTTAAGATTATTTATTCATATATAAAATAAGTCATAGGTAGAATAATAAATGCATGTAAACAGAAAATGGGCAAGTAATAAAAATAATTAAAATGCCAATTAGATATAGTCAGAGTATGGACTTCCTATCATTTTGAGACATTTTCCTCCTTGTTGTCAAATCTGAAGATATTTTAAAGATATTTTTAGGACACTAATAGTGACAGTGAAATGCCTTTCAATAATCAGTTTAAGAAACAATTTCTCCCTCAAGTGAAGTTCTTTCCACTCTCCCAATTTTTCTTGAATTTTATTTTGATGCAGAAGGCATTGGGGAAGCTCCCTCTTCTTCCCCACTTTGTTTAATTGAATATTCACAATATTCTGTTCATCAGAACAGTAACCTGGTGTAGGCTGCAGACACTGAACATTTCCATTACTCAAAGTTATTATTATTATTTATTATTGTCCAACATTTGATACAAGGCTAACTGCAATGGGTTATCTACAGGGTACCACCCTTTTATTGCCAGGGTGAGACTAATGATTTTACTTTATGAGTTTGTGACCAAATAAACTCCTAATCACGGCACAGGCTTGAATCAAACACGCCACTATGTACTCCATGTGAGATTAAAACCAAAACACATGGTTAGCTTGAGCCCCACACTCAAAGTTAGACTTAGATTACAAAATCACATGACATTAATTAATGAATGAAAGAAAACTACTTATTTTCACCGTGTTAATAAACATACTGTAAATCATATAGGTATTTATTGAATAACAGAGTTGGGCAAAATTGTAATTACAATTACAAGTTATAACTACATTAGTTGAAATATAGTTACAATTACAACTACTAATGTAATTAGTTATTGGTAATAGGCAACTACATTTTTCAACTGAAGTAATTGTAATTGAAATTTCACAACTACAGTTAGTAGTTGAGAAAATCAGTACTACAGTTAGTAATTGTAACTGTAATTGTGGCTGCAACTACGGTTACTTGGGTAGTTACTTTAAAAAACTGTGTGAAACACTGACTGAAGTGTTTGAGGCTGTTAAGAAATAACAACATCTAATGTCTTTATGTTCAAAGTTTTATTATATTACTATACTACATTATTATAATTACAGAAAACAATTTTAATGCAAATTCCTTTTTATATTTTCCCCAAGTCGAATGAAATTAAATAATACTTTTAAACTTTAAAATTTAAACAAATTAGCCATTAAAATTACTCTTAACTCAGAATTTTTGTAAGACAGGCTATTTGATTTTGGGTCTTTTGCCATCAAGGCAAAAGAAAATAATCTCTCTACTCCTCTGCACCAAAATATAAGGACTTTCACTTCCACTCATTGTAATTTGTTTAAAAAATCTTTTCGTTGCCGATGACTGGTGACGAATATAGACTGGAGTCTCCAGTCTATATCCACATAATAATAAACACCATAGATAACAATTACATTTCTTTTGGGGAATGGATCAGAAAACATGGATCAGTGTACTTCATATTATGTATATTAATTATATAATAGACTTACAAAAAAAATATTTGTATGATTCCATTTGAATAATTCTTGTAAAACAAATAGTAAACACAATACTGTATATTTAAATTTAACAGAACTTGTTCTTACTTAAATTTAATTTCACTTCTCTAGACCTTATCCCTAGCCAGTAGTAGACTTTCACATATTTTCTTAATTGATTTTAGTATAAAATCGTTATTGATCATGTAGATTATTTGTAATTGGTTTTTCTTCTAGTTTTTACTTTTATTTTTGTAGATCACAAAAATTGTGGGGTGACATTCCCCCTATTCTAGGCATGTGATAAACACTAACATCTTTTGAGAATTTAATTGTCAACGTTTGTTCTTAGATGTAAAGATAGAAAAGGCAAGGAAAAGCAGTGCAGCCTAATTTAGCATTTTATTTCTCAGAGCTGTATATAGCTGTTCTGCGTGCCACATAAAACCTTTGATTTTCGCCAGGGTTAGGTCTGGATTCTATAATCTAAACCTGCTTCAGGGAAAAGGAAAGACTTCCCTCGAGTTAAAAACACAAACAACTGCTTGTCACTTGGAAGTGATGCAGGCTATGCCAAAAAAAAAAATGTTTACTAATCTTGGCAAGTCTTAGGTTATATTGTAGCTATTCAGGAAGCTCTGGTACATGCTGTTCAGTGGTGAATTTTTCCTGTGAGCCTTAATGCTCTCTTCTTACCAAACATTTTAACCCTAAAGGAAATAAGACTCGTCTTTTTCTAACTCTTTTACAAGTTTTGAAAGTATTCGAGTGTCAATAGATCTTGTCACTTGAGAGAATACAGTTCCTCATCATTGTTGGATAATTATCACATTAGACACTGATATCACATGACTCCACTCAAATAGTAATGTCCTCAAGTTCTCATTTACCAGAAATATCTGATGATTTGTACTGGCTACAAATGTTAGAAAACCTTTTTTTTGGCTACAAATGTTAGAACACCACTTTGTGAACCCCTACAGATCAAAGCTGTGAATAAGAAAAAGAAAAGTCTGTCAAATAGGGGCTGCGTTAACTCAGCATTTTTCCACATGCTTCACGTATTTGCATTTATTGCAAAACTTTAAAGTTCAATGAGAACAATATTGGCTATTTAGGCTTCAAATAAAGTGCTACACAACATAACAGCTTATTGTCAACACTAAGAGTGGGGGTTTACTATAGGACGAAAACTAAAAATTCAAATATATTAGTTAATAATCATGATAGTGAGACAACATACATAACAACATTTACATTACATTTGCAAAAGATTGTTTCCCCCCCCCAATTTTTCAATCCAATGGATAATAACGGAGATACGTAGATATTAAAAATTTTCTAAATTTCTCTAACCGCCCCTCCCCCCTTGCACAGGTCAGATTTCAGCCATTAAAGAACTTGAAATTTAGTTTTACATACAACGTTTAAATATCAAGTTTGGTAACGGTCAAACAAAACTTGCCACCTCTAGAGTGTTAACAGATATATATATATATTTAAGGGAAATCTGCTATAATGAATGATTGCATGAGCTACTCTATTTAATTAACCACAGCTTATATATATTTTTTTCATATGAAAAGTTTAAAAATGGGAAATATTCATGATAAATTCTTAGAATAAAAGCAACATATAAATTTCATGGTTAATTACTGTAATAAACTGTAGGAAGTTAGTTAGCCACGGTTTTAAATGACAGAGGATAGTTGGGTATTGGCTACTGAAGTTTTTCTTTTCTTTTAAGTTTTGAACACCTTTGGTATCCTTGTTCAGAGCTTCATTGAATGGAAATTTTATAAAAAATTGTTGGTGGTGCATAGTGTATCGATTACTTTTTTTAAAATATTTAGATAATGTGGTGCAAGAAAACATTTTGAAATGTCGTTGAGTAACAACGTGTAAACTAAGCAGATTTCCTATGTGAAGTTTAGCATTAGAGAAATCTGCAAACTGGTAACACAACACCACCAATAAGATTGATTCTACACAATTTTTCGTTCTGACGTATAGTAACGGAGATATTTCGAATTTTTGAAAATCCTCCCCTCTAAACCCCCCTTCCACTTGTCCGATTTCAGCCTCTAACGAACTTAAACTTTATTTTTACATAAAACGTTTAGATATGGAGTTTGGTAACGATCATACAAAAATTGCAACCGCTGGAGCGCTAACAAATATATATATATACAGTTATGAAAGGACCTCATTTTCGTCATCTCCTAGGTTGGATCGAAGGCCATTTGAAGAAAAATTTCGAAAATCGCATCATGAGTACGACCTCAATAGCTGATTTCCCTTAAGGGAAATCTGCTAACATAAACAAATATGAAGAGGACTTTGAAAGGTTTTCTTGATTAAAGAATATCAGCAATGGAAAATATCTAGAAATAAAAAACAAATAGGTTTGTATGATTGTCTAGACACCATATATGCAATAACAGAGAATGCATTTAGGGTTTGGTCACATAAACTAAATGTTAGATGATACATCCGGTGAAGCAAAAGCAAGAGGCTTACCTGGGCTAAGTTTGATAGATTACTCGAAATAGAAAATTCTGGAGCAGGAAATCTATAACTGGTAGAGGGCTTATCAGTACATTTTAGTGAGTAGTAATTATTTTTTCAAGTCAAAATCACATATTCAATATAAAGAAATTTATTTTTAAAATATTAAAAATAAATGTCTCAGTAATGTAACTATAGGATTTAATGAATTGTGATGAGGGGCACAGGTTAGCCATGTGAGTTTAAGGCATTGGTCATACATGGTAAACCTAGAGTGGTGAGGTTTTTCCCGCCTGAGCAATAGAGGTTTATTTAGTTACAAACTCCTTAAATAAAGTCTTTAGTCCAACCCTGGCAAGAAAAGGGTGGTAAGCGGTAGATAGCCCTTTCCAATCAACCATAGTTCCACAAAGTTGCCATAAACAAATAACAATAATTTATTGATTTTTTTAAAATCTGAAATTAAATTAGATATTGCGTCCATTTATTAATATTTGTTTTCTTTCAGCTTATTGGAGCATTTACACTTGTTATCATCCTTACTACTAAAGTTAAAATGAAAACAATTCTTATTGATGACTTGTCACCAGAAATAGGTAAGCCCATACAACTTATGAATGTGCCAAGCTATTGTAATATTTTGATTTTCTGTATTTCTGATTCTATTAAAATTTTATCCCGTTTCAGTTAAAATCATTCTGGCTATCAATTTATTTATGACTATTTTTATTTCCCTACTACTCATTGTTGGAGCACTGAAGGTAAGCTTTGCTAGATTAATAAGTTATTTGTCTTTGTCTTTGTGATAAATTTTATATATATAGATAGATAGATAGATAAAAGAATTGTACGATGTATATTTAATTTACTAAGTGTGTAATTTTTATTTTGGAAAATTACATCATAGACTATAAAATTATTCAGAAATGAATATTTAATGATAAAAGTCTGTCCTTAAATTTTTCTACTAACATTGTTTGATGTTACACTAAATTTTCAGAACCAATAAATGCTCAGAAATTAAAAAAAATATTCATTAAAAATAAGTAATCAGAACAATCCCTGTACCTAGAAACGAAAATCATGAATGAGAGATGATTTAAACTGATTTGCGAGAAACCTATCGTTAGGCTTAAATTGGCAAAAAGAGGGATACACGCTGATTTGGAACATGTTTGAATTTTCATTAGAATGATCCCCCTCCCTATCCCCATATGTTCTGAATTACATGATTAACCATATTCAATCTTCTTAGTTTTGTCAAATAAAAAAACTTTTGAACTTTATTAAACCTCAGAGTACTGATAGGGTAAGTCTAGCTTCAGAATTCCTGTAATTCATGGATCTCTTCAATCCCATGTGGCTATACAATAAAAACTGATACTATAGGGTGGAGCAGAGGAATAATGAAATACATAGTGAAATAAATAGAGAAAAATATGATTTCCTCTGTTCCATCCTGTATTTATTTTGAAACACACACAGAATGAGAATACTCAAATATCATTAGACCTTCAAACCCAATGTAATTATTTATTTATTTTTATTTCAGAGAAATCGTTGGCTAATGCTTCCATGGGTTATACTGGCAATAATGCTTGCTATCGGCTTATTAATTTCAATAATTTATACAGCTGTAGTTTTCTTCATACATAAGGAAACCTTAGCTGGAATTCTGTGGTTGATCTTTGGCCTTCTTTCAGTGGGTAAGTTATAGTTAAAAGTCTTTTCTCATAATTTAAGCAACAGCTCTACTATTACCTAGCAATAAAGACTCATCATTGGATATCATCAAGTAATGATAGAAAATGATTAAGATACAAGAGCACTTTATAATTCAATTACAACTTTTGAAGAGTTTGAAGCGCTAATAGAACAACTTGAAATAAAAAAAAGTTTCTTTGTAGTATTAGCAGATTTCTCTTAAGGAAAATCAGCTATTGAGTTTGTGTTCATTATGTGATTTTAAAAAAAGGTATACAAATTTCTTTGTCAATACTACCTAGATCACAAAAATGAGGTCCATTCAAAATTACGTTACCCCTCTAGTGGTTGCAATTTTCACCATATTGTTTCCAAACTTGATATATAAGCAATTTTTATAAGACTAAAGATCAAGCTCAGCTTTCATTATCGTTGGATCAAAAATTGTTAAGGTCCAATCTTAAATGAAATTTATAGGAATAGGGGGGATTCTGTAATTGTGAGTTGGATTGAAAACTGTTAATCAACTGAACTTGTTAAACTATTGATACTCTGCAATTGTTGTTCTCTATTTTCATAATATAAAGGGAGCTATTTGTATGTTCTTGTTTTCAGCCCTCAGTAAACATCCACTTTTACTCATAGAATTTTTACTTAGAAATATAAAATACTCTCCTGTGGGAAATCTGCTTAGTTTATGCAGCCCCTGCTTGACAAATTTTTTATTATGTGTGAATGTACTACTTTTCGCACCATATAATTTTGAGAACTTTAAAATTTGACATTTTTCTATATATCTGTTTTTCTTTCATTTCAGCTATATATGTTTACCTGTGGTTTGTGGTCTACAGCTACTACAAACTCCTGGAAGAAGAAAAAGGCCGAGGTCCCTATGGTCGAACTCCAACCAGATATCGTTGAATCAAGAAAGTAAACTTACAATTCGCAATGTTCCTACAATACATATATCGTGTAGACAAGTCATATGTATATGATGTAATGAAATCTCTTATAAAATATTTTTAGTAATATACTTAAAACCTAAAAAAATAACCCATTGACAATCTTGTAGAAAGTCAAAAGTCTCATTTTGCTTACAGACCCAAAAGTTTGAAAGGAAGATTTTATTTTATTTTTTACTTTTTAAGAAGGAACAAAAATATTTCCTGAAATCAAACTATTTCAAAAATTATAAAATAATTTCAGAAATATAACGAGTTTAAATGTGGCCAAGATTTTCAGCATTAAATGAAAAAGTAAAATCTACTCCTTGATAGGCAGGTGTATCAAAGTTCCGTACTGTTGTTCTGTGTGCACAACTCTTAAAAATGAAGGAATAGATTCAAGTAGTGAAATATTTTAAAAACATTTGAATTGAAAAGTAAAAATTATACAAAACTATAATCCATTGAAATATATTAAGTGAGGTTGATTCACTTTCTTGTTAAAAAACTAAAAAAAACCGTAAAATTCAACTTGGATTCATATACACAATAAAGAACATTTTAAAATTGTTGTAGCCTCCAATAAAATGACCATAGCCAATTGGATGGTAGTATAAAGTTGACACCTTCAAATATATGAGCCATAAAAAATTAAATGTTTATATATATTTGTAAAATTAGGAATTATAAAGAAGTTATTAAGATCAAAAAGCTAAAGCCCTGGTAAAACCAACCCCATCACATGAAAAGCATCACTCATTTAAACATTTCAATGAAAGAAAGTAGCTTCAAACTGTATTTCATAAATTTTTATTGGTTGTATGTGTACGAATTTTTTATGCATATTTATTTGTGATTTAAATGTTTATTTTTTGTAAATATGGACAAAATAACATACGCCTGTTTATATTTTGTAATGTTGTGATAACATTATCAATTTCATCATCTTTCAACAATGTAAACTTTATCTACAAAGGAAAAGGAGAAAGAATACTTGTCTCCCCTCAGTAATAAATGAAAAATTAAGTCATTGAACACTAGTTTAATTGTTGAATATATATATATATATATATATATATATATATATATATATATAAAGATAAAAGAAAAAGGAGACCCACTTTTGTATTGTTTATTTTTCATTTTAAAAAATTATTTAAATTTAATCAAACTTATATGTTATTATTTTAAAAGCAAAGTTAGTAATTAATAAAAGTTGTTCTATAAGGTAAATACAATGTATTCATGTATACATTCATGTATGGTGTACATGTGGATGTGCTTTCCATATTTCAGTATGTAGATCTTTAAAATAATTGAAGAAATAGTCGATAATAATTAAGGCTACTTAGGGCAGAAAAATTGCAAATTAAATGCAGAGCTTCATATAATTATGTACTAGTTCCTAATACAAATGTTTTAAATAACTTTGGCATGAGGAGAAAAATGAATGAGTAAAATGGCTTTAAATAATATAACTAGGATAAACTGTTAACTTTAATGTAAATGTATGTACATATTAAATAAACCTAATATAATATGTTTAATTTATTGTTAAGATTATGTTTATTTTATTTTTTTTAAATATTGTTTTCTTTATTAAATTATATTTACCAATTCTATGGTGTATTACTTCATTGATAACACCTAAATCTCCTTCAACTGACTCTTAAAGCTATTGTTACCAACTCCTCGAGAATCATATTTTTAAGGCAAGGAAGGATTATTTTCACTATTTAGTGTTATAGAGAACTTTTTTATTTATCTGAGACAAACAAGTTCTCATTAATATCTTCACAAAGCTTTTAGGGTATCGCTCAATTATTGTTTATGAGAATCGACATGCCTATTCAGGTTTGCTGAATTTCAGGATGTAAAGCAGGACCACAAGTTTGTTATTTAGCTTTAAAATACGACATGATCTAAAGATGAAAGTTTCACACATCCTCCATATTTAGCTGACTTATCACCAACTTACTGACATTTACTCAATGCATTTGATGCACTTTTAGGAACTAAAATATTCCAAAATGAAAGCTTGGTAAAATTTCAATTTCTCAAATTTATTTATTCAAATCAAAAAGTCCTTCTGAACATGTAATAAAAATCTTATTTGATATTGAGAGTAATGTATTACAGATAACGAAGGTCGCTTTCAATGAAAATAATGTTACTAATTTTGTACTTTCTTCCATTTGCCTTAAACTTAAACACTAGGAACTGACTTTCATGTTTCAAAATAATATCACATTATTATATAACAATCTATTGGGCATAATAGGAAGTTGTACACTGCAATATAACATAAATGAACTTTAACCCCAGTTATCAAAATATATATTGTTAGAAATGATGGTATTGAAGGAAATTCAATGTTATGAACATTAGAATATAGCCTAAGTTTTGTGGGGTACACAACCCAATCATCTACTATGGTGGAGGGGGCAAAAAAAGTTCTATCCATCCCGTACATTTTTTCAGGGAAACCCGCTGATCAAGTCAGTGTTGCAATATCCACATCCTCCAAGTAATGGATAGTATCATAAAATACATGCAGTCTAGGCATTATTCAAACACATTATTTCAAAGTTATTCCCATCAAGTGGAACCCCAGGATCTGGGTTTCACCCTGGACCAATAACCCTCGATTTAGCTTAGTACAACGAAATGACCAATTGGTATGCAAAATAATTTTAGTAGAAGGATGGTCATTGATTCTGCCAAATGTTCCAATCGACTGTCTTTAAGAAGGCTGTGATTAATACATGGTGCAGAAAGCAAAGTACTACTCACTAGCCAAACCAGCATGTTGGAAATGGTTCTCATTGGTTAAATGTCGAAGTAAATGATATACAAAGTCAATTTTTCAGGGGCTCAGGTTGCCCATGTGAGTTAACCCGTTGGTCTTAATCTCGCGTGGTAGACCTAGAGTGGCGGGTTCGATTTCCGCCCTGGGCAGTAGAAATTTAATTAGTGACGGACTCATTAAATAAACTCCTTGGGCCCACCCTGGCTAGAAAAGGGTGGTAGCCTGTAGACAATCCATCCCAATCAGCCATAGTTGCATAAAGTGGACGTAAATAATAATAATAATACTAAACAAAGTTAATCTTCTTTTACACATTACTTCAGAGTATCTAATTAATTAATCAGTTAAAGCATTGCCTTTAATCTCATATGGTAAACCTAGAGTGGCGAGTTCAATTCCAGGCAATAGGAATTTATTTAGTAACGAACGCATTAAATAAAATCCTTAGTCCCACCCTGGCTAGAAAAGAGTGGTAACATGTAGATAACCTGTCCCAATTAGACACAGTAACGAAAAGTAGTTAATAAACTATAATAATAATAACTAATTAATGATAAATTTGAAATTATTGTTAGATTGAAAAAGTCTTGATTTAATGTTATGTGCATATGACCACTCGTGATTATTGACTGTTGTCTCGGTTTCACTTGCTTTACAAAAATTAGTTAAAAATTATTTTATATCGTCCACTTTTTGCAACTAAGGCTAATTGGGACGGGTTATCTACAGGTTACCACCCTTTTCTGGCGAGGGTGGGACTAAGGATTTTATTTAATGAATTCCGTCACTAAATAAATTTCTATTGCCCAGGCAGGAATTGGATTCGCCACTCTAGGTATACCATGTGAGATTAAAGTCAACGCTTTAACTCACATGGCTAACCTGAGGCCCAAAAAAAAATTAGTTAATTTATCCATAATCTAATGAAATAAACAATTTTTTTAAAAATTTAAATTATTCTTTAAAAACAACTTTAGAACATTTTGTCTGTCAGTAATCGTACTTAAATTTTGCAGTGATCTATGTTTTCATGCTTACAGTCAAAATTGGAATTCTAGTTTGTTGGTCCAGAGTGTAGTTACCCTCAAATAAAAACAGTTTGAACAATTATGATGAACTTTCATATTTGTGTGTTCTATTCCAAAACTATGTGAGAAATCCATTTTATAATCAGAAGAGTGGGTTTACCAAAAATTTGACTTACTTGCTGGGTGCTTGTCCTTGGACCTATCCCCCGAACCATTATTGACTGTTCCTCTGAGGCTCTCGGCAATGCTTCTCCAATTATCAAAATTCACTGCTTTGATCAATTGATTCCACAAAGAATAATTATTAGTTTTAAGAAATGTATTTTACTGGTATTTCAATAGAACAGCTGAACAGAATTAATTGTTTTTGGTACTTGTATGGATGAAATGGCCTTGGGAAACAATATTTTTCTAATCACTGTCAGGAACAGGGACTTAACTTAGAAGTCAAAACATGAATATCATAGGTAGTTAATATTAGTTTTGTAAAAAATTACACAAGAGCTGACTTATTATGCCTGGAATGCCACCCTAAGTTAAGTGGATATGCTTAGTTGCTGTAACCCTCGGAGTTCTGGTTGAGAAGGCTCATAGGAACTCTTTGCTTCTCTAGATTTAGTTTAAACAGGCAAATATAATCATTGTAGTCCTTTTGGTTTCGGTTGAGCAGACCCATTGACCATTGGCCTGTATTGATGCTCTAGGTTTCAGTTAAGTAGATCTATATAACTGCTATAACCCTCTGGGTTCTGGATGGGCGGGCCCATAGAACCACTGATTTTCCCTATGTTTAGCTTAAACAAATGAATATAAACATTGCAGTCCCTTGGGGTAAACCTCAATGAGCAAACCTATATGCCAGCTGTGCTGTGCTTTTGCTAAGTAGATCTATAGAACAACACTGAAATTCCCTGAGCATACCCCCTGCTTTTGGTTCAGCAGATGTACAGTCCCATTGGGACTTTGTAGATAACTATGTCCATAGTACTTTTCTAAGTATTAAAATGTTAAAAAATCAGTTAAGAAAAAAAGATTGTTGTTTAAGAATAAAAAAATCCTTAAGAATCATTTCCCTTTTGCAGTCTATATATAAAAGATGGAGGTAATAATGCAAGAACAACATATTTTTGTAGTCTCGTGCTAATGTAAATTGTGTTCTCTCTCATTAAAATTGTTTACTTTCTGTTGTCATACCTGTCGGTAGAGACCGTCGTCACTGGCTGATGGTCGAGTACTGTTTACTTTCATTCGTAAGTACATTTTACTTGTACTGTGAGGTGTAATTGGTATTGTGTTAATTTTTTCAATAATTGCACAGCCTAGAATTTTTTATTGTTCCTTTGGCCCCGCTTTAATTTTTATTTAGTCAATACATTTCATTTTTTCTTGAACATTTGGCATCCCTTGAGGGGAGAAAAGGTCATGAAAAAAGTAAAAAGTAAATTAAAAGTTACACTTTTACTATAATTTATTGTGTCTATTTAATAATTTCATCAGAAAATGGGTTCAGACAAATTGAAACCATTTATTATTCAAAGAAGCCAATTAGGAGGGCATTTACAGTTAACAAGTTAGAAGAAATAATTAAAACTGAAACTCCTGCCAATATTGATGAAGAGTTTGCAAAATTTGCAGATAAAGCAGAAAGGTCATTTCATATTAACCAGCAAGTGTGTGAACTTATATTTAAATTAGATATAAATGAAAAATAGAAAGAATTTGAGCAAATGGAGACCTATAGAGATAGATGAATTTCTTTGACAAGAAAGAAACACCTTTCTAAAGCTGAAGCAGAATTTGAATAAAGTAGTGAAACTAGTAGATCACTAAATCCTCACGTACTAAATATAAACTTTCCACGTTAAAATTTAAATTTTTTGATGGGAATATATGAAATTGTATAGGATTTTGGTCTAAATCAGAAAAATCCATGAAGGTGAAAATATGGATGTGGATACTAAGTTTCATTATTTGTATCAGCTAAAGGGTCCATGCACGAGTATTGGTTGAAAGTTTCCTCCTTCTGCTCAGAAATATCCGAAGGTCTTTGAACTAATGAAAGAAAGATTTAGTGGTGATGATCTAATAATTGAGATGTTTGTCCAAGAGTTGTTAGGTTTAGTAGTCACTCAGGCATCAGATAATAAAATTATGTCCCACCGAGCTTTATATGACAAGCACGAAACCCAACTTTGCCCATTAAAAACACTGGGTATAATGCCTTGGTTGAGTCAGTTTTATCTGAATCTATAATGCTAGAATGGGAAAGGAACAGAACTAGAGTTAATACAACTCAGAAGGATAGCGGTGAAACAGTTAAGTTTAACTTGGTACTTATCAATGATCTATTGAATTTTCTTAAAAGAGGTGGTAGGCGAAGAAGGGGAATAACTCTAGAAAGAGGAGGAATATCGAATTGAAGATTGATAAACTGAAGAAACATGATAGAAGGGTTCCTAATAGAGAGAAAATAGCTAAAGCCTCTGACCTAGTTAGCATTAAAGTTTCTAAACATGGGTGTATATTCTGTGAAAAGCAGCACACTAGTCAAGATTGTTTCAGAGCTAGAAATTTAAATCTTGAAAAGATAAATCAGATAGTAAGATCAAATGGATGTTAAATGGAAGTGTTTACGAAGACGGCATTTAGAGCGACATGTAGAGTTTCTGTCAAATGTATAATTTGCGATGGTAAACATATTCCGTAAACATGTCCTAATACAAAGAAAAATCTGGACCAACAAGGGGAGATAAAAGATAATTCTGAGGAATCTACCCCGGGGGCCTCAATTAGTAGTGCAAATTTACATTCTTTCCAGGTGTTTTTGAAAACATTAAAAGTTAAAATTCAGTAAGGAGAGAAAGAATACTTCTATCAATTATTTTTTGATGAAGGGTCACAACAATTCTATATAATGAATCATATGATAGCCTTGTGGAGGTCAATGTACTACACAAGAAGACCACTAGGCTTATGAAATACAGGTGTAGTAAATAATACTATATTTAAGTTTAAAATTTTGAACAAGGCAATAGTTTGTGGTCCTTTGCCTGCGATTGCTCCTTGATGACAGAGTAAGGCAGACAAATTTAGGCTTTCTGGAGAAGAGTGGGGGCCAATAGATATTAAATCCTGGACTGGTGGCATTTGAAACTCTGTTAGGTCGGACAGTTATCAGAAAAGAAGAGGATGAATGTAATAATTTCATGACTGATATCAGCATTGGAGCTCTCAAATTTATCACAGAAGAATTACAGAAGTTAGAAGCCATTGGAATTCAAGATTCTATTGAAGTTAGAATTTGTCAAAAAAGAGAATGAGCAGCTAGAACATTTTTTCTAGACAGTGAAAATTCTAGATGATGGCTGTTGCAAGGTGAGACTTCCATGGAGAGAAGATCACCCATATTTGGCCACTAATTTTAACATAGGTAAAGATTAGAATCAACCATGATGAAAATGGACGCAAGGTTGATTGAAAGTTATGACGCAGTATTTAAGACTTAGTTAGCAGATGAAATAATCAAAGTAGCAGCAGAACAAATTTATAAAAAGGTTCATTATTTGTTCCAGAGGCCTATAATTAAAGAAGCAGCTTCTACAAAGGAAAGGTCAGTTTTCGATGCTTCAGCTAAATCAAATGGAGCACCATTACTAAACCAATGCCAAGAGAAATGTCCAACTTAATTGAATTAATTCCTGGCATTTTGTTCCTTTCAGGATGGAATGTTACGGGGTGATCTTTGGTGTCAAGCAAGCTTTTCTGCAAATCTCAGTTATGAAGACGATAGAGACTACTTAAGAATTTGTTGCTAATCATAGCATCATCAGAACATTGAAACCTCAAAATTTTTCAGCACAAGCAGGAAGTTCTTGGGGTGACCAGGAGTCCATTTTTGTTGATGGTTGTCTTTGAACACCTTTTAGATTGTCAAACAAGGTTTATGGAATCAGATGATGAAAAACATTTATTAGTAACCTAACAAAAATTAAGTAGAAGCTTATGTGTAGATAATTGTATGACTAGTCTATCTCATAAAATTGAACTTCAACATCAAGAAGGAACGAGCCCTGAAGGTGGGAGAAATCATTCTTATAGGTAGTGACGATACTAAGAGAATTTACTGGCCTTCTGTTGTCATAAAGTTGATTGCTCTAGATTACTCTTATATATAAAAGATGGAAGTAATAATGCATATCATAATGTATACCGATATTACAAATGTACTATAAAAAGAAGTGTTTTGCTCAGTAACTTGTATATGTAACATGCCAAAAAATATTTTACTTACCTTACAATTATGAATTCAATGGTGAAAAGGTTAATTTGCACATATCTTAAGAGCCCCAGTATGATATATTATATGTATTAATATTATTACATCGTTATTCACTTTTTAGTTGTTTTTTTATTGGTACAATAACTTTTCTTATTTTTTTTTTTCATTTTTATTGTTTTATATAAACATACTCCATCCAAGTAACTTTTCCATTTGATCAATAGAAATGATTTTTGGAATAAGTTTCTTCATGTTGAGCGGCGCTGTGGGTATCAACATAGTAATCAACATAATTCCTAGCTCTATTTACATTGTAACAAATATTTCTACAAGGTCTTAACACCTATGTCACTTATGTATATTTCAAAATTATAAAACAGTACCTAATACTTCCATAACAAAAAAATTTGTTGAAAAATATATTTGAAACATTTAACAAGTGTTCTAACAATTGTTCTAAATTTATTTAAAAGCTTGTAAAACATAGGTCTTTTTCTGTAGTCTCTAATAAAACATTCATGCTAATAAGTCTATTTGTACAACCATATTGTTTATAATTTATTGATCACCTTACACATTTTATGAGCTCTCTTATACATACTAAGCAGTTGCATACAACGATTCTCTTCACCTATTTTCCCAAATAGTTAGTAAAATGAATAATACATTTTTTTCCTTTCTTTCAGTAGGCACATTAACATCAAGTACATTTGATTTAATCATTTGTAATTGTGTTAATTCTTAAAACTTGAAATAATAATCATAATGATAAGTGAAAATAAATTAGCTACCTTTAGTCACTTATAAATTAGTGAGAAATTTACAACCTATGTGCTGTTATCATTAGGTGCTTGTTCTTTTTCACTTTTTTTTTGTTCTTTTTTAAAACATTTTTTACTCAAAATTAATGTCTTATAATTTTTAAATGTTTACATTTTTATGTGAATTCGCAGTAATCAATAGTGCGTGGGAACTTACTACTCGAACAATAAAGTCCAGTCTAAGGTGTGTTAAAACACTAAGATCCGCACAGCCAAATTAATTTAAATTTTAATCTACCTACGATATTTTGATTGGCCAAATTACAAACGTTCTCTTGCTTCTATTTACCTTATTGTAATTAACTCTTTGACCATGTAAAATTCTTAGTATTAAAAATTTTTAAAGAGATATTGGCTGAAATTTTTTTATCATATATAATTCATTACTGGTACGACTTAAACATTATCTTAAGCTGAAAAAAGTTGCATACTTTTTTTTCACATAAAGAAAAAACAAACTTATTGTAAATTAAATTCAAATTCTCTTGGTAAGAAAGTAAAGCACCATGTCTTTTCTAAATTGTATCTATTTTTGTGGTGATAGGCTAGAGGTATCTATATAATGTATATTTAAACATATTTACAATTTCTTAAAAAAGAGTGCCTTGTAGTCTTATAATATTCACAATCGGCACATATCTATATACAATATGAAGTGTACAATACATGAGATTACATACATTTGGAGTTTTGCTGGTGGTCCCCTGTCCCATGCAAATTAAAACATTAAATATTACCTAAAATGATTTTGTATAATCGATAATTCAGTTAAAATTTGTATTGTTAACATCCAAGTCAGTAGATTTAAAACTATTATATGTAAGATATTTAACAATTAATACATTCATTCAGTTATGAAGTCTTTTAGATTATGTACTAATTTATGAAAATAACTTTTATATTGAAAAAAGACCATGTGTATTAATGTTTATTAAATAGACATTAAATATAATTCTTCTATCTATATAAATTTTACAAGTAATGGAGAGAAAATCTTTTGATTAATATTGAGCACTTCCTTATATACATACCACATGTATATATGTATATTTATACATATAATAAATATTAAATTTAAAAACATAAAGTAATAATCCGTCTTATAAGTGATATAGACATACATTACATTTAAAAGTGTTCTAGCATGGATGGAGGAAAACCACTCAGGAAACCCCTTGGAATATGCTTGACCCTTCCGAGTCTAACCCTGGTAAACCATTCACTAACTAGATTTATTGCTAGCCTACGAGCAAGTAGGATAGTATAAAATTTTGCTACTGTAGAAGGGAAGATTTAACTGTTGATAAAGTCGTTCACAGACCGTCGGCGAGGGTGGGTCGATTTGGATAATGTTTTTTTGTTTTTGTTTGTTTTGTTTTTTTTTTGGCCGGAATGTATCATATATTATTTCTATAATAATAGAATAATATGGAATATATTTACATATATTCATTTCACGTGGAATGAGCATTTTTTTTTAATCAATGCCAGTAGCTATTACCTCGCTGGAAACGTCGAAAAGTTTGGAGATAAGTCCTTGTTCAGTAATAATGAATGTGCGCTTGAGTAGCAACCTGTTATAGTTATGTTATTTGTTTCCATCTGTTCGATAACATATAAATTGACCAACCTGTTTTATGTATCGACTGTATATTTTCAACCATTTGTCGATTGATATCCTTTTAGCTTTATCTTCTAAAAATCAACCTAAAACTAACAAACATTTTTAATTTCTGGGTTTAAAAATAAATAATTTATTATGCACAGGATGAAGTTTACCTTGGGACTTATAAGCTAAGTGAAAGATTACTTGGATACATTTTACTTCTACAGGGCTGTTATTAAGGCTTTAGACAAAATAAAAAATATAAACAAGTACTCAAATATGGTTTAATCATTATAAGACGATGTTATACCCTTACAATAAACAAATATCAAATTATACATAACAACATTTCACAAATTATACTTCAACTCCTATGAGGAAGAAAGATAAAGGGCTTACAACAAAGCTAAGTCTACTGGGTGGGATTTTCGACAGAAAACAACATTTATAAAATGGAAAGGGTCATTACTTGTCAGATTGTAATGTAATACATTAATAGTAGAACTCAGCTCAGTGATTCCATTACATATATTTTTCATTTTTAAATATAAATTCTTTAAGAAGAAAGATAAACACTGATAACAAGTATTTTATGATTTATAAAAATAATAAGTTGCCAAAGCATCGGAAAAAAATTATTTATAAGAGTCGGAAACTATAAACACTTATTTCCTGTATATCCAAACGTTGCTCTCTACCATTCCCCTAATTAATTATTAAATAAATTTCTTCAATTGAGTAACAATTATAAAAGCAAAGGCAAATAAACAGAGATTGTCTTATGTATATTTGGTTTAATTCGTGACTGGTTTCAGTGACTTAGTGAGTCAACATCCTAAGGCATTTTTGTGCTGGACAAACTCTTAGTGGGCCATCACAGGGGCTCTTGAGAATAGTGAGCCACTGAAACCTTTCGAAAAAACAAACCAACTAAACAAGAAGATCACCTCTTCTTCTACCCTTCTCCTTTAATTGTATTTGACCCTGTAACACCAGCTTATGAATTTAGATATAAAACTTTCTGGCACAGAGTATTAAACATGGTTATATACATGTTACTAAATTGATTGCATATCATCTGTTAAAGTGCCTATATTACTTCAACAAATAACTTAAATAAATTTTCAAAGTTGGAATTAATATACAAATAGCCATTCTACATAGTCCGTGCTTAGAAATGTACAAAGAATTTTAAAAAGGAACTTTCTAGGTGATTTCTCCAGGTACTTATAAATTATACAAAGTGTGTATAAATTAAAATTCGTTAATGATGAGATATATGAACGAGTTCCAGAAATCACCTGCTCCTTTACAAGTATTAAATGAAAAGGAAATTATAAAATAATATAAACATTACCTTGGCTATAAATAACTGACAAAATTCTCTAGTTGGATGTTGTTCAAAATTTTGGTAATTAGTACAATCAATATTTGCAACCATTTACAACACAGACATAAACACATTTAAATGTATTACAATTTACATACAATTAAGTTAATTATTTTACAGAAACAAAAACATACATTATTAGTAATGTATGAGTATATTAAATGTAAACAGTAAATGTACATAGTAATTTATAATTGATTTCATTAGTTCATTCTCATTTGTTTAAATACGCTTTTTTTACTCCCCTGAAGAAATAAATTCAAAATATGCACATATAGAGGATCAATAAGATGTAATAAAATGATTGACCTGAAAGTCATAGTTTTAGACCTCAGAAGAATTATTTCATTTTGGTAAAATGCGAAATGAATCCAAAATTTGTGAACCTCGATTACAACAAGTCCACTGTGCTGATGATTTCAATTCATTTAATTTTTCAACAGTAGTTTGAAGGGAAAAGAAAAAAATATATGTTAATTGTTAAGTACAGGTGCAGAGTATTTTTTTTTTTTGCTGTTTCTTGAAATTCACCTAGTGAATATACACTTTTGAATATTGCAAAACATGCTATTTTGATATGCTGGCACAGAGAAGTTGTATCACTAAGTGCTCAATAGTAAGGGATGGATTAAAAAAATTCAAATTATTTCCAGAACCAGAAATCAAAATTATTAGTGCTGTCACTGCCTAACTCGAGAGTATTGATTATTTAAGTATCTCAAGTACAAAGATACACAGGAACTTTGGTTCTTATTAGCCTAAGGAACAACTGTATTAATTTTCGGTTAAGATTAATTCAGGGTCTGAAACTACCAAGAATAATTATTCTCGGTAGTTTGATACTCTGAATTACAATTCAACACATTGTTGCAGAAAATGGTCCTTACTCACTGCTTATTTTCAATAAACATTGCCAACATTTTCCTCAGAGATAAGATCAAATGAGGAAAGTTTAAGTAATATTTAAGAATACTCTAAGCAATTTTTAAACAGCCAGCATTTATTATGGGTAATTTAGAAATGCAAAGGAGCCAATTCAATGGAACCGACTGCTGCCAATCACAGTGTACCAACATACCTTTGGAAACTTTAAGAACTTATATACAAAGTCGAAAGTTTTTTACCATTAGGGATTCCGGTTCCAAAAGCCACAACTGCAATGTGTCACCAATTAACATATAAGTTTAACCCTTGCTACATTTTGTCTCCTACTGTATACCTGAGATTACCCCAAACCAAAAAATGAAAAAAAAAATATGAAATAAAATAATTTTACAACTTATGTTTTTAAAAAATTAATCATTTAAAATAATTATAGTATCAGTATAACCAATACTTCTTCTGTTAATAGTACACCAAGGTAACAATACAATAAAAATAAAAGCTAATTTAAATCTATGAAAAAGTTGTTTAAGTAAATGATAGGGCAAGAGCCGTGTTTCACTCGAATGTAAGCTGGCATAAGGGCCAACTTGCTAGCCCAAGGCGATTAAGGTTAGTTGTAGTTTACAGAATTTAATTATAATAAATACTTACTTCTGTGTTCAACTAGTTGATTCTAGTAAATAAACATAAAATTGTTATACTTGTGCATATCTTTTTAAACAATGGAGTTTTTTTTTGGTTTGATGATGACCTTTTTATTTATTTTTTATGTGGTTTCGAGCATAATGGAATCACAAAGCAGAGCGAAATATAAAAAGAAGAGGTCTTATAAATCCCAGGGTAAGGGAAATGTTCTGATCGGAGGTTTATTCACCGTCGGCGTCCTCTCTGAAGAGGTAGGTTGACCAGTAGGTGATGTTGAAAAGGGCGAAGACAAGAGGGAACGTTATCCGTGAAATGACATCTATCCTCTTGGATCGGGTCGGGAACTTGGAGAGCCACGTCCTACAGCAGTTGGGCCTCTGGGCTTGCTGCATGTGGACCTCGCACTGCCTGATCTTGTCCCGAGTCAGTGGCTCACCCGGCCTCCTCACTAGTGGCTTCTGAAAATTCCAATCCTAATCTCACTTATGCTGATTGTCTAAAGGATAACATAAATGAGTAAATCAAAGAAATAATTCAAATTAAATTGTTTACGTCAATTTTCACAAAAAAGGTTAGCTCAAATTAGTTTCAAAATAATGAGATTCAAAAATTTCTTCAAGTTCACCTGAAGAGAAAAAAGTCCGTAAAGCAGGGGCTGCGAAGACTAAGTAGATTTCCTATGTGTTGGTATGACACTACTAATCTAATCTCACCAGATATAGTCTATTTCTAAGTTAAAATCCAATGAATAGAAGTGGGGGTACCAACTCATTGGAAATCTACACAGTTTACACAGCCCCAGTGACAGACTTATATATATAACCTAACTAGCTAACCTAACCCGGCTTCGCTCAGAAAATCATAAGAGGGAATGTTGAGTTTTATTTTTGGCAGTGCTTCAATGTGTACAACTACACTTCCCATCTGGGCGTATAGTTTTCCCGTGAGGGTTAGGCAGGGCACTTATAGAATGGACAACTTCCGCCCCGCTTCAGGATCAGCATTGCTGTACTTAAATTATTTATTTAAAACATTAAACAAATTATTTTCTAGTAATTTATATACCTGTTGTAAATAAATAAGAGTGATATCCTAAAAATAATTTAATTTATATTCTCAAAGCGAGTTGAGGAAAAGAGATTGTAGCCCTCTCTGCAAACTCAAATTATCTAGAGTTTAAACGCTACCTTTAAGGGAAATCTGCTAAAATCTATTTTTTAGTTTCATATGTGAGTAAAAACAAAGACTGTGGACTCCACTCATCAATTACTTAACACTAAGGTGCCTGTTATAAGGGAATGGGGCCCAGTATATTTAATTCCTTTTATTTCATTCCAACCAATATTTTGTATGGGTATAATTCTAATTTTTTTAAATCTACTTACATCCACTATATGCAACTATGGTTGATCAGGGTTTTCTATAGGTTACCATACTTTTTAAGCAAGGGTGGGGTATTATTTGATGACTGTCACAGAGAAAAAATTCCTATTGCCCAGGGGGAATCAAACCCAGGACTCGAGGTTTACCAAGGTTATTAAGACCAATGCCTTAACTCATACCATTCTAAAAGCTCAGAATTAATAAAGAGACTCAGGCATTTCTGCTTTAATATAAAATTGGCTTTTTAGGTTGAATTTCTAAATTATTTCATGAAATTCATGTTTGGAACTTCTGAGATATTAATTTATTTTACTGTATTATGTAATTTACTTTTTTAAAAAAAATATTAATGAAACTAATCAAAAATAAAGATATGATAGTTACCATGGCAAATGTTGCACCACCATCCTCAAGGAGATCAGACTCCAGCTGAGCTGTGTGTTCAAGCTCACACTGCCTCCTCTGCTTCTGCATATTATCCCGATGCATGTCGGATCGAGATGCATAGTTGACAAGCGCAAACTCAAGCAGGGCTCCAAAGACAAACGTTAGGCAAACACCTGTCCACACGTCTATTGCTTTAGTATATGAAACTGGAGGGAGTGATGCATTTATACCTGACGTCTGGGTAGCCATAGTCAGTAGTGTCGTGACTCCGAGTGAGACACGAGCAGGCACAGCGCTCTGGTCAAGCCAGAAGGAAACCCATGAAACTATCACTAACATACAGCAGGGAATGTAAATCTGGATCAGGTAATATGAAAATTCTCTTTTAAATAGGAGGTCCACCTTCAAACAACTGTATTCACCTGAAAAAAACAAACAAACATTATAATAACAAGATTATTAATTTAATCTAATAATATAATGTACATATCAACTATGTGCTACAGCTACCTACTACGGAAAACATCAAGGGAAGATGGTGAAGTGTGGGTGTTATGTTCACACCAGGGACCTCTGTTGCCTTCCACTCATTTGAGGGAGGAAAATGTTATCAGACACAGGCTTATAGCTACTTCTTGTTTAATTTATATTAAATCCATCAAGGAAAAATGTGTTGTTAAAAAAAAAAATATATAGTTGGTCGTATTGTTATAATTGATTTGTGTTTCTGATTTTAGCAGAATTCACTTGAGGAAAATCAGCGATTGAGATTGCATCCATAACACAATTTTTGAAAAATTTCCATCAATCATACCTTGGAGATGAGGAAAAATAAGTCTGTATATATATATATATATATATATATATATATATATATATATATATATATGTTTATCTGTTACTACTGAGACATAGTATAGACTCAACTCAGCTTTACTAAGTGATATACATGCAAATATGTAATTTGTTATGTCATAAGTAAATGTGTATTTGATCAATACCATACTCGACATTTAACCATTCCTTGTAACACTGAGGATCATATTCATTAATTAATAAAATCAAACCAGGAAGAGGGGTAAATTCAAAATATATCAGGTATTATGAGTCCAATCAAAAATTGGTATAGAATCACTCTTGATAAACTGTAATGCTCTATAATTGATGTCAATATGTATTTTCATAGGTCTCGCTTATCAGTTTGGTACATTTACCTCCTAGTAAAACGATTCAGGGAATTTTGTATCAACCTAGGATCAGGGATCCTGCCTGGTTTATACGAATGATAAAGGCATCTTGGCGTAACTGGGGTAGGGGTTGTATCTATGCCACAAAGGCTGCATTTTGCAAGACTGAAAAGGACAAAAGGCAATGTCAGAATTCTCTCCCTTGTAAGCAACATGGAAGTTCCAAATAATCTCATGAATTTCATTGGGTATAGTAATATGAATAGAGCAGCTTCTGAAAAAAACAAATGGACACAACTACAAGGTGTAGCCATTAGATCATGATGAGGACATATTTTCATAAGTTAAATTTTAAGTGAGTTATTTGTATGTTCTTGTTTTCAGCAACAAACCCCCACTTCTCCTCATAGCAGAGAATCACTTTATTGTACAATTTTTTATACAGTTTGTGGGGCTGCTCAATTACATTGAGATGCTGAAGCACACAGCAACTTAAGTCAATCCCTAGGACAACAGTAAAACAATACATATTGTATTTATTCAGCTCAACAACTAAAATATTAGCTAAAATAAATACAGTCAGGAACCTAAAAGGTGAATGTCACTAGATAAAAATTAGAAACAGCATTATTATACTAATATGATCCATCGATCTATAATAATATCACTGGTCAAAGCAAAATTAAAATATATGGTGGGAAATAATCCCTAAAGTATCAATAATGATACCCTCGACCAAGGTTTGCAGAACCTTTGATCCCCAAATTTCACATATTTTATAGAAGGGGAAAAAACATTATTTTTTAAAGCTTATTTTGTATTAAATTAATATATTTTAAATGACTTATTATTATATTATTCATATAAAATTGATTAACTCCAACCAGTTATGTCCAAAAAACAATTTTTTTCTACCTTATGTAAAAAAAAAAAAAAAAAAAAAAAAAAAAAAAAAGGAAGAGAAATCTGAGATACGAGGTTTTCATTCTGATAATATATATCCCTGATAATGTTGAATACACAAACAACCCCTACCATCTATTTGATGAAAAAGGAAGTATTAATAACTCTAACCAAGGTTCTAAACAATGTTCATGATTTTCGCCACGTGAAAACTCAAAATTACCATAGTGTATATGTTGATGATTTTTTAAGAAAATGTTTATGTCATAAGTACAATGCCGATAGCATTGTATTTCCTTATAGGTAATCTGCATATAATTTCTCTAATAAAGTTAGTTAACATGTTTTAAGTCCCACCACCTCAAATAATTGGGTTTAACAATACTTCAATTTCAGATTAAAAATTATTTTGACTTACCAGTATTTGTTTTACTGTTGCAATAATCAGTCAGGAACTTTTCAAGAGTGAACCTTGGCAAATGAAGGTTTTTAACAACCTGAACAGGATCTCCATCTTTCCATAAGAAAACTAAATCATCTGTGGTCCAACCATCTGTGAACATAGAAAGTAGCATATTTTTATACAATTCCTTTATCAAGTAATAATTAATGTTATTTATTTAAAGCTGTAACTTTTCTAGCAATATTGCAATTATTATTCCCAGTCCAGCTTTGTTTAGATAAGTTCATTGATGATTTTTTTATTTAAATGATATCTACTTTGTGCAACTAGAGCTAATCAGGAGAGGGTATCTACAAATTGTCCGGGGGGGGGGGGGGAGGGCATTTTTAGTTAGTAAGTCTATCACGAAATCAATTTTCTTTGGCCTCACAGGAAATGAATCTCAATCCAAAGTTTCCCATGTTTAAGATCAAACATAACCTTAACACACATCAGCTGCATTGCAAACTTCACCAGACACATTGTTGACTTGTGATCCAATTTTTGGGAATATTAACTTAGTAATCTTTGTTCACTGAACATTCTGAAATACTAACTAAATGAAACATTACTTTACTTGAATGAGCACCATACTCAAATAAGTTAAAAAATTCAAAACTTTAAATGCAAATTAGAAATTGTGAACTCTTCTGAGATTGATATTTAAAACTAATAGGAAACTTCAAAAATAAAACGTTTTCCCATATCTTCAAATGTTTATCCTTTGAAGATAAGTTACACACGTCATAAATTCTCATTACTTTACAAACAAAATTAGTTGTTTGAACTTTTAGAACCTAGTTCTAGAGGATGTGCAGAAATATGCTTGTTCCATTTTTGAAGGGCTAAAGCATGGAACTTTAGTTCACTGCTAAATATTTTGCAGAAGAGAAAGGAACACATTTATTCATGATCCACTATATATTCCATAATGTGCATCTAACTGCAGAGTTCCTACGTGTTTAAAATAAATACCCTAATAATGCCACTTTAAATCAATGTCAGGTATTTAAGATTTATGAGTGGGGCAATTTGACAATAATTTCAATAAGGTTCTGAAGGCAAAATGAATTCAATCATTAATTAAGAAATGCTTCCAGTAATTTTTGATTTTTAATATCAAAATTGAATATTTAATTAATATAGAAATATTAATATATATTTATTATGGGTATTGCATAAAAAAAAAAAAAATAATAATAATAATGGAGGACACTGGTGACTGAAGATGAAGAGTTTCAATGTATCATGTGTGGATGTCACCCTCAAATGGGAATCCAAAGAAAAAAATAATCCTTGTGATGTCATCTTCACTAATCGCGATAAGCATACAGAATTTGCAGTTGTACTGATCAAAGATAGAACTACAATATTGACAGGTATGGTTGAAGAGTTTGTACGAGAACATGACTTGGGACTCAGTTTAAAACATAGTTAAAAAGATGTGGATTGAAATCATAAAGATGAGCAGAACCATATAGTTCTTCCTATTACATCAATCTAAATTGTTCTAAGAAAAACTTTAATAAAGAGCAATGGCAAAGAATTTCAAATTTAAGCAAGAATGGTTGCAGTGGGATCAGATATATCTATGCATTCCAAAAATGCCTCTGATTCAAGCTAATGATATACTTATATAAATATCTCTTATTTATTTTAACAAAGATGATGAGGAAAATGCATACTAAATGAAAATTAAAACTATGGCACAACAACCCATAAAGTGACAGAATCAGTCACAAAAGGATTTTCATCTCTGGTATGTGACGTCCTAGACCAGAGTACTCTACTTATTTATTCATTTAGCTCATTAGTTCCCAAGGCCATAGATCTTATTAGTAGTAAGAGAATTTAGAATGTATTCCAGAGGAGAATGTGGTATTAAGGAATCTGATTAGGGGTTAACAGTCAGATTCTCTCAAGAAAGGGTTTTCTAACGGAAATTCCAGTAAAAAGAATGTATTTTACACAGAGGAAAAAATGTATCTCACAAGGATATTCAGAAGAATCGCCAAAAACAATACATCCAATGAGGCTTGTTCTCATCAATGTAACAAAATTTGTCCCAAAAACACTTGTGCAAAATTCTCAAGCAATTTTGTAAAATTGATTTACACAACCAATCCAAAATTGATACAGATTTTTATAAGTGCACACACCTTACTCTGACCGCTCCCAGATTTCAGTTTATGTAGTTAATGAATAATTAAAAATAAATATAACAAAAATACAAAAGGTTTAGTGCAAATTATATACATTAGTGAAATTTTCTGGTAATAAATAAATACTAGAGGACTAAATACATTTTACAATGTTGTCACGTAAGTAGATTAATAAGCCTCGGAATGTGCAATATAGTGATAAGTGTATCAATAATAAATCAATTTTACATATAAGTAAACAGAGTAATATAAAAAAAAATTATTGGAGTAGCTAGATGTATAATTTAAAATCTAAGATCTCACACCTGTAGTTTTATTAGAGCCAAACAAAGCTAAGATTGTAGGTTTAAAAGTTACATTACTGAAAGGTGAAACAAAATATATCCTACTCACCTTATGAGTTTTTTATCCACACTAGAGATAATTAAGTCAGAAGGGCAAATAGCTTTTTAAACAATTAATTGTGATAAATTGTGTAATTTTTACTTACAACTAGCCATTCGAAGTGAGCAAGTTTGTCGATCCAAAGGATATAGCTTCAGATTCATAGGACAAGAAAGGGTAAGGGAAATTCTGAAAATAAATTAACATAAGTGTAAGAAAAGGCTACCAATAATAATATTTGAGAACAATGTAGTAGATTTGTCACATTAGTTTTTGAGAAAAATATCAAGTATTATTATAAATACCAATTATTAATTAAGAATTATTCTTTATATTATAATATAAGATATATCTTAAAAGTCAAATTAAAATTTAATGGAAAGAAAGTCAATATTAAAACAAATTATCTTTTTAAAATCTGTTTTATTCACTGTCTTTTTTTTCCTTTTTTAATATATTCAATATTACATCAAACTGTCATGCCTATATGTATTAAGCCAAATTTTAAATAATTTGAAGAAGTTTTTCCCACATGACAAAATATATTAAATATATATATATATATATTAACCAACCCTGTAGGATTTCTCTATTTGATTGTCTTCTTTAAAACCAGCTTATTAAACCACCAGTATAAGCTTCCTTTATCTTAGGTTATCTAGCCAACAATGGTGATGGCCTCTTCATCCCTCCCGGAGAACCACACAACATTTTTTTTGGGCACTGTGTTCTAATCTGTAACCAACCAACTTAGTTTGCCTTTCTTTTAGTACAGATTGCATCAGATTCAGGATGCGAACCTAGTTCACCATGCTTTGATGCTACCTCTGTACCGCTTGTAATCAATCTTGTGTAAGATTTAACTACATGTTTCACTTATAATGGCCTTAGATTTTATATTTTGAGTTTTTATTTTTATTTATTTTTTTAATGAAATTAAGAGTTTTATCCGATTCAATGGTAGAACATTTCCAGAGTTCATACCTCAAGATAAAATTTGGTGGTCAAACTTTTAGGTACAGTAGCGAGCTATCAAGAAAGGATTATCAAAGAGGCTTGCGAAATTGAGAAACATATATGATATGAGAAAAAATGGTAAAGATAAATATAAATCCATTGGATATGACAGCTGACCCTATTTTGTACGATTAGTGATTAGTTGAGATACCCTGGCAAGTAGAATGACTAGTGAAATGTCTGTACAAAATACTATGTCACAGTCAATGCCAGAAGACCTCGTTAATCATAGTTATATCTTGATCTAAATTTAATCATTAAAAAGGCAATAATAAGCAAACACATTTTTCACTCACCTTATACTATATAAAACAGACCCATAGGGAAATATTCGTATATACACGTTTGGCATAATTATATTATGGAAGTGTCCTTCCTTTTCATTTGAGAAGAACAAGTCCGGCATCCATACCCTGTTTGATTCCGTCAGAGTCAGATATTTTATTTTACCTGAAACATCAATTAAGTTATAACTAACTCTATCATATTACGTGCTAATAATTGTTACTTAAAAGAAATGATCTACCTCCAAAGTTATTAAATTTGAGTCTTTCGTCAAGCCATTGTTCTCTAAAAGTCAGTTGTACACTGTATTCCTGAAATTCAAAAACAAAATAATATATGATTAGTATTAAAAATAAAGTTTAAAGGATAAAGTCTTAAACATTAATTGCATTACTGTTAGTTTAATAAATACAATGAAAACTATATTGTTAAAAAAAAAAAAAAGGCACGGTGATCAAAATTATTAACTTTGCTAGTGTTATATATTACAAGTTAAAACAACATAGAATTAATAAATTAAGGTTTAAATGAATATTTTTTCTAATAAATAGTAGCTAAATATTTTCTTGAAAGAATGAATTCTGTCATTATTAAGGACAATTCAACATTTTTGAATTAGAATACATTCATTATAACTCAGAGAATATTAGAAACACATAGCACATAAAATGGTCAGTACAACAAATTTGGGCAGTAAAAGAATAGATTAATAACATCTGATAATATATTGAATGTTGAAATAAAGTCAGATTTTTGTTTCCCAATTTGAATTAATTTTTCTTATTGAAATATACTGTATATTTAAATAAAGTCACGACCATTTTTACTCCCTAATACAAAGTACAAAAAGTATTGTAGTCACAAAAATGATCAGTTTTCAGATTTCACCAGAAATATTTATTTTACCATCCCAGTACCATATTTTAACTAACGCCAGCATGATGCCTACATGTATCTCACATGACTCAAAAACGGCTAGCTTTAGATTATTGAAATTTCATATTTGGCATTTTTGTAATGTCTATTTTTGAACCTCCCCTTTTAATCAAAGTCGACCAAGGGGGGAGGAGGAGGGCAAAAATAAGAAATTTTCAAATTTCTCTGTACAAATTAGACGTACAGAAATTTGTATAGAATTTTTTTTGTTTATCACAAAATATCTTTAAATTATGTTTTATGGCATTTATTGATACAATGCATTGGAACGGAGATATTGTGCATCACTTTCAAATGAAATTATTTTAAATGGAGAGGAACCAAACTTTTAGTTTATTTAATGAATAGGAGTAAAAAGAAAAAATGAGCTGCCAACATTAGATTTTTTTTTTAATTGCTAAACTTCGGTGAGTAATTTTTTTAACATTATGAAAGGATAAAGCTTAGCTTAGTTAGCTTCTATTTTATATCTTTAGTAGACTTAACTTCAAGTTAATTATTCTCATTAATTTTGTTAATTATTAGTTATTATTAATATTGTGGCACTAAATAATCTAGGAATAATATTTTCATTGCTGTAGTAATTAGCAAGGTTAGGTGATACATATAAAAGGATTATTCATGAAAACTGTGATTGTTCTGTTAAATGTATCTTAATAAGAGCTAAACAATATCCTTAATAAAATATAGTTTTCACCTTCGGCATTTTTAATTTGGTCAGTTGCCAAGGTTTGAGTAAAGATTGAGTTACTGTTTCAAATGTCTGTTATCACACCTATCTCTCAGACCATTAATATATGTTAAATAAGGTTTCTAAATATAACACATGAAAACATTTCTTAAAAGACAGAACAATTGGGAGTATGAATTTAAACCATGAGTTTTTTGTACTGATTAGATTAGACTAAGAAAGTTTGATAGTCAGGATTTCTATGCTTATAATACAGATCTCTTCATTCCTTCAAGAAAATATGTTATACATTGAATGAGAAACAACAATCTGAGATAAATTCAATTTTATTTGAATTTTAGTAAGTAAACTTTTTATTGCAAATGTATACAAGAATGTCTAATGATGAATAATACATAAGAATTATAGTTGTTCAACTATAATGAATAATTATTATAATAGTTGTTCAACAGGCTGCCAAACTTCTATGAAATTAATAATATATTTTTCAAAACCAATAAAAAAGAAAAAAAATGGTCCCCTAGACCTGATGAGTATATTTTTTTAAATAATTTAGGAAATTGCAAGGTAAAATGCCTGCCTGAAAACTCTTTTGAGGGTCAAACTTTTAAGCAATATAGCTTTAGAACAACTATTATTTGATTGATTGATTGATAAACAAGTAAAAAAAAAGAAAGTTATATACAATATAGTACATTTGGGAAGAAGGTATGTATTGTATTTTTGAAAAGACTGTCTTACAGGAGATGAACAAACATGGAAAACATGTTAGGGCAAATTGACCCTGTCAGGCAAGTAAATTTGTAGAATTTTACACATTTATTTACATTGTGTACATTTATTTTGAAAAGTATAACATAATGACTATGCTTGAATAGGAGCAAGAAGACAACAGCATATATTTGCTGAAAGGCTATTGCATTTGCAGGTAGATGAAATAATTATTGAAGTAACATTTCAGTAGAATGGATGGAATAAACCATCAGTAAATATTAAATATTAGGAAGAAAAGGCAATATTAAAAATATTAATCTAGAGAAGCTAGGAAAATTGTCTATAATTTCACACACTTTTCATTCAACATTTATACACTTTTGGTAATTCTATAGAAATAAAGAGGTTCGCTTAAGAATACCTCATACTTTTGGGAACATCCAATCAAAAAGCTTAGAATATCTTGAAAAGAACCATGACAACAGAAGCTAAATATTAAATAAAACGTGTGTAAAGGAAGAAAAGAAGTTTCCCCCTCATTCTTGGATTTGAGTGATTCTTCATTCCATAATAATATTTACAGATGGTCAAATCTGTCCATTCCATTATCAAAATAATTCTTTGTAGCAACCTACATTAAGGTTGCAATTTCAACTATTGATGCAGCATAACAATTTTTTTTGGAGGGAGGAGGTTGAAAAATAGATGAATTAACCATTAAATAAAGTTATTAATTAGTTATTAAGCGATAAAAGTAGCTTAGGGTGCTGTCCTAGATAGGCAGCCAGGATATAATGACTTCAATAGGAAAACTTTTCATGTATTCTTAGACTTTTAATTCCATTTTGTAGAAATGGAAACTATACATTATTCTGATGGCAATATACCATCAGTGTATGGAGTCAATACGATTAAAATTCATTCAAAGGAACATGTAAAACAGTCTAAGCCAAAACATTTCCATGCTGGATATTCTAAATGTTTTAATAAAATAAATATTTTATTTTTACTTCCCATATGTCACATTATGTAAGTAAGAAGCACTTCTTCATTTAAATATTTAATAGTCTATAAATCCTAAATAGTTAGAATTAAAATGTCATAAATGAATATTGAATAACTAAAAATTACATATTTTTTAATTTGGAAAAAAGAAATTTTCCTATATGTTGGCTGGAAGATGGAAGTTCGTATCCAGGATTAAAAATACATACAGCTATACTCTCAGAATGATTTTATTAATATCAGAACATATTCAAAAATATGTGATTATTAATGAACACAGCATCCTATTTGTTGGATAGGAGGGTCACAAAGTTCTCAAAAGAACAATGGATTTTCTTTCGAAAATAGTAAATTTATGGAGAGTTCTAAAAAAGAAAATTTAATATATTAATAACCCATTTTTCTTATGAAATATATTAATGATTTCTTTAATGACAATTTTTTTATCCCCAGTTGTTAACTTTATGACATAAATTCCTGGAAATTTAATATGAAGGTGGAAGTAAATTAGCAATAGAATAGATTTTCTAAATGTAGTTTCTGATGGCCTGGGTAGCTGTGGGTACCAAAGCACAATATCTTAATGCATTAACTAATAATTAATTGAGATTTATTGCAGCTTAGATATGGGAATTCTATTTCATAATAGGCTTGCTAAATAAAATCCTTATTCCATCCTCTCAAGAAAAAGGTGTCTTCCCTTCAGACCATACTCAGTGAGTTTTTTATATTCGATTAGGCCACATAAATTATTAAAAAAATACAAATTCAATTTTAAAACATGGGAAGTACTGTAGCCAATTAGCCTTAGTGTAATTATGGGATGATGACGGAGTGACTACCATAGGACATTTCTGAGATATCATTTGATTCTGTACTAATTATTCGAATCGTTTACAATCGCTCAATTTTTCAATTAACATTTAAGAAGTTGGAATGTGATTGACATAAAAATAATCAGAGATCATCGGTTTCATCCCAATAATTATTTCAACAAGAATGCCTCTAAGAGGTGTTGTTCTAGCCTTGAAAGTCAAGGGACAAGGTAAGGCCCTTGAAAGGTGCATCACCTGCTAACACAATTGCAATAAGCTGTTTTAGTCTATGTCAATGACTGGGAAAAATTTAATCTACTTGAAATAGGCTGTTTTGGTCTATGTCAATATCTGGGAAAGATTTATCTTCCTAAGCTATTGATTATGGACTGAAATTCTGTAAATATTGACAGTTGTGTGAAATTGACTCTCAATAGATCAATATGATCTTGCAGGTGCTCTTAAGTATATCATTAACATGACGTTCTTGTTTAGGGATTTTTAATAGGATAAAAGTCGTTTTTTTTTGTTTTTTTAGAAAAAAACTTTAGCAACAACAAAAAGTGAGAAATATACATTGTTGGGAAAAATTAATTCACTGCTACAATATTGCATGTTAAAATTAAACTAGTTATAGTCCAGGTCCTATTTGCTTTATCTATTGGTATTTGGGGGACTCCAGAGTGAATTAACCCTTTATACTGAAAACAATAAGGTAATTATTAATTTATTTAATTCTGATATTAATACATTTTAATACTTGGATATAATTTGAGAAATATAGGAATTTCCTGAAATGTATAAGTAAAGATTCACATTTATTATGAAGAAGTGCTTCTTTTAGGTAATATTATAAATGTAATTTAAATATCATTATATAAATATAAATAAATAGGAGTGTAAATTATTATGGACTGGAAGAATAGATAGGAAGGTGAATATGGTAGGATTTCTATGAAACATAGGAATGAGTAAATTGACGCTTCATAGAACTCCTGAAATTCTTTCAAATAAATGCAAAACCACCATAAGCTTGTGTTTCCAAACAACAAATGAAGCACATTGAATTGTGAGCAGGGGTACATCAAACATACATCTACTTATCATATGCTGCTCAAACAGATAACAACAATGTTCAAACTACAAGTAATCAAGATACCACAGGCATCCATAAAAACGACAATGCAACATACATAAATACAAGCTATCAAAATTCATATTTAAACATACTACTTAATGCTTACCTGTGCTTGCCACTTGTGTTAAGCTACACTCATTTAGACATAAAACTTTCATTTGAAATAGATGCGTTTGTGATTGCTTAAATGGTTTTTAGTGCAGGTTACTTAAACTATCTTGTAGTCTCCACGGGTTCTGTTTCAAGACAATTTGCTTTCATCAAAAGACAATAAGCGGGACGACAGTAAGTATGAGTACGGCTTGCTTGCAAATAACATACATAAACCATACTCACATTGCTATGCATTGCAATCAGGTGTGAGGTTAAGTTTATTAAAATAAAATAATAAAATAAAATAAAATAGTGAGAGGGGTGACACTAAAACAGCTTTTGCACAGAAGAGCTCAGATTCTATACTCTTTCAAGGAAAGTTATAAAAAGTCAGGAAAATCCGAACATGCTTGTACTAGAGTGGTGTGAAAACAACTGATTTTAAAGAAAAGGACTGGCAGGGTTAAGGACAGAGTGTGAAGGTAGTTTACAGGAAAGCCTGGCTCTATATATGCCTATAGTGTGCACATTATGCTTTAAAGACCATATCTGTTTATATTCATGTTGAAAAGTAAATGAACAAGGAAGATATTCAACAATCACATCTGTAATTTGACTAACTACTCTGTTATCATCTAAAAATAATTACATCAGTCAAAAGTATTTGCAAACAATATGTAAATTCTGAAACCAAAACATTTAACATGACAAGCGATAAATAAATTTATTATTTAATTATAAACTAAAATTAGCTTTGTGAAAATTATTTGTCAACGTATAAAAAAGGGGAATAAACCAAACTGTAAACAGGAACTTCTTGGTACAAAGCCAGATATTTAAAAAAATAATTTAAATCCAAAGAGCAGATGCTGAGAACACATTTCTTATGAAAGATGAATTTCCCTTCGAGGGAGGAAGAAACAATTAGAGCTTTTCCCAAGAAAAGTATTAGAACTAGTTCTTAAATTCTGACAAATATTTTGAGTATTGACTACAAATCATGTTATATGGTGCTATAAATAGTTTTAAAAGAGAAAAGAAAATATTAACTAAAATAAATTTGATCTCACTGTATTATGAAAACAAATCACAATATTTTTTATGTTAAGCGTGAAGTCTTGAAGGGTAAGAAAGGGTGATATAAAAAACCTTTGAGAACATTTTTGCTGCAATGGAACAACCTTTACTTTATTACTTTTGTATAAATCATTTCAAGTGACGAGATAGAGTGAACCATTTAATTTCGTTGCAAACAATTATGAATTTGTGGTATTGCTTGGAAATGGAATTTGTTGATGTCAAAAATACTATTTTCAGGAATATGAACTGAATTTTCCATATTCGGTTTTTGAAATATAAAGACTGGGGAATGCTTTTGGGCACCACAAATCAAATTTCCACCATATCAAGTGTAAAACCTAACAATTAACACAAGACAAAATAGAAAATTATGAGCTATTGAATAGTGTTACTTTAAATGAATAAGGGATAAATGTAAAATTATAAAACAAATAGCTTCAATATTTTCCTTTTCTTATTTTTTCTAGTCAAACAATAGTGCCCTTTACTATTATAACTATTGGTGTTCTATATAATTTAACCATGTCTTTCCAACCTATTAGGCAATTATGTTGCTAGGCCAAACCCAGCCTGTTAAATTCAATTATGTGATACTTAAGGATTAAATGAGTTTTTAATTGATCAAAGCATGATTGATGCCCATACACTTCTGAAGAAATAGAAGATTACTTGATAATCGGCAATAAAACACAATTAGACATTTTAATTTTACCTTGATCACTACATATGAGTTAAGTATTGAACCAACCTATATAATCGAACGAACCTATCTATGAACTACTGTTCATAGATTGTAATGAAAGTTATCACTTTGTCTACTATTTATTTTCTCGTGGTAAAATAAATTAAATAGAACACCAAATACTCAAATTAAAATGCTTCTACTTTATTGGATACTAATAATAAAACTATGAGAATATCTGGCAACATCAATAATGACCTGCATCATGATTGTTGCTGTTCTTACATATATCTTCCTCAGGGGTCTTTTTGGGAAATGTGATCAAAATATACAAAAGATTTGACAAACCAATAACTAAGTTATCTGGATAACATTTATAGTTATGTGAATTAGAGGAAAAAAGTGAAGTACACAATTTTGGATTTCCTCATTCAAGTCATTTCATCAGAAGGATAGGAAAAAGTAAAAAACTGCTACATCAGCAGCAGTTTAAATGGACCACTTTCAAATCCAGTTTCCCATTTTAAATGCTCTAACATATGCAAATCACTATTAATAAGCAGCAATACATTTCCAGATAACAAAAAAAGTAAATAAGATGTTTTTTTTTGTAATTTATTGTGCTGCTGGTTTTGGTGAATTAATAGTCCCGCTATGCATACATATAAAGGTTTAGCAGTCAACTCCTACCCCCATCTGAGAGCTATTGGCTCACACCCATTGAGACACAAAAATCTCTTCCAGAATAGTCATTATAATTTTACTGTAGCAAATCCTTCAGGTTTAGCAATTATTGTTTGGCAAATACGTTTCAACTGTTTTATTACTCGAGCCAGTTAAATTAATAATAATCCTGTAAATCCTAATCCAACCATTTTTTTTTTAATTAACAAACTAAGACCTGAGTACAACTTGCATCATTTCCTGAAACGTAGAATTCAGCTGCTGAGTAGTTTGTAATGAAATTATAAGAAAGAAAATAAATTAACACATATAAACAGCAAAAACACAAATTATCTACAGTTGTGACTATGTTGATTAAACGTAACATCATGCTGGATACATTAAACTATAATTAAAAACCCATCATAAGAGTATGCTTAGCATCATAAAGTATGTGCACAATGCATTAATATTTCTGGCAATTTTAATGGAAAAAAAATGCTTTGTGTGTGTATATTAAAATCAAGTTAATGAAAAAATAACATTGAAGTAGTCTTAAAGAAAGATAAAATCAGAATATATATATATCAGTATATAATACTGAATTGAATTGATATAACTTTATGAGGTCTATACAAAATCTAAGCCATGACTATAATACATTTGATTAACCATATAAAAAAAAGACTGTAGACATAAAAGTGCATAAATAACCACTATATAGTAACAATTCATAGAAAAGTTAACTAAAATACTTAATGCCTAATAAACTTATTTTAAAGATATAAACACCTCAAATTTATGCACACACTTGTTACCAGTAATTTTAAAAAAACATTCAATTTTATTTATTTTTTTTTGTGATTCCACTTTGTATTTATACATTAATTCAAATGTCTAACGATGACAATATGAATAATTTATCAATTACTTTTTGTTCAAGAATCTAGAAAGAAAATGTATTATTCTTGTAATTAATAAGACAGAGTTTGAGAAGTGAATAATGTTGATCTCTCTGTAGAAAAAGCGTAAGATACAGAGCCCTGAAGGTGTAATAAATTAAATGGAAATAAGGGTCTCAGATTCTCATCAAAACCTTATTCAGAATGAATTTCAAAAGAGGAAACACTGGAGATTCTTTTGACTTAGTTAATGTAGCTATATAATGAGATGCAGGCAGCAATTAGACTTAAAATAAAGGTGTGAAATGTTTGGAAAGGGCTTTCATCATACAAATTTTTTTTTAAAAAAGAAAATGAATCTATTACAATAAATCAAATGAACAAACCATGAGAGATATTATATTTATATTTTTGGAGGCCTTTATTCTTTTGAAATGTTTATTTACAAAAACAAGCACCACATTACTTGCTACCAATGAACGAATCTACATATAATGTCAATTGAGATTAATTAGTTTTTGCTAAATCTTCATAAAAATTTATAAACAAATAGCTCTAGCTGTACAAGTTTGCTATTCATGAATATTGTTTTTATTTGATTTACCAAATATAATTTAATGAGGCACAATTTTTGTTTTGATGCCTAGTACACTAGTAGTGCTTACTAAAAATTTTTTATATTTCCAATCCTTTAAAAATTGACAAGTACTAGATACCCAATGTGCTTTGTTACATTGTTAAAATATTATGTCTCTGAAAATTCATATTCTCTGAAGTTACTGTAATCCCGTATGTGTTTGATACATATAAATGAATTTTAATTTCTGCACAAGATTATTTCACCACCTATATTTATAAATATGTAAGCTTCTCTTACCACTCATTAAGTTATTTTTACTATCTAAGAAAGGTTCCAATGGGCTTTTGACAAAATTTGAATTCTTTCAACTATTTTACTATAGGATGAAGATAAAATGATGAACAGTTGTTATGTTATGTAAATGTTTGTGTGATATTAATTTTATTCAATCATTTTATTCAGAATAAAGTCATCATCTAATTTCCTATTCTTTGAGTACATTTAAATTAAAGTTTCCATAACTTGTTTAACATTAAACTACAACTGAAAAGTTTAAAATTAAAACAACTTTCCATAGACAAAATTTTCTTTTTATCCTTAGGAGTTTAGGTCATTTTTTGCTAATTGTCTTATTTGGCAAGCTGATCATTGTTAGTGACTTTAAAACTTATGGAAAGAATAAAAACCTCCTCAGATAATGAATGTAAATTTATCAAATACCTGTTACATTACAGACTTCTGCATACTTAATCTAATTCCTGACTTCTAAACATTTTTGAGGCACAATACCACTCTGTTAAGAAGTAGTAATATCTGGATATTATAGGCCACCTGATAATTGCACAAAATGTTTATGGACTTGAATATGGTGGTTTCTTTGGTACCATGGATAAGAGGCATGCATTCCATCCCTCTGTGATTGAACGTCCAAAAAATGTAGTTAAGAGTGATCTTTCTACTCATAAAGGTTTCCCTCTTTCTTTTGTCCAATTCCAAATCTGCACACATGTGATCTAGTTCTTGAGCCATATTCCAACCCTGTACTCATTTGAATCCATTCTATCTCTATTGAGCAGCTGATCAAAGTGATTATTCAATATTTCAAGAAACTTTCTCTTATTGTTTAATAGCTTTCAATATTTTCATTTAATATTCTTCCTGCATATGCTGCGTTGCCTTCGGTGTGTATTTGACCCAAGGTGAACAAGCCAAAAGAATGTCAGCCAATAAAAGTGCTGCGGCTAACACCCTTTTGGTTTGTTCCCCAAGGATCGAATTCATTTTATAAGCGTATAAATTACAATTTAGATTTCTCCCCCAACTTCTGAAAACTATCTTATTGTTCCTATTATATGTTGTTATATACAATTTGTGCGATTGTAGAGACTGGTTTTTTAAAATTAAATAATAGGTCTTGATGCAATTGCATATATTATTAATTGGGATCTTAATGAAACTTGTATAAAATCCATTGTTTGCAGGTGTGAAGTTGCCTTCTGAATTACTAAAAATTTATTGCAAGTAAAGAAAGATAAATCTATATTAGGATAGAATTTATTTATCACATATATCTCGAATACATCCAATGCCTCATGGATAAAACGATCATTCATTCATTTTCTTATGCTCCCAAAGCGGCAATGAATAAGAATAGGCTATTGAAATTTATTGACTTTAAACCCATTAAACGATAAGAGTGAATCATGATTGATGGGATAGACAAGTCACTCATTTCATTCAGAAACTGGGGAGAAAAACAGCTTAAAAAGCCTAATAATCTTGATTTCTTTTCATTAAAAACTTCATTATTGGATGAAGTTTGGAAGATAACAGCTTCTTTTTTTTGGAAGGAAGTGGAAGTAAAATCAAAGCAAAAGAGTGTATGAAATACTCTTCACTACATTCACAGACTAATAAACAACATAAATGTTCAATAATAATAATAAAACTGTTATAAATAAACCCAAGAATATTCCAATTTAGTCGAACATTAAACTGATGTTCCTTAAACTGTACTTGTGCCTCTTAAATTTGTTTTCTTCTATGTGTATCACTTTTATCTCACTACTTTCCGGACCATAGCAACGATAATTAAGTAAATATATAGATTACAGTTTTTTATTTTCCCTAATAGGAGAATAAAACTTACAGAATTTGCAGGTCAATTATGGCAAATATAGAAGGATATGCTGGATAACATACTACATCAAATATGGACATTATAACAGTATAAAAAAATAAAACAGATAAAATAATATAAAAATTCACTCGAAGTAGAAATACAACCTAAAATATAATGTCTAATCATAAATTTCTGTGGTATTTTGATTAATATTAATTCACGTTATGACCATACTAGATTCGACATGAAAGAACTAATAATTGCTTAAGAATGAATTATACTAATATGTATTTAATCTAATATTAAATAAATAATGCAGTACTGAAAAAAGGCCATGAAAGCTCAACAAAACACACACAGTAAAGATATATTATTGAAATAAGGATGGCTGTAAAAATTATAATTCACAGGCATTTTTTTCATGTGGGTATGCATAAAAATGCAGTTTATGGAGACCAGAAACCAAATTTACAAAAAAGTAAGGATTTTTTTTCAAAGATAACTTTGGGAGAAAAGTATCTCATATATCGAGTGGCTAAATAAGTTAAGACGGAGGACAGTCTCAAGCGCTAAAAGAAAATACACTGTGAAGGAAATTTGCTTTATAAAGAATCATTTCCATATTTAACATATCTCAACAGACTTTAAGAACTGAGAGAAAAGAATTATCATGGACAATTTTTGAATAATGCAGATCATTCTCGACATATGTAATGGTGGAACACCAGGGATGTTTTTTTACAGATGGAAGCCGCCTCCATTGGAACTATAGTTCAGCAGGAGGGGAACTATCCATTCTCACCCCCGGTTGGTCACACCACCTTATCAGATAAAAAAAATAAAATAAAAAAAAAGCCGCCTCCAATAATATATTGGATATAAGTCTGTATAAAATTAATGAAGACAGTTCCTTCTATGAATCATTTACTGATGCTGAAGGTAGAGCTATATACATCTTTACAACCAGGTTCTTACCTCTTACCAACACTACTTTTTTACCAGGCCAGGAGTGGACCATTTATACAGACTGCTCAATTGCCCTAAACTCTTGCCCAGTGTCATGAGATCACCACAATAGAGGTATTTCAAGCATAATTGGGCTGCTTGGACAATGGTATTACTATCATGATTGGACTGCAAAGACTATGTGATCAATGTGATTTCCAGTTTGATTGGGCTGCCAGAAAAACTATCTCCCTGTATTCCATTCTTGGTTGGGCTGCATGGAAAATGTGATTTCCATTATGATTGGATAGTGGGACCCATTTGCTTGATCAAAGTGACTTCCAGCTAGAGTTGTCTTAGACTATGGTATTCCTAGCATGATTGGGCTGTCTGGACTATGGTGTTTCTAGCATGATTGGGCTGTCTGGACGATGGTATTCCTAGCATGATTGGGCTGTCTGGACTATGGTATTCCTAGCATGATTGGGCTGTCTGGACTATGGTGTTTCTAGCATGATTGGGCTGTCTGGACGATGGTATTCCTAGCATGATTGGGCTGTCTGGACTATGGTATTCCTAGCATGATTGGGCTGTCTGGACTATGGTGTTTCTAGCATGATTGGGCTGTCTGGACGATGGTATTCCTAGCATGATTGGGCTGTCTGGACTATGGTATTCCTAGCATGATTGGGCTGTCTGGACTATGGTGTTTCTAGCATGATTGGGCTGTCTGGACTATGGTGTTTCTAGCATGATTGGGCTGTCTGGACTATGGTGTTTCTAGCATGATTGGGCTGTCTGGACTATGGTGTTTCTAGCATGATTGGGCTGTCTGGACGATGGTATTCCTAGCATGATTGGGCTGTCTGGACTATGGTGTTTCTAGCATGATTGGGCTGTCTGGACGATGGTATTCCTAGCATGATTAGGCTGGATGAGCACTGTTATTACCAGCAAGCTTTGCCTGCCTGGATAGTGGGATTCCCCGCCTGATCAATGTGATTGGGCTACCTGGCTACTGAGATTCTCTTCCTTGTTGGGGTGCTTGGAATGTGTGATTCCCAGGTAATTGGGCTCCCTGGACAGAAGTATACCCAGGGATATATCAAATAAAGGGTCAGTACTGCCAGTAAATAAGATACTGTTGTCATGCCTATCATTGTAGGCCATTGTCAGTGGCTGTTGATAAAGTACAGCTGGCAAGCACCTTTGAAGTGAGAGCACCATCTTCAAGCTCGTCAAACGTTCTACTATGTATTATAAGGACGTAGAATAGGCATGGCAACATTATTTCCAGAATGATTGGACTGTCTGAACAGTGGTATTCCTAACATGATTAGGCTGCCTCAATAATGGGATTCCCTTCCTGATCAAAGTGATTGGGCTGGCTGGTTAGCAAGATTATCTTCTTGGTTAGAGTGCTTGGACATTGGTTTATTGGGTTGTATAGAGAGGGTGATTGCTTCCTTGAGAGAGAGCAGACTGAACAGTAATGTTTCTAGCACTATTAGGCTGCCATAGGCTTGTTTCATAGGTTTCCCTGGGCAGTGGTATTCCCAGCTCAATGAGATCACTCTGGGCACAAGAGGTAATTATTTTTTTTAGTCCCTGTCTTGCTTTGTATTCCATTTTTGCATATCCCCCTATGGGCATTGAATCCAAAATCTTTAGCACTGATATTTTATTTTATAAACATGATATTAATTTATTATTATTTTTAAAACAATGAATAATAAATAAATGCCATATGAGATTAAAGTGTTGTCCTTAATCTCACATGGTAAACCTAGAGTGGCGAGTTCAATTTCCGCCTGTGCAATAGGAATTTATTTAGTGACGAACTAATTAAATAAAAGCCTTAGTCACACCCTTGCTAGAAAGGGTGATGACCTGTAGATAACCTGTCCCAATTAGCCATAGCAGCAAAAAGTGGACGTTAATAAATAATAATAATAAAACCTTTTATCTAAGTTATTTAACTCCATTTAAAATACATAATAATTTGCACCACTGTATTTATAAATAAAAACTAAATATTGGTAACGTAAGGGGAGGGTGTCTCTCCATTAAAATGCCATAATCAAATGAACAAATATCTTGTTTCCTCTTTTTATGTATTTATTTTAACTGTATGAGTGTTGATTGTAAATTGACAGGTGACTAAACTAATTTTTCAAGATATGTAGCCCTATGAAAAATCTTTTGGGTCCCCCAAAACCTAACCATTTCTCCACTGGGACTAAACATCAATTACTCCACTTATAACTAAACAAGGAGCCTTCCCTCCTTGGGGATTTATACAGAATTTCTTATATATCTTGTAGGTACTCTTACCCAAAGCAAAGAAAATTACTCACAGGACTAGGCGGTACTCAGGTTCTAATTTCGATTTAAAGCAGAAATACAACATATGTTAGAGTAATAATTTTATTTTTCTGGCATTTTGGTTCAAGTAGAATTAAATACAATTTTTGAAAATGCCTTCGGTCAATCCATTTCTAAAACCATGGTACTCAATATGTAAAGTATAGTGGGAAGGAAAGATCTGCTTAATTCATTCAAAACTATGATATTGTACATTTACCACCTACCAGCCCACATAGTGAAGAGTTGAGATGCAACAAATGTGGATATTTTTTAGGTCAGTATCTTATCTAAGTACTATAAACTGTAGGTAGCTATATCATTGAGTAGTCGATTCTTTTAATAAAAGTAGAGGAAAAGTAGTGGTGGGTTTGAGTGACTAATCCATTAAATAAAATCCTCAGTCTCACACCGGATAGACAAAAGGTGGAATCCTGTAGATAACCCGTCTCAATTAGCCACAGTAGCACAAAGTGGATGTTAATAAATAACATCATTGTGGAGGGAATGACCATTGTTTTTCATTTGTCTATAACGATCAGCTCCCATCATTCAGCTCATTCAAAAATACCCTATTTATTTTGTTTACTGGTCCCTATCAAGTAGATGAATAAATGCTCTGAATACAAATTCAGCAGAACATATTCCTATATAAAACTGCCATTCAAACAGAGAGATTTGAAGGTCAGTGCCTCTTTCTCATTCTAAAACTTGCATTAGAAATTACTACGAGTATCCCATATAAATAAAAAAAAATTGAGTACAGGAATTCTGCCCAGATCATAAATTTTACAATTGATAAGTGTCAAACTGTTCCATACTCATTAAAGAAGCAAGACAAACAAAATGCAGTTATATAGCCGAAATTGGACGAATTGTTTTATTCCTCTTCCTGATTTTAGACTTCACATTGACAATTACTGTACACATTTCATGCAGAGAATCAAATATGGCTATTTAAAAGGAGCACCAGCTCATAATAAGCTACACAGAGTACAAATTAATACATGAGTAATAAATCTATAAGATGGAGGCCAGGACAGATCCAATGTACTGCTGCTCTCACATGAAAGAAAATGCCTTCCCTTCCTATTTGAGATTGGTATTATTCAAGGAATAGAACATTCTGTTGAAATTATAAATCTGTTCAACATAAAAATAAAAAGATATATTCTTTTTTACACACTGTTACACAAAACTCAGTGTCTCAGAAAGGGCCATCTATCGGTAATTTCAAACTCGAGATCTAACCAAACCTACTCTCCAATCATTCAAAAATGTATAATCGTCCATATAAATTATTCATTTATCAATTTATTCAAGTTAATTTATACAATTGTTTATTTATAACCATGAATTTTAGTTCTTTATATGAAAAAGTAAGGAATACCCAAAGGGCCAATCATGTCGCATCCTATCAAGAAAAGTGAACACAACTAGAAAAAGAGTTGCCTTTTTCCAATACATAAGAAAAATAAAAACAGCATCACTTTTATGAATTATTGACACATTGATTTAATAAAAGAAAAAAAGTTACTTTTTTTTTGTACTGTATATTTTAATTTTTTAAGTTGTGTCAGTTTTCTTGGAGGCGTGAAATATTTGTTAATCAATGATTTCCAATATTTTTTTTTTGTAGGGGTAGGGGTATATAAATAACTTGTTTTATAGCTGTATGGCATTTTTACTTATTTATCTTTTAGAGTGCTCTGTCACATTGATAAAAATGTCTGGAAATCTCTGTACTAGAACTGATATAATTTGCTTCAACATTTATCTCTTTCAGATGGATAACATTTTGTGTTGAAAGTTTGATTATTTGTAACTTTTGACTTCAAAACAAGATCTCCTTCACCTTGTTATTTATTATTCCATGCAATAAATTTGATAGCAATAGAGATCAAGATTATTGTACAATTAATTATATTTATTACGAATATTTTGGCCCTTGAAATACTCCAATCTTTATACAATGTGTAAGATAAGCTCTAGAATAAACAGCAAGTCAATGACAGAAACTGCAATTTAATAAATTGGATTAATCCAAATACTTGGGAATTTAAATTTTACTTCCATTACAAATAATGATTAAAAAATCATTTATTATTTTGTTAAGAATAAAAAATAATTAGTGTTCTCTGACCCTGAGAGATGCTACATTTCTCAATAGTCTGTGAAAATAGTGAAAAACTTTAAAACTATGAAACTTGTATTGAAAAAGATTTTTACTTATATTCGGAAAAATTATATTTTCAAGTAAATAAGTTTATAATTTCTTAACAAAGATTGAAGTTATCCTTGGTATTTTTATATTTTATTTCACAAATATTTTCATATGTTCAAAATCAATAATAAAAGGACTCTACTAAAGCACTCACCAATTGTCAGAAGGCTTGCCATTGCATGGGATATTTACTCAAAAAAATGAGAATTAAAACTCAAATAGAAACATACACATTCCATTACCATATTATCATTCATATTTATTACGCCATTTTAAACATGTTTTATTTATTCTACTTGTCTTTAGACCTAGGAGATGCAGATTATTGAGCAAACAGTCGTGTCAAGAGACCTGTTCATTGGGTTTTATGAGGAAAGAAAAAAAATTGAAAGGAAGGGACAACTGTACTTCAAAAAGAGATTCTAAGAGAGGAAGGGGGGAAAAGAATCCATTCCATGCTATTGAAAACTGTCTGTGTACTAAGTATGTAATTCAGTTTGGTAAAGAAAAAGATGGGATCTTGGGAAAGAGTTCAGATTCTGAATTTACCAACACACAGCATATGGCAAATGAAAATCCACAATAGAAAATAACACATGACGATACTGAACACAGCCAAAGAAGACTCTCAATTTTCACTCTGACCATGGTTAATGTTATGCGGAATATGAAAATCCAGTCTATACATGCAATTACAATTACCATGCATATTTTGGTTCTTAAACTTATTTTTTTTTAATATATATAAGAATGATTTCTTTTTGAAACATGTTCTTTTCATCAAACCAAAAGTAGCATATTTACATCCTAGAATACTTGTATATAGTCTGAAGATCAAAAATATTTCAATCTTCAAAAGAAATACGATTCTCTGAATGATTTCAGAGGTCTTATCCAATATTTGGTAAACATTTTTTCAAACTAATTAAATTCAAAGAGCTATTCCAATGAACATTAACTATTGTAATTTTTGCAATACCAACTGAGCTTAAAGTTAATAAGGAAACTAATAGGAGTTTCATTAGTAGGAAACTATTTCAATAATGAATAAAATTAGTCCTGATAGCCAATTAGAATCTTATGTCAGGTGTGCTAAGTGCAGTAGCTAATCAATTATTGACTTCATTAACTTTGCATTGGAGGTCAAAAACATACAGGCTTTTCAACCGTGATAACTTCCCAGTTACAGTCACTGAGGAACTCTTATTATTTATTTGTTTTTGTTGATTATATATAGGATTGGGGCAGGATTTTGCAGAGCTGTCTGTCACTTCTATTTACAAACACTTTTAACGGTTTATATATACAGTAATAGCGTGAAAATGACCTTGAATGATATTTGTCAATTTCTTTGTGCTTAGCAGTCAGTGAGGCTAGGGCTGGTACTCTTTGTTATGCATTAACAACCTTGATTTACTATGTGGTGCATTACCTGGTGTAGTGGCTATGATTTTCAAGACAATATCTTAAAATTGTTTGAGAACCCTTCAGGAAGTGATTCATAGTGAATGACTCTACAGATGACTCTACCGTTTCCTTGAAACCCATTTCTTACAAGAACTTTGTACCTTGATTTACTGTGTGGTGCACAGCTGATCCAAGACCCAAAATGGTGGGAATGCATTCGAAAATTGGAGTAGTTTTCACTTCAGAGGGCATTTTATTGGCTTTTTTATTAGTTGGATAATAAACAATAAAAATTAAGAGTGGATTGTTTTTGAATTCTTGTACTGTATGAGATCATGTATAATTATGTTAAATTTTTAAATTTATACTTTTAATGCAATTTTATTTTTCAATAAAATACAAAACACACTTTTCCTTGTTTTTTATGACCCTTATACAAAGTAAATTGAATTGGTTCATTAGCATTGAGCAGATATTGGATATTTTTTGTTTATTCAAAAATATAGATTTGAGAGACTGGGCCTGACAAATGACCTGGGAAGTAAAGAGTTAAAGACATTTACGTCTTTTTTATGCCCACTTATATTGAATTGTGGACAAAATAGATCTGTAGACTCCTTTTTTTTTTTTTATGCATTAAACAATTTTTTTGTTAGTTTCCCACTCTTTAAAAATATTCATCTTTTGGACAATTTTTTATTTAAAAAATTAAATAAATTGTTAGTTTACCTTAATAAGTTACAATTATATCAACTGGAATAACCAGTGAAATCAGTGTGTTAACATGAAAAAATTGAATACTATGGAGTTAGTGAATATCTTTTCATAATTTAAGGAAAGTTCTCATCATGAAGGACCATCAGAAATAAAATTATAAAAATCGTTTTGTTTTAATAATAACAGGTTAGAAAGAACTCAATTAGAAATCATTTTTAACACTTTCTTAAATTGATATTGCTTTTGCATGAAAACCAGCAAATAACAAGATGTTTTCTAGTTAGTAAGTTACTTTTTTGGAAATACCAGATCAAAGAGAGCTCAAAATATGTCTACTTTCTCGCAGGAAAATAATTGATTTTGAATTATAACAATTGTGACATTCAGCAACAAATATTTAAATGTACAGTTGCAGAATGTTTTTAGAGCTGCTTCTTCACAAAAATTGAGTTGTTTTTTTTTTTAAACTGTTAAAATTTGTTTGCTCATGATGTGTGGCAATGAATCAAATATTAATTGTACACTTTTGAATTTTCAAGGTGGATTTCAGACACTTTTGAAGTTTAGGACAACAATTTTACTCATTTCTTGTGTAATAAATAAATAAGTATCAGAAATATACCTCCCTCTCTCAAGTAAGGTAAGTGTTAAATTGTACTGGCACTGTTCTACCAGTCAATCAAACACAAGATAATCATCAAAAAGTAATCTAAAAAAAGTATTGTGCATTGAAAAATAATAATAATAAAGGAATCACATTGATCGGGATCGAAAAAACTGTTTAACTGCAAAAAAAATGTTTAATTCGTTCTTGATAAAAATTGTGAATTTGATCAACATAAAGAAATAGTATTTTTCAAAGAAAGCTCTGTTGGTAACTAATTGGTTAGATTTAATTTTGTTAGTGCAGTATATAAAGGACAAAAATATCTGTGCAAAATAAAAATTATTGACCATAGGAAACTGTATTTATGATTGCTTGTAATTCACTTTAAATATTGTTCCATTCAGCAGGAACATAAAATCTTAAATCTGAGAATCATTCATCATTAAATGTTGAACATTATAGATATGCTACTCACCATATGTGTACTCAAAAATAACATGCTCATAGACTGGATTTTTTTCGGAACATATAAAAATTAATTTTATTTAGTTAGACAAACATTATTAAAAAAAAATATTTTTTTACTGGAAAACAAAGTTTTATTGCAAGTGAGAGTAACTATCAGCAGGTTAAAAAAAAACAAAAACAATTCATGGCCCAAGTTAAAATTGATAAAGCCATAAGTGCAATTTTTGTTATTTACAGTAAAACATATAGCTTTATTTACAGATCCGAGCCGAAGTTTTACTTTGTAAAAATAGTAAACGGCTCATATTGGATGTCACCGCAACTCACCATTTTGTAATCATCAATTTTGCTGATGGATCGTAGAAATATGTTGACAATCACTTTCGTTGGCCCAGCTGCTTCAAGACAAAGACAGTCAAACACACAGATTACAAAAGTCTACTGCTACATTACTCCTACTTGTGCCCTTATAATTAGTTAACACATACATCTATTTTTTCTCTTGACATTAAAAAAATAAATAAAAAGAGAGAGAAAGAAAATACTCATCTATGTTATCAATCTCGCATTATGAATAGTTTTTTTTCTTTTTCAAAGCAATGAGAAGAAAATATTCTAAGAGTGTCTATTTAGAATACATTAGAAAATGAGTAAAAATGTAAAATGCTATTTATCATAAACTAGATAATTAAAGATGAATATGTTTAGTTTATTCAGTTTAATATAATGTTTTAGTTTAATGGTGCTTTATCCTCTTACTTTTGAATTTTAGTTAAATGTATTACTGACATGTTTCATAGTTTTTCCAGGGTTGTATATTAATCTACAGTTATTAACTAAAAGTAATACATTCAATTAAATAAACTTGTCATTTGAAAATAAATTTATTTAATAAATGTATATTGTTAGCAATTGCCTGTAAAACAGTTATATTTATTATTAGGCAATATTGACTAATATTAAAGAATAATCAAGTCTAATAAAAACAGTGTAATGGTATTTTAACAGTTAAAAACTTAAACTACAACTACAGACCAAAAAAGAGATAAAATCTACATATTTCCTCTATAAAATTTTCTTGAAATTTAAATACTTTACTTCAATCTAATGGAAAAAAAAATAATTAAAAGATCAGAAATTCAATCCTCCTATATGAAGATAGTAAATTATATGAAATAATATGATAGTGTCGAATGAAATAAAAATTGCCTAAATTCTATAGTTATCTAGGTTTTGGAGTGTTGGATATACTCTCCTTATCTTCTAACATTACAAGAACTATGTGAGAATGAACCAGCATTATCCATCATCATAAATAGCAGTTACAGGCACAGACCAATAACCTTTATCATACAGTTTTGCTAACAAAAAAGCAGGTAATTCAGAAAAAGAAAAGAATTAAGTACTTTTTAGAAGTAAGCATTCACATTTTAGTAAAAGCTAATTATAGCAAGTACGGGAGTGAATACTATGTGGGAAGGGATGAGAATTACTGGCGCCTTAAAAGCTTTTATTTTAAATTTTAAATATTAACTCCTTATATGCTTTCAGGTATTTGTATTGTCTTATTTAGAGCTGAATGAATAACATTTAAAAATGCAAAAACCTTCATACATCTCAAAAAAATATAAATAAATAATGACACGAGTCTACGGTCCACTAATTTTTACTAAGTAGAAAATAAAGTATTCTAATCATTAAAAATATCTGTTTTCAGACTTAAAAATAATTATCCGTTCTGGCCCTCCCTGAAACTATTATGATTACTTTCAGCTTGACATATGTATATATCTGGAATAACTTAAAAACTACTGTCCTTAGAGTGTTGAAATTTCATACTAGGACTACTATAACATCAATTTCTGCACTTCTCCTTTTAAACAAAATTGATTAAGTGGGGAGGGGTTACAAGGAGGCAAAAATAAATCATTGCAAACAATTTTTTTTTGTTAAAACATTAGCTCCGAAGGTGGCGATATGAATCACTCAAAACAGTTTAGCTGAAATACTAACAAAAGTTGAAGAGTGAAGGAATTGAACTACTTTGTAATTTTTTAATTACAAGATTATTTTAAAATTCAAAATTATTCTAATTTTTTTTTCTTTTCTGTATGTGGTTTCTTTCACTCACAGCAATAAAGCAACACAATTAATATGCCTCCAAACTATTAAAGCCACTTAGGAGCTTATTTTAATTTGTAGTAATACCAGCAGACTACCTTCTTGTAGTCTATATGTCGTAAGTAGTTTAAGCTATTATGGATAAAAAAAAAAAAACTGAAGAACACACATTGAATAATTTATTTTATACTAATTTTGCTAAGCCTTTTGAGCAGCTCTGCTCTTTTTCAAGTAGTCAAAACATTTAAAAAAAATCAGACAATTTTGTATTGTAAACTTTAGCATTCATATTCAAGCATAACATTGGATCAAAAATACTTGGTTCTAAATACATCTTGCATACAATTGATTGAAATCAAAAGACACATATTAATGTCATATGCAAGTACTTAAACTTACAGCTCTTTTGCCTACGTATTTTGCTTTTAATTGATATAATAATTTATGTATGCAGCTTGTTTATAATAGATAACATCGAACTACAATTTCAGGCGTAAATCACACGTGGCAGCTTTTTAATCTGCCCTGAAGTCATTTTATGACTAATGTATGTATTTCATATTTTTTTCAAATATATTTAATTTTGCTAATTAAATTAAATTTGTATTGCGTTCTGAAATATTTGTAGATGTCTCTTATGTCTGATTTGGTAATGCCCAAATTCATTTAAAAAAATCACAGGGAATTTCATTACAGCACCTCTATCTCCAAAGGCTTTTATTACAGAACATATAGAACCCCATATTTCTAATGAAATAGTTGCTAGGGAAGAAGAATGCATTTTTCCTTCTGTGCGTTTATTCCAACTGCTCGATCAATTCCTGTTTCAAAATGGACTATTTTGTCCAAAATATGAGCTTGATACCTCTGAGAGACTAAAATATCTATTACTTAGTGTCAAATAATTTCTTCTTCAATACTATTTTAGTTTTCCATCTTATTTATTTTAATGATAAGTAAAAATTCTTATTGTGTGATTGAGGATATTTATAAATATATCTATTTCATCAGTTCTGCCATCATATCCAAGTTCATTTATAACTTCATACACTATATTCTGTATGGCAACTCAAACTCCAAAGGAGTACAGAAAAAAATCCAATACTCCGTCACAAGGAGTATTTACGTCCTTCAAAACACACAAGGGTTAAGCAAAAAAAATACTTCTACAATATTTCCTACTTCATATCTATATCAACACAACAGTCTTCCAAAACAATAATCCTGGTAAGCTAGTGAAGTGGGACAGGCTTATCTATTTGTAAATCTGAGCTTCGAATTAAATAGTGGTGACTCTTCACATAAAATCTTATTCCATTCCGTTAGAAGAGACAATAGTTTTTAAACAGTTACCACAATATAGCTTATAACCCAAGTTTATTGTTGAATAATTGAATAATCCTTAAAGGTTTATAATTTGAAAATTCAATGTAATGAGCTTGTGATGACTTACTTGCATGAGGCACAACCTTAAAAGGGATCTTTATCTCTGCATCAAAGTATTGTGATCTGATCATAATGGTTTTTCCTGATATCATAAATAACTAACAATTCTTTAATTCTCTTCATTTTAGCCCGTCACAAAAATAAAACGTAATTATCTATTGTCTGACTTTTCTATTAATGAATAAGCTTAAATTCCGGTTAGAATACGAGTACTACGGGATTATATGGTAAAAATTAGTATCTCTCAAGTGGACAATAAGAGAACCCTATAGGCACAACTTCCGTAGTTGAACCAGATCTATACCCTTGATCTCTACCATTGCTTCCACAGAAAACCTTTCACAGAACATGCTAACTGTCATTATTCCTGATAAGTAGCTATGTTGTGTTGTTTCAAATTGTTTGATTAGCTTTCAAATGTACTTTTATGTGTTAATATGCAAACCAGCGTCCTTACGCCAGAAAGGTTCGGCAACTACCTTACCTAACATATTCTCAGTTTTATCAAATAAAACTCAAGGGAAATAATCAACTTTTGATACACGCAGTGTTGCCAAACAATCATTCTAGAAACCGTAAGAAAGAATTCAACATACAAACTTTTCTCATAGGTTATGTTAGGTTATTCTGTGATCAAAATGATATATTTCACAGAAAATAGTCCTCCAAGCTTTTTAAGAAATTAGAATTTAAATGCATAGGAATTTATTGACAATAATAAGTTTATTATTTTGAATATAAGGCATTTGGCTAAAGTGCAATTTAGTCCCCCCTACGCCGCCATCTAATTTCGTTATATCCCCCGCCTAAAACCACTGGTAGCGTATTTTGGAAATTTTAAAGTGTTAAAAAATATAAAGTTAGAACAACAAAACCCCCACCCTCGGTTATAACCACCGATGGGGCATTTTGGAAATTTTAAAGTGTTAAAAAAGATAAAGTTAGAAAAATAAAATGGCCGCCGTCGTTATCGTGCGCCGCCAAGGGGGGGGGGACTAAAATACACTTTCACCGATTCAATTTTAACCGTTGGGTTCAAATATAAAATCGATATTTTTAATTCGCCACCAGAATCACTCCTGAATTTTTAAGATTCTCTAATACAGAAAATTATCCATTGGTGTATGACTAACGTACATAAGGAAAATACTTAAGGCTGTTTAAAGGACGTAAATGGCAACACTGGATTCACCAAGCCCCCTTAGTTCTTGACAAATATTTGTATTTTATTTTCAACTGGAGGGAGATAAATTGTATTTGAGGAATTTAATTGACTCAGTACTCGTTAAAGGACTTTTAAGCTTGAGTGTCAGGAGCATCAATGAATTGTTGAGATTTCCTATCCGGAGAAATAAGTTACAATCCTTACTTACCAACTAATCAGGGATTTGAGGATAAACTCAATATTGTCTAAGTTCGTTGGCTTACGCCATAAAACCCCCATGACGTTTACCCTTGGCTCTACGTGAGTCAATAGCGGAGTGCTTAGAGAGTTTTTATTGCTCTCGCAAGGAAAGTGGGAATTAGTTTTGAGGGGAGAACATGCAGACTTGCACAAATAGAGAATACGTGACTCCCAAACCTTTACTTTTATATGTCTGCCAATGATATCTACATGGAAATCATCACAAATATATTTTGTTTGAAACTGCCTGAGGGAATTTGGGAGGGCACACCATTTTTCAACCTTATACCTTTCTTTCTGTTGGAAGTGCCCTTAGAAAGTTATTGGTTTAATTTATCGATAGGTATATGCAAGAACTATTTTTTTTTTTTAATTAGGCTTTTCATGATTAATGGTTCACTTTCTTTTAAACCAGAAATTACATAGAACAAGGATCATTATGAGGCATCAGTAGAAACGGTGTATCATGTTTAGTGAAGGCTTCTTTTGGTGGAAGTATGGAAGTCGATAAAATATAAATAATTGAGTAATGTTTCAGCCCAAAACGTGAGAAACAGTCTGGGAAATACCTGGACCATGAACTCTTTAAGCGAAACTAGTACCACTAGCACTTGTAGTAGAAGAATTTAATTTTCACATGATTATTACTATTTTTTTTTTTTTTGTACCTTTTTAATATACTCTCTTGAAGGGGCTCATGTTAGGCGTGCGAGTTAAGGTGTCGGTCTTAATCTCGCATGGTTAAACCTATAGTGGCGAGTTCGATTCCCGCCTGGCCAATAGGAATTAATTTAGTGACGAACTCAATTAATAAAATCCTTAATCCCACCCGGGCTAGAAAAGGGTGGTAACCTGTAGATAAGCCTTAGTAGCAAAAAGTGAACGTTAATGAATAACAGCAAATACATTTTACAAAAGGAGCAAAATGCAGAAAAACTTATAATTAAAGTATGAAACATTTCGCTCAAATTTTAAATGTAAAATTTATTTATTAGTTCATATAGATTCTTCCTGACTAGTGAATCTATTTATATTTTTTCCTATTAAAACTTAAGATTGAATAAATCATTTTATTCGTTTATTGCGTACTTTGTCATGTTGAATTGGTTGCCCAACATTCCACTCGGGGTACTTTTTAGCCTTTTCTTTTTATTTTTGAAAACTTTTGTTTCTCCTCCACCCTTTATAATTGTTAACAGCCAATACAATTAAATACACTAATTTGTAAAATGAATCGGTGAGTTAAGCAAAGCATGTGATACTAGAAGCTTAATTATTTAAAAATCCGTTCTCAGGCATTTAGTTAAATTTTTAAATTATTTGATGGCGTTTAATTAATTTACTTGTATTTTGTTGTATTAATAATATATTTCCTATTAATTATCTTAATGAAAAAAACAGTATTCTTATAAATTTTAAAATATTATGATAAATGGTAAGTAGTGTTAGTTATACAATTAAAAGTAGATGAACTTCCATAACAAGACTAGGTAAGTACTATTAATAATATGTTTCAATTATATAACATTCATTTTGTTTCAATCAATTAGATCAATGTTCAGATTAATATCATTGCCGGTATCTGTCAATGAGAAACTATTCAAATCATCCACTGTGTTAAGGTTTTTACAGTATGACTAGTTGAATTGCATAGTCAAATGTCAAACTTTTCTTTTCTCGCCACCAGTTTCTCATGAATCACAATGCATTTTAACTCCTGCCTTTCCCCCAAGCCTCATCAGGTTCCTAAGTTAGAGACGGGATCAAGAGGTACAAAGGTATAATTTGTTGTCAAGAATATGATAGATGATGCCCAGACGAAAAGCAGGAAATCCATTGCTCTTCTGGTCTTTAATGCCAGTAAGATATTATCTCCTCCATTTGACATTTTTGAATATTCAGACGAAATAATTGGCCTGAATATATTTCATGTAGTGAAATTCTTTGTTATTAGTAGTGTTACACATTTATTCTACCACTAACTACATGGTTATTTGACATATAAATAAAACTCAAAAGGTTGAGGTAGTCAGCACCATGCCCATTTATTTGTATTTATTGTTTCAGTTTTCTTTTCTTTTAAGGTTCTGTTATTAAAGTATAAATAAAACATCACAAAGAAGAATACACCAAGATATTTGAAAACAAAACAAGAAAAACACATGAAAAGAAATACCAAGGTGCTCTTATGATGGGTTTTAAAATTACTATCATGCGTCAAAAACTAAACAGCTGCTTAATTATGATTAGGAATGAATGTATATAAATAACATGCTTAAATCGCCATTTAGTGGTGTATAGGCAGACAGATAAAACTATTTTGCATTGGTTAGTATGTCCATAAAATAGTTTACTGGATGGATATTGGTGCAAGATAGTCTAGCTTTGTCTATATAAGTGTTAGCACGGCTTAGACAGACAGCAGTACGAGGCTGGGTAATCATGTTAACATATTTAAATCAAGTGACACTACACAACCACCCAGACACGATGCACAGAGATTACTACACATGCTCCCTTTAACATTTAGGTATTTAGTCAGATTATTCATGAAATGATTCCACCGACAATATAACACACAAAAGTGCACAGGTTTGCGAGTCGCTCGAAAATCAATATATTTAATTCTTTCCCTTTAGTATTTCAACAAAAAAGGAAATAACTCTGACTTTTATAATCATAGATTTCAAGCAATGTTTTTTATACATAACTTTTAGAGCAAAAAAATGTTCCTCGCTGGGAACTATTTTTAGTTTTCGATAGCGCCACAACTACTTTTAGGTACTGTACCCACTTTACTTCACCGATTTTACAATTGGTTTCTTTAGGTGGCCTTAGCTCGTTTGTTGTGGTGGCAAGCAAAGAAAAAATGAAGAAGCCGATAGTAAAAATTAGTGAAATATGCCTATGAACCAGTGGATTAAAATACCACGCAGACTCTGGTAGAGTCGTGAATAGGGAAAACACACATTTATGTAGCCAAATCTAATACAAATTGAACACAATGCTCCCTAAATTCAGTTACGGGTTTTCTTTATTAATACTTTTCCTAATCTCATGGCTGCAGCATATTAGAAATTTATTATTCTATTGTCAGGATGGATCACATTTATATTATTATTGGTCAAGCTGCTATCATCAATAAATTATCGACCAAAGAATGCTCAAAGTTTCATGTTCAGAATTTATAGTTCATGTGTTAAGTACTAGTTGCAAATGCCACATTTACTGTAGAATAAATAAATAAACAGCAAAACTTATAATTAAAAAAGGAGTTTCAGTAAATTTACGTTCATCCACTGTGTTGTTGTTTAGCTAACTTCTGTGCATTTTAATGGACCATGAAATTCATTAGAATATGCTAAAAACTTTGGACGTTATCATGTTAAAAACTGTCTGGAACATTACCAGAAAATTATTTTAAAAAAAATTTCAAAAAAAATTTGATGAAGTTATAATATATCTGAGTTACTGTATTAGTTGTATATTATCTGCTTGGCTAAACCTATGGATAGGTTTTGTGACCTCTTTAAAAGGTTCTTCTAAAGTATTTATTTTCCTTCAATCTGTATTCTATGAAGTAGATGATAAGTAGAAAGTCAATAGCTAATCTTATTCTTAACAACAGCTCAAAGTGAATGTCGGTAAATATGTAAAACAAGACTTCAGAGGTGACAAATCTATATGAAAGAAGTTCTTTAGAATAAAAATATATTTTTATCGTAATACATTTTCTCCCTGGTTTAATCGTTTAGAAGCCAATTTTATAATTCTTTAAATGGAATACTTGAAGGTTGAATAGAGAGGTTGTATATTCAATGTAGCGTTCAGAGAGGCCCTTCAGATATTTTATAGGCCTCCCCTCGCCAATATAAAAAAAATGGGTCGGCTGTATACTGCTTGCATGAGTTTTGAGAGAACCACCTCTGCCAACTGAATATATAGAGTTGAGTGTATCTCGGCCAAAGAGAAAAGAAAAAGAATAAAATCAGTTCTAATTAATCAGTAAAGGAGTTACATAAAATAAAGTTATCTAGTTTTGTTTAAACAGAGCCAGTGTGAACCATGATTCGAAACTATTAACTTGTTCTGGGCAAAGTTGGAGCTCATATTCGATTGAAATTTAGTAGGATTGGACGTCACGATAGAAAAGGCAGAGTAAAGCTACTCTAAAGGGCAGAACGTAAATGAGACCTACAGGGAGCATTGATAACATTGATTTATGAGTCATCATGTTTATCTCAGGTTGCCGATAGTCGAGTCAATTCGAAACGAACTCCCGCAGTCAAAAGGGACCAGGAATAATTTCCTGGCTGCTCGTAAAACCTCGGAGCTGTTACGAGCTGAGCTCTTCATTTGGACTAGTGTCCAGGTAGATAAAAGGAAACCTACGACAAATCCTCGAATGTATTTATTTCTGTGACGGCTATCACAAAACATAGAAAAGTGGTCGAATAATCCACTCAAATCCCCCTCACAACGACTAATTCTTAATGTAGCCTCCAAAGACATAGACAATTTTAATGAAATCAAAAATCTCAGAAACAAATATGGGATAAATATGAAATATGAAAAACATAGTACTTTTATAGAAATTATAGACATGTATAACTCACAGTAACTGATTGTTAAACCAGTTGAACTTTTTGGTGGATGTTCACAAGTGAACAGATGCGCTCAAATAAGTAGTAACTTATGCTCTTGTGTACATTTTAATTAAAAAGTTGAAGAAAAGCTGTGGAATTATGATCCTGAATGTTTTAGAAAGTCAATGTTTCCAATTCAACTATATTTTTTGTATTTTCAGATAATAGTTATGATTACAACTTGCCACAAGATATCTCCAATCCTTTAGCCCAAAGTCCAGTTCAAATCTCATCCTGCAATCTTTATTAAATTTCGGATTTTGTGCTAAATTGATAGACTGTTCTAAAGTAAACAATTGCCATGTTCTCATGAGCCCTTGCATTGATTTTAAAGAACGTCCTATATTTGTTACCTAAAATGGTTTTTCATTGTTCCCCAGAATTGTTTATAACCATTGAATTTGCTCTACAAGACTTTATTGAGGATTTAAAATGATAAACCCACAAAATGATTTCAAAATAAAAATAAATATCATCAGAGAGTTTATAACAGTACTGGAAAAATTACATTTTCGGTTCCTTAAAATGTGACAAGGATATATTTAACGTTTCTCAAGAATATTAAATAAAAGTTCCAAGAAATCAATAGGGGTCAGTAAGATTCAAATGGAGTTTTTCAGAGATTTAACAGAAGACACCGTTCATTACTGAGAAATTTTACAGTAGACGTTAATAATTTGAGCGTGTCTTTGCTGTCCCTTGTGGTCATGAATTCTTCAGAGTATAAGCTTCATATTTTCAAAAAGTCTATGAGTTCTATCAAAAATTTTTTACTTCCTTTGAACTTAGGATACATTTTATTACAATGATTAAGTAGTGACTTTATTGTCCAATGGATATTCTTTTCTTCTCTCAATATTTTTATATATTAATTGGAAACGTTTATGAATCATGTTTTCAAAAACCAGTATTTATCCTTTGCATTAAGGCATTGGCAACATTGGTTTTAAGTCTTAATTTTTACCTACCCAAAATAATAGTAGCTCTTTATGTGATATTTCCATTTGCAACTATTTTGAGCACTTATATTAATTTATAATTGTTTTTACTTGTAAGGGAATTTTTCGAACTTAATTAACAATATTTTTGAGCAAGAAGGGGAACATCTAATGATATTCATAATAATATATACATAAAAGATTTCTGTGATCCTTTCTGGAGATAAGTTGCTTTTGGACAGAATAGATGTATTAATTAAATAGAATTGATAATTATTATAATTAATAAGATCGAAACATGATACTTGGCCAAGTAATGCATGTTTGTGAAGGAAAAATAGTAGGTACCTCATAAGAGACCATATATTGAAATACAACCCTGTCACCTTACAGTCCTACCAACACATTACGCTGGAAGACATCCATCCAGTAATGTATTCTTCTTATCTCCATTAATTCTTTTAGGTAAGTCTGATATTTGACAACTTTTATGACGATGTATTATAACAGTCAGAGTTATATGAAATTGTAAGGCACCAGTTACAACATTTTTTTATTTATTTTAAATTGATTTTCGAGCGAAATACCGATTCCTAATAATTTGAGAGAGGGGGTGGGGAGGCCCATTCGGAGAGTCAGAGTGAAGGAGAAGGTTGTCCGTGAATGGAGGAAGCAGTTTGTGGTGTTGGCTTTTGTGGTGGCAGTGAGTGTGGTTTGTGGTGGCTTGATGCACGGCATGATTTGAACTTTTATTCTCTCTTCCTCTCCCACGGTTTCGCACTTACCATGGTGACGTCATCGATTTTTGAGATACTTCGGACGAATATGTTGACTCTGACCACCGCCGGGCCATCTTGCCGGTAAGAAAAAAGGAAAACCAACCATTAGATTTACAAAATTAGTAATTATAAATGAAATTCTATCTTTTATTTACTCTCTAATGTCGGCTTCAGACTCAATAATTATTTAAAAAAGCATAAATATTTATTAAAATTAAATACATTCTAGATATAGTGTTAATATAATAGAAATTAGATCAATAATTAATTATATTATTAAGCTTAGCATGATGGTGCAATGTGAAAGCGCGCTTGAAAGAACTATGAAACATGTATAATAATTAATATTGTATAAAAAAATTTTAAATTAATCAATTATTAAAATTTAGGAAAGCACCAATGTAGAAAATAAGCTTGCTATGTTGAAAATAGTAAATAATATTTTTGTGTTGCTGATTTGCGGTTTGTGTATCATTGAGAATTATCAATGAAATGTTGTTTAATGATTTGAATCAAAAAAAGGGACTATGTATGATCTATGACTATTGCAAGTCCCGTTCATGCACTTGAAGAAGCTAAGTGCAGCAAAGCGCTAAATTTTAAGCTGCAGCGACAGCTCTGGGTGCACATTAGATTCATTTAGATATCAGTGTAATATTTTTTGTTTCCTTTTTTTCTCTGAATGTAAGTATATGTGCATCCAGTGCTTCTTAAATATTATGTCATTTTGTATTCATTATACGCCTTTTGTTTAATTCAACTATGTTGTCTGTTTTGGCTTTCCATTGTCTATTTTAAAACATTTTTTTTTAGTCAGCTTGGTGGTTTCTACGCAATGCGCCACTACAGTGTACTAATGAACTTTGATTTTTCTTTGTGTTAATTCTGCGGAAATGGTGCAAAACCTATTAAGTTCTAGGCTATGACCGCTAAGATGAATGACTCAACGTTTATCCTAACAATTAAAGCACATATTAAAAATAATATTAATTGTTAAGATGAACGCTTATGCAAGAATTGTGGCGCGATGCAAGTATCAAACAAAATTTTGAGCTCATTTCATGTCTACATTAAAATTAAAATAATGAAATAAAAAAAAGAAGTCGAACAGCTAATGATTTGTTTCCAAATGCCAAAATAAATAAAAAAATAAAAGTTATCATTCCTTTGAAGATGCAGTTGAACAGCGTTCAAATTTCTTAACTGACCTTAAAATGTACCTCATCAATTCTCTCTGCTGGCGACAAGGTTCGGGATATACATTGGGAATTTAAGAAAATAAAATACTAAATAAAACAGGATGTGAAAGGAACTAAAACCACCATCTGTATTAAAAGTTTGATATTCTATCTAGGTGAAAATAAATTCAGGTGGTTACTTTGTTAGTAAAAGGGATGAAAAAACAACAACAAAAACAAAATGAAATAAAAATCCGTTAAATTGGGTTTGGTTATGTTATTTAGTGGTTTGTTTGAACCATTAGCTTACCATCTTGATGTCACTTATAGTCGCAATGCTCCGAACGAAGAGGTTAACACGAACGATGGCAGGACCATCTAGTGACACCAACAAAGTTGTATTTGTTAACTAGCCCTTTGCCAATAAACCCGCCTTATTTGAATTTTTGTCTGTATTAGAGTATCATTTTTTGTTTGAACTGTTTTAATATGTGCTACATTTAATTTTGGTGCTTTAAAAGGTGAAAGTATAGAATGGCTGTGCTGATGTGCACAAAACAAAAAAAGGTAAATTAAAACACAGTGTTAAGACAGAGCATGTTGAGAAACACAGCGAAAATAAATTTGAAAAAAGTTAGCATAAGGTGAATATGAATGAAGTTATGTTAATAAAATATATAGAATAAAAAAGAAGTGCTTAAAAAAATTGAAGCATGTGATCGTTGTCTCGCTTATGAAAGGGTTAGAGGAGAACCCTCTCTGCTTTTACCTCTAAATTTATCACGTAGAATCGATAGTAAAAGTCGACTAACTATACTCCGCCAACGTATCGATTAACTGTCAGCTGTCGCAATATAATGGATCAAATTTTCTTTACTATTTCCTTCTGTATTAATATTTAATGTTACTAATATTTTTAACGAGATACTTAATATTTAAGGACTATTGATTTTGCTTCTTTTATATCGAATAATTTGTCCGATTTCATCCTTAGCTTTAAATTACAAAGAAGACTTTAGAATTTTGTTTTAATAGCCGTTATAATGTAATTGTAAATTTTATTTATTCAGTTGTAGCTTAGATACGGAAGATAGATTAGTGGAAGGGAACGCCAGAATAGCTAAGTGGCGGGCTTTAACGCCTTCTCCGAAAAGTTTAGTTAGGCCAGCCAAAGTCCAAGGTATTGGTTTTAGTAAAAAACAGAACATTGTAAAGCTACGTCCAAAACGTTTTGGATTTGCGATACGTTTATGAATATCGTAGCTATAGTCATAGCGAAAAACTGATCTAACGAATTATTACTAATCTTGTTGGGCAACAGTTGTTTCGAAATGGAACAAGACATAAATAATAGCCAATCCGGGGGTTGTGGGTTACAATGGCTAATGGCTACTTCAATTAAGCAACATGGAACAAAATCTATTACTAGAAAATATTTCTAACAGTAATTGAACATGATATGGTGATGTGTTAAATTTTCTCGGTCTTTTGTTCATTAGTAATCCATAACTGAATGGTAACGGTGAGCTCAAAAACTCTAAATCGCTCATTTTTCGAACGCCTAACAAAGCTTGTGTAGGCACTTCTAAAAGAAAACAAGTAGGCACTGCTACCTGTAGGGATTAAAGTTAATCTGGACATACCAGTTCCCAAGGATTCAGAGTAATAGAAAACGAGTCAATATTGTTCGTTAGGATTGTACGCTCAAACTTGTACCTTTACCCGTACGTTACCCAAACTTGAACCTTTAGACGAAAACAAGTAAGCAATGCAAGCTTACACGAGATAGAAATTAATATGGACTTTACGGATTACACGGAGTGACGGTAGGATAGAAAATGAATCAATATTGCTCCTTAGGAACATCTACCCAATCTGTATATTTAGAGGAAATCAAGCAAATACTGCAAGCCCACACGAGATAGAAATTAATACGGACTTTTCGGATCACACGGAGTGAGAGTAGGATAGAAAATGAGTCAATATTGCTCCTTAGGAACGTTACCCAAATTTGAACCTTTAGAGGAAAACAAGCAAATACTGCAAGCTTACACGAGATAGAAATTAATACGGACTTTTCGGATCACACGGAGTGAGAGTAGGATAGAAAATGAGTCAATATTGCTCCTTAGGAACGTTACCCAAATTTGAACCTTTAGAGGAAAACAAGCAAATACTGCAAGCTTACACGAGATAGAAATTAATACGGACTTTTCGGATCACACGGAGTGAGAGTAGGATAGAAAATGAGTCAATATTGCTCCTTAGGAACGTTACCCAAACTTGAACCTTTAGAGGAAAACAAGCAAATACTGCAAGCCCACACGAGATAGAAATTAATCCGGATTGGTCGGATCACACGAAGTGAGGGTGGGATAGAAAATGAGTCAATATTGCTCCTTAGGAACCCCTACCCAATCTGTACCTTTAGAGGAAAACAAACAAATACTGCGTGCTTACACGAGATAGAAATTAATCCGGATTGGTCGGATCACACGAAGTGAGGGTGGGATAGAAAATGAGTCAATATTGCTCCTTAGGAACCCCTACCCAATCTGTACCTTTAGAGGAAAACAAACAAATACTGCGTGCTTACACGAGATAGAAATTAATCCGGATTGGTCGGATCACACGAAGTGAGGGTGGGATAGAAAATGAGTCAATATTGCTCCTTAGGAACCCCTACCCAATCTGTACCTTTAGAGGAAAACAAACAAATACTGCGTGCTTACACGAGATAGAAATTAATCCGGATTGGTCGGATCACACGAAGTGAGGGTGGGATAGAAAATGAGTCAATATTGCTCCTTAGGAACCCCTACCCAATCTGTACCTTTAGAGGAAAACAAACAAATACTGCGTGCTTACACGAGATAGAAATTAATCCGGATTTGTCGGATGTACTGCAAAGCGAACAAATCTCTCCTCATCTTCCTCATTTGGAGTTAGTAGAGTAATATTTTTGTTTGATTGGGTTTTTCAAAATGTCTCGCGGGCCGGGGATTGCCGACATATGGATTAAAGGAAGACAATCTGGCACTCCGAACTTACTCCGGTTGGTAGACAGTTTCATCCGAACATATTGGATCACATGGAATGCGAGTGGCGTAGGAATGTAGGATGTGAAAGGAGTCAATATTGTTCATTAGGATCGTCTGCCCAAAATTGAAGCTATTTGAAAGAAATCAGGCAAAGATACTTGAGGTCGGGATATTCCGGACTTATCGGATCACACGGAGTGAGAATAGGACAGAAAACGAGTTAATATAGATTCTTGGGGGACACCTGCTCAAATTATGACCTCTAGAAGTAAACACGCAGCCTCATCGAGCATTTAAATGTTTGTTTAAGGAATATAATTTAATCCGGACGTTTATAATAATATGAATTTATAGTAGATAAATAGTGGAAGTTAATGTTTTCTCTTTTGAACTAACAACCAAAATATATATCTAAAGAAAAGATAAAGCAATATGGGTAATTTTAGGCAAAAGGAATTCTTCTGTTGACGTAACATCTAAATTGAATAATACTTCATGAATAATTCAAGTACTTCCCCCCACCCCCCCACTCTTCCTACTATTGCAATTCTCGGAGAGTTTATTAATAGAACAGTGGGTGTAATCTATTTTTAGAGACACTTTATTTGCTCGAGTGGCACGGTGCTAAATTTAAGAAACTCGGAATGTCAGTCCCATTTTATTCCGTCTATTTTTTCCTTAGTAAAGAAGGAGAAAAGAAAAAAAAGTGGAGTAGCGGAGGTTCCAGAGTGTCGTCAAGTGGCCGCTGAGAAACATTGATCCTTGGTGTCTTTGTGAGAAAGTTGGTGTGCGTGCGTGGTTTCGTGTGAAGTACGAAGTGTCTCGAGTGCTGCCTCTAGTGGTGGAATTAGTAACCAGGGCAGTTACCCGCCTCCTCAGTTTCTACCTTCATTTATTAGCTTCATCCCTTGAGGCTACTACAAAATGTTTGAAGAGACCTTTTGAGAATATGCGTTTGGTTGGGGTGTCAACAGTTTACACTATCTACCCTTCAGCTCATTTTTTAATAATGGCCAAAGTATTGGTCGGGTGAGAAAATTGATTAATCTTCTCAAAAGTTTATTAATGAAGACGGTTTGGAGTGTTCTGTAATTCTATAGCCATCTCACAACGGCTGCTCAAAGTTAAGTATATTTTTTTCATTGGGCAAAAATTTCCAAAGGGCCTCTTTAAGGTATTCTTGATTACCGAAAATCCTAGTAAAGAAGAATAACTAATGGAATGATCAAAGCTAACCAATAACGGTCTAATAGAGCTGATAATAATTAAAACTGTAAATTATATACTTCGCTTTACACCATATTTGCCGTTTAACCAGAAGATCCGTGTTAGGAATAGTGGCTCAATGTATAACTAATGGACGCCTAGATCTGTCCGGTACCAGGATAGCTTGGTACTCAGTACCGCCAGCCAATAATAAGATATTTGGAAAAAGAAGGTGCCTTAACTTTGTTTAAGCGTGTTTTCCCGTAAATTGTATTTGCGCCTCCGTTTTTAGCAGATTTCCCTTAAGGGAAATCAGCTATTGAGGTTGTACTCATGAGTTTGTTTACATTTCTAACCTAACGCTTCCTGTCGGCAGGCTATTGAAATTGGATGAAACATTTCTTATTTCCGTTTGTATTTATTCACGGTGTTGTGTTAGCAGTATGTATATTTATCTATTACTAAACTTCACGAGGGAAATCTGCTTAGTTTACGCAGCCCCTGCGTGACGGACTTTTTAGTTTAAGATTCAAAAACGTTCAAGCGAGCCACAGATTTTTTATTTGAGAAATAAGTGGTTACCACTGCTGACGACTCGGATTTCAATAGGACCAAAATTAGCTATGTGTCATGAATATGATGAATCCTTTTTTGGGGGGTTGTAAGTTCACTGCCTTAAATCGTTTCACGTTGGATGTGGGATTCGGTGTCTTACTAGCAACTAGATCTGTTGCTCGAACAAGAATATATCCACGTTTGACATACTGAGCTACATGCGAGGATGAATTGGTCTTCGTCAATGGAAAAAAGAATTATAATTCAATATTGAAGTTTGGATGATTCAAAAATCGCTGAACTGGCATTTACAGTTTATTAAGTTGACAATGGTAAAATGCAGATTTATAATTCAAGTTAAATATAAGTGTATTGAATAGATATCATCCAAATTAATTGACTCATAAAAGAAAAGATATTTAAGGCATGAAAGAAGTGTGAAAGTAGTAGTGTACACAACTGAGGCCTGGACATTGACTATTGAGAAGAACCAGGTGCTGGATGAGGGGAGAAGATACTCAAGCATGTATTTAGGGTGGAAAACCTATGGAAGATGAAAAATGAACTCTGTGGCCAGATTAAGGAGGTGGACATTGTTTCTTTCATCAGGTGGGAAATATCGCGTAGATTTGGATATGTATAATAATTTCAACATAAAGACTACCAAAGTAATTGGAAAATGGTCGTCCCAGACAGTGTTAAGAGAAGGCCCTAAGCATCGAAGGGTATAGAATTATGAGTGGATCATTTTGTTGATGTATTATTTGATGAGCTATTGGCGAAAGGTCAGATTGGCTGGGATGCAATGCCAGAGAGGTAAGCAATGAAATGGAAGTAAAAATAAGTTTCCAAAAGCAGAAACTCTTCTGAGGAAATAATTCATTTTCAGGTAATGACGTCCACTACATCTTTCCTTGTATCTCGTTAGTAACTTGTCTATCCAACTATTTATACACAGTTTTTTAATTCATGAAAGTCTTTTTAAGAGCGCTTTAATTTGTTTAGAAATGTGAATTGAAGATAGACACTCTTTCATAAATGGCTAACGATAGACTGGATCTTTTTACCTTTAAAATGAATCTAGCTACATTTGCAGTCATAAAAATCAATGATATTGGCGTCTGGGTCAATCAATGATATTGGTGTGGGTAATGTGTAGAATAATAAGAGAGAAGTGGAGAAAACAATTTAATAAATGTATCAACAATTTACAATCTTTTTGGGCAATTTCGCACGAGGCACTGACTCGTTCTTTTGTCCTTCTTCTAATCTAGATGAACAGGTTATGCACGCAGTGTTGCCACTACCCCGCACTTGCTCCCGACTCACTATTCAATTTTAATGCAGGTGGGTCCCAGGTGACAGCTAGACGCATTTTTATATAACTGTTAACTCTTACAAGTTTATTAAGATGAAAATTTAATCGAGTTTTTCATTCCTTATTTGGAAAGAAAATTATGATAGGGAGCGATGGGAGTAGACTTGTTAGACCAAATACTTGCTTATGAAATAGCTTCGCCAGTTAAACGATAGAGGTCGTTTATAGAACAAATTACATGGCTTGTATATTGGCAGCATTGGGGTGGAACAGCTGGAGTCCTGTTTCTAATCTGTGGGGCAAGCTGGGAAGGCAGGTGGCTGGGAAACAGGCCACAAGTGGGAGCCCTCAGGGAGATAGCACTCTTCCACTACAATTTATCAGGCTGTAATCAATGCTCCCCCCCCCCAGCCTCCGGGGGTCTCTCGGGAGAAGTTCCAGATTAATGACGCTATAGAACACTTGGAGCCACCAATCAGAAACTCTGCTCCACCGCTGGCCCGACACCGCCTGCGAGATAGTTCAACGTTTTAATATGTGCATTTGTCAAGAGTTCCAAAGCCCAACTTGTCTCATCGTAAAAAGGAACGTTTTCCTCCGGGAACCTCTCTGGGAAAAATATTTACAACAAAAGAGGAAACCATTTGCTTGTGTTTAAATTTAAATGTCTTTGTGTCCGCGAGTCAAAGAGATTCCTATTCTTTAGGGTAAAAGATTTACTTGCTCAAACGTTGAAAAAGTTCTTTTAGTATTCTATCAATGATTACAGGAACCCGCGTTTGTTGACGAAGTGAAGATCACTGGTAAAAAATTATCTCAGACTTGGACCGGGCTGTGGATTTCCTTTAACGGTGAATGGTCTGGACCTATGCAATTTTGTTTTTATAGAAAAGACTAAGTATATGAGAAAACATAAATATATAAACAAATTGGGTAAGTTCATGTTTAGACAAGGAAAACCTTGTAGCCCTACTCTTCTCTCCCTCATGTAGGAGGGAAGAGACCTAAAAAAAGAAAGATGGAAGATAAGAAACACTAATGGATTTTTATGAGGCTAATATGATCTGTGTTAGACAAGACAGGCTACGCTGATTTGGGACATTTCTGGAGAACTGAACAATGCAGTCAATCAAGTAAAATGTAGTATGGAAAACCGGATGGGGAGAGGAGGGAGCCATGCCCACCAGCTGAAGGACTTGCGGATACTGAGGTTCCACCAAAAAAAAATTTTTAACGACAATGAATGGTCTACGAAGTTCTGCAAGGACTTCTGCACCTTGTAGTATGTATGTAAAGATTAAATGAATCCAAACTAAAAAAAAAGAAAGAATATTAGGGTGATTCACATTCTAGTTACCAATGTATAATTGGAATTAAGTTTTAAAACTTATTATATTTCCCAATAATTAGCGTTTTGTTTTTTACACCCTCTTTTTAAACAATTAACGACCGTTGTTCTGATTTAGCAAACCTATATCACAGGGAGGGGTGACACGAAGAATTTTATTTAACTATGCTTTATGAGGAAGAAACCTTGGATAAACTCCATGAATTAAAATACCCTAAGTTTAATATGAAATTGACGTCTACTATAAATAAGATCTTTCATATGTGTTAAACGTTTAAAAGATATGTCTATAAAAACAACATTGAAAAACGGCGCTATGATTAAAAACTCCCACGTTCTAATTTCTTTTTTTGGCTTCGATCAGCGGTTAATTGTGAATCTGCAGAACTATAGCTCGTGAGTGGAGACAATGATAAATACAATTAAAGATATCAGTCCGTGTGGATAAAAGGGAACCCGAATTAGTATACGCCATGTAATTAAAGTGCTTGTATTTATTAGCTTCATCTATGAAAACTTACTAATCTTTAGCCGAAAAATAATTAATGAACAGACTCTTCTTGTTAAATTGCTTCCTTAAGTCAATTTGGAAAATTAGAAATACCGAAAAAAATTTTAAATTAATTTATTTAAAAATGCCTTCAACAATTCCGTCTTTTATTTAATAGAGCTACTAATACAATATAAACATTGTTTTTCGTAGTTAAACTACTTCGTGATTACCAATAATGCCACCGGTTACTTACAATTAGTTCTTACAACATACATAAAATTGTGCCCCTCACAGAAAAAAGAAACTAATGGGCAAGTTACTATTATCTATTAAATATATGAATATCAACAATAAAATAATCTTTAATTTAAAACGCAAACTACTTTTTAAACTAACATTTAATTCTTAATTATTCCTGATAAATCTTCAATAATGTTTATATAAAAGATTAATAAAGAATAACTTTTAGCATTTCAGAACTTTACTACAAAATTTTATTTAGTTTTTCTGTGTGTTTTGTTTTCGTGAAATATTTTATTTTTTATTATTAACCGATAAAACGTCATTCCACTACTATAAATGTTTATTGTTGGCGTGAAAAATCTTCTTATAATAATACTTATTACTTTAGGAAATGTACATAAATGCAAATATGTTTTCATTCAATTTTCTCAAAAGTAGCTTCTGATAATTTTAGATATCTTAAAAAATTCCATTTAAAGAACTTCAGTCTGGAAAGGATTTTGTATTGTTTGCTGTTTTAGCTAATAATTATATACGTTAATAATAATTGATCATAATTATACAATATAAAATTCTGAACTAAGGCCTTTATTTTAATTTTTAAAAGCGGTTCATAAGATATTTTGATTTATTTTCATAAGATGTTTTGATGTAACTTTAAGAAAATAGAAAATGTGAGATAGGCGGTGGGTAGGAAATTTTAATTTAAATAACCATTTATGTTGTATCCATTTTTATGTGTATATAAATAAATCAATGTAGTGAAGCTCATAAATTCCCCGTAAAAAAATGTTTTGAATTATTCGACAGCTTCGTTTGTAATTCGGTCAAAGCATATGTACATAGCTACGAAGAGGTAAGCTAAAGAAAGAAAAAATATACAAGAATCTGAAATAATGAAATAAATGATAGCTACCATAAGGTGTCACATTAATAAGAATTAATATACGGAATGGTCTGGTAAAAATAAACAGCTCTACATGTTTCATTGTTTTTTCATGTTTTCAACTTTAATTAAAACTAGAGATTTTTCTTTTTCATTTGTCGTAGCTTGCTCGGAGATATAATTTATCACGATGTTTAAACATTGTGCACAGCAGATGTGATGAAAAATTATCTTTTTATAAAACATTTTACCTCCCATCAGACAAGCCGTAGAGTTACACCGGTACATGAAACCTAATTATGAATGAACATGTTATTATCTTAAGTCTAATAATACGCCAGGTTGTCATGTTGTAATTTATTCACATGATTAATTATCTGTATGTTCATGGCGATGTCTTTATAATGTACAAACTAAAGCACCATTGAGGGATTTATAAACAAAAATGTATAATCATTTTATTATAATAATTTCATGAAAAAAATATACATTAAATTATTGTGAATAAGAACTCTCTCTGTCATTATTATTGAATGCATTGTGCTAATTAAGTCTTATTAAATGATTCAGGGCAAAATGAATATCTTCCATATATCAAAAGAAGTCTTTCCACCTGTCATTTTGGTAAAAACAATAAAATCTTAACCCACCTTGAAACAACATTTTTACACAATTTAAAAGATAGAATAAACTTCTATACCATTGAAATACAAACATTTATATTAGCGTATTAATATTTATATAACGAAACTTTACTTTTAAAACAGATTTGTTTGAAATTAAAAAGAAAATTTTGTTTTCAATTAATTAATTAAAAATACATAGAAAGCAAGGAAACAATTGGACATATTTTATTTAAATTATTATTATTAATTAAGGGAAGAATTACTGCACTCTTTAGTGGCTTACTTAAAATTTAAAAAATCTTTATTATGAATAATATTATCTATTACATTTGCTTCTAAAAATCAATATTAAAAATGATATACAAAATGAGAAATGAGGTGTGTTTAGTATCTTTTTATGGGATTTGAAATTTCTAAACGAAAAAAAATAACCAATTTATTTCTGTGGTGAAGTATACGAACAAATTAGCTGAATTTTAAAAACCGCTTGCATGGGAATTTTCTCTGATAGTTAAACGTATGATATTAATATTTAGTGATGAAAATTTTCAATATTTGTCCTTTTTTGTTATTTCTTTAATATAACATATGTCCTTATTATTTTATTATAAAATGTGTCCTTATTATTTTATTTGAATATATTCGACAAAGGTTTTTCTAACTTTCCAACCCTTTGTAAAATGTCTGGCATCTAATTTTAAATAAATTCCAACTTGCCTCTCAAGGAGAAATTACCCCGCAATAATTATGAATATTTTTTTGTTTTTACCTGATTGGTGGATATATTATTTTGTAAATAGATTGTAACTTAATTGAAGCTTGATGAGGAACCAAGTAGTCGTGAAACATTTTTTGTATCAACTGCCTACTTTTAGCGAGTTTGTCCAGCAAGACCTGATTCCCATAAAATAGGGTCACAATGACTTTTAGTGATTTCCCATAGCCTTCTGCATAAGACTATCCAACAATATAGTGCATTCTAACGAGTAGAGAGAATCTTTACTCAAGCCATTCTTATCGTTAGAGAGCCATACGTCCTTAGCCTTCATGAGCTTGTTAATGAAAATAGCTGTTGTACTTTCCACTGACGTTGTGCCAGTGTGAAACATGAAGTGCGAGTGGGATCCATGTAGCACTCAGTAAATAAAACAAATGGCATAGGAAATAGGTGGTCTCCTTTTATTAACCTTCTCGCTGTTTAATTATTATGAATATTTTTTTTTTATATTCACTAGATAATTGGTGGACTTATAAGTGTATACTTGACAGAGAGAGTTAAGGTTTAGTTTGTCCCCAAATGGTGCGTAGCTATAGGTCAAATAGTTACGTACCTGTCCCGTTTATTCCAGAAGGACGTATCCTAGCGTCATAGCTAGCAGGACCCAGGATTTGATCCAGGACCTGCTTCTCCTTTTCTCGATAGTTCATTTTCTGCTGTCCACCTCCTAAGCTCCTAGAATGTAAAATAGAATAAAATGAATAATCAGATTAGACTTAAACGAATTCTGCTGCCAAATGATAAACCCCAAGGAACCTTAATGTAGCCCAGTGTTCCAGCTTGACCCAAATGTAATAACACTGAAGTAACTTTAATATGGCCCTGTGTTTCAGCTTGGGCCACAAGTAATAACACTGGAGTAACCTTATTTAACCCAATGTTCCAGCTTAAAAAAACTAATAACACTGAAGTAACCTTAATTTAGCCCAATGTTCCAGCTTGACCCAAAAGTAGTAACACTGAAGTAACCCTAATTTAACCTAGTGTTCCGGCTTGGCCCAAAAGTAATAACTTTGAAGTAAATGCATAAAACACACTGGTAGATCATAGTAAATTGATTAAATAAAAACTATGAGTAAAGTAACTAAGTTAAATAATAATGTATATATTAATACATTAGAACATTGGTTAGATATATGTGCTTTATGAAGATAAAATAAATATTCACTTGTGAATAACTGTTCTATTCACATTACAGTTACTAAATGCAATTTAAATGCTAAAGTCAGATAAGATTTAAATTAAAATTGAATAATCCTTAAATGAGTATCGACAATGTTAATAATAATGTAAATTGATTTTGAAAATGAATAAAGACAAATAAATGCATAAAACACACTGGTAAATCATAGTACATTGAGTAAATAAAAACTATGAGTAAAGTAACTAAGTTAAATAATAATGTATATATTAATACATTAGAAAAACTTGGCATGGATTCTATGTAACCTCAAAATGTTTCATTTCACTACTTTACTTTATTTTATCAATGAAGTTTACATGTTGTTTAATCATTTTCAGTAAATGAAACTGATATTTTAGCTTAGTTTACCTGTGACCAGAAAGGAATTTGTACACAATCTATTCAAACAAAGTTACATTTATTAAACACAGTAACATTATCAAATACATCATTCAAAGTACATCTAACAGTTAATCCAAGAGATCACTAATTCAAACCACAATCTCATTCTTCTAAACAGGTGAACTCCCTTATCTAAAAAAGGTTTCAACATGGTTACAGCTCTCTCCGTGCTACATAGAGCTCACTCTCCCAGCCTTACATAGACTACCTGCCTAGACTAGCTCACTGCTGTGACGACATGTCCTCTTTGTATACTCTACTTCCTTTCTTCGCTTAGTTATATTATCATTATATTAATTATGGGGCTCCCCTTGTTTATATTGTTTATATTTTCTTCTTCGAGATATGACTTCTTCTTGTTCTTCTCCTTTCTTGTATTCCCTTGTTTCCAGCTGTCGCTCGACTGGCTTGAAACTCATTATTGTTTATAAACAAAACATCTTTCTTTGATCAAAATGCCCGAGTAAATTCCAGACTATGCTCGTTCCATCGCTCGCCTAGAACGGCGATTAAAAAGGCTGAATGGTGACATCAACAGCATCACTGAAGCCTCCAAATTTAGCCTTGAAGATGACAATGCGACTCGACACTTCAAATCGGTTTTCAAAACTGCCCAAACCGAATGGACGGAGTTCCGAGAAGTAAGGAATGAAAGAGATGAATTGTTACTGTTAGAGGGTAGAGAAATCAACTTCTCTGACGAATGGTCGACACTATACGACGCCACCAGACGCGTCATAATAGAAGCCGAAACCACACACACTTGCATCCAAGAGAGCTTCAAACAAGACTACATTGATGCAGCCCAACACATGCATCAAATCGGACTCGATTCCACGAATCGAGAACACTCTAAATATAACGCAGGTTTCAACCCCCAGGACGCATCTTCCTGTTATTGAAATCCCTAAATTCCAAGGTGACTTGACAAAATGGAACCACTTCAAAGACACCTTCAAGTCCTTGGTTCATGACGAACAATCCATCACAAATGTAGAGAAGCTCCATTACCTCTTCAGTGCATTGAAGGGTGAGGCAGCTCCTTTAGTATCAAGGATCCAGGTAGACGACCGATCATATATCCTTGCTTGGGAAAATCTCCTAAAACAATACGACAACCCTCGCGTATTTGGCTCATATATATGAACAAAAAAATAGTGTTCTCTTGCTTGCATTTGGTTTAGTTATTTCGGTTTAACAATTCCTCATTTGAGATAATATAGTACCCAATACTCACAGTAGTTTCATTATTTAGAACTTAGTAGTTTAATTTACTCTCTTAAACAAACACATTCCTAACGTTGAAAAAAAAAATCATTTTCCCGATAGGGAAAAACAATTGTCATCTGATAAATCAATTGATCAGTTTTGATTCAGTTTGAGAAGTGTTTAAAGTGTTTCGAGTCTATCAAAGAATTAACAGCATGACTCTATGATAGATTAAAGCACGTTCTCAAAATTATTCACAGCCGAAGAATATACTCAAAAGAACAAGACTGCCAGAAGAATCAACTAGATTCCAAAATACTTTTCCATGTAAATATTGGACGAACATAGGACGAACCACAATACTAACCGAAGTCAACATTGCAAATGTGCTATGCCAAGTGAGTTCTGCCACACTCGCCAATGTAAGCATAACCATTTGTAAAAAAAAAGTCCGTCACGCAGGGGCTACGTAAACTAAGCAGATTTCCTATGTGAAGTTTAGCAATAGAGAAATCTGCATACTGGTAACACAACACCACCATAAGTAAATACAAACGGTAATGAGAAATCTTTTAGTTAATTTTAATAAACTCCCAACTGAAACGGCTTCTGAATTGTAAGAATAATTTATATTTTAATAACTCAAATTTTAGTAGTCCAAGAACTAAAGAAGGGGGGAGATGAACAGAACGTATTTGCATAAATCTCACAAAGTAAAGAAGGTTAGGTAAGGTTAGAAAGGCCAGGTTAGGTTAGAAGCTTCCGCCAGAGCCGAAAACGGCCGAACTAACCCGAACAACACCCGACCACAGACTTCATAAAAATGCAAATATCTCTGTTAATATTCAAGATAGAGAATAAGTGTATAAACAATATTTATAGTAAATTTAATTTGCAATAAGATTGCTTCTATACAAATGTTCGATCCGATGCATAATAACGGAGATATTTCGAATTTTCGAAAATCCCCCCTCTAAACCCCCCTCCCTCTGGTCCGATTTCAGCCTTTAACGAACTTGGTCTGTCTTTTTACATAAAACGGTTAAATATCGAGTTTCGTAACGATCAAACAAAAATTACGACCGCTAGAGCGTCAACAGACAAATATATATATATATATATATATATATATATATATATATATATATATATATATATATATATAGATAGATTTTGAACTGACCTCATTTTCGCCATCTCCTGGGTAGGATCGATGGACATTTGAAGAAATTTTTCGAAACTCGCGTCATGAGTACGACCTTGAGGTATTGATAGCTGACCCCTTAAGGGAAATCTGCTAATACAAGCAACTTACATCATAAAACAAACGGAAACTATTTAATTTCTCAAATAAAACCAGGTATTAAATAAAATAGCGGTTATAATGATTTAAATTTAAGTAATACGGAATGATTTTTAATAACTGAGAACAAAATATAATATAAACTATGCTGAAATAATTTTGTTTATTTAGAATTTTCATGAAATAAATTTTAATTTTTAGATTTTCATGTATCTAGTCTTTTTTTTACATTCCAAGTCATCTTTTATTTATTATTTACGGGTAACACAAAAAAAGGTTTGTTTTCGGTATTATAAATTTATGGAAACAAAAACTATTTATAATATAATTAATCTTGCATTAACAATAAAGTTTTTAATCTAAATATTGACTGATAGAAAATATTTTATTTATTGATAATGTTAAGATATTTAGTTTACTAAGGCATTGCAGAGGAATATCAAAGCAGACGTTGATTTGGCATCAATAGTCAAATTACCAATCCTTACCTTCCGTGAAGGATCAATCGAATTAAATCCAAGCGTAATCAAGTTATTCAATTTGTAGAGTCCCTTCCAGATTCTAAAACTGGCGAAAATGACGCATCAAACGAGCAACAGATATTTTACAAAAACATTGACACGATTTGATTAAAAAGGATATTTATGTTGAGAAGGATCATTAGCCATTTGTTCTCGAATACTGATATCATATTATTGGTCGTTGGCTTAATAAAAAAGCATAGGTATGGACATATTTCAATCAATCCAACCAAAAATATTTTCTTACATAATATATATGCTTCAATGGCATTGCCAATTTTTTCTTGAACATTAATATTTTTTTTTATTATTATTTATTAAAGTCCACTTTTTGGAATTAAGGGTAATTGGGTCGGGTTATCTACAGGTTACCACCCTGTTCTATCCAGGGTGGGACTACGGATTTTATTTAATGAATTCCGTCACTAAATAAATTCCTATTGCCCAGGCGGGAATCGCCACTCTAGGTTTACCATGTGAGATTAAAGTCAACGCTTTAACTCACATGGCTAACATGAGCCCCTGTACATTTATATATACACAAATACAATTTTAATTCTATTACAATAAATTAACTATTAAAAAGTGTTGTCTAGACAATATGTATAAGGTTTATTATGGGAAGGCTACTATCAGGATTATTGCTATTTATTATAAATATTTTATTTTAGCAATTGAACTATGAATTGTTCTGCTAAAAAAAATTGTTATAATAGTGTGATAATAACCTTCCCATAATAAACGCCATGGACTTTGGCTAGTCAACACTTTTTATTGACCTATTGTAATAGAACCAACATTGATTTATTTTTATTAGAATTAGAATTGTATTTATGTTTATATTAATATGTAAGGAAAATTGACAATGTCATGTAAGTATATATATATAATGTAAGAAAATAATAATAATAATATATATTTATATATATATATAAAATTATTAATAGGTGTGTATACATAAAAAAAATGCCTGAATTTTAATTGTTGATTTTAACCTAGTACCGCTACACTTTCAAAGAATTTAAGAATGTCTTCTGTAGGAAATGGGATATGTGTTGTGTGCAAGCACATATATATTTTTGAAAAGACATCATTTCCGTCCTCTACTAGGTTGATTCGATTGGCATTTGAATACGGAGATCGCCTCATGAGTGCATCCTCTCAAATAGCATATTTCCCTTTACTGAAGTATATTTTAATAAAAAAGTTTTAAGAAGTTAAGATGGGCGGAGTAAGTTAAACGCCTGGTACGGCCTGGAATATGGACCAGGATGAGTTTCCTGTAATGCTGGTTTAGCGTGTCTCCCGGATATCAGGCGCTTGACACTAGGCTTACATCTTCATTTCCGCTAGTTGTCATTCCACATGACGAATCCTTTATCGCCTAGCTCATAATATAAAAATAACACTGAAAACTCATATATATATATATATATATATATATTATTATAGCTGATACAACTACTATACTTAAAATATATATGGATATTCAATATTTCTTTTCTTTTGTTCTTTTTATATGTTTTAATTTTTATTTAACGTTGTTATTGTTAATTTATATATATATATATATATATATATATATATATCATACTTTTGAAATAATTCATATATAAATTAATTAATACACTACAAATGCATGTGATATGCTAACTTGCATGGGACATGCAGAAACAAATAAACGGCCTTCCTATAGGGTTACTATAGGAAGGAAACAAATATACGTTTTTCAACAAAAAATAAAACCTACGCTTTAATCTTGGTTTAAAATTATTAAAAGATATGTATCTTTTCCATAATTGCGTATTTGGTCTAGCTAAAAGTATTTAGATTTGCCAGTGAGTTTGGGGGCTCATGTTAGCCTCTTGAGTTGTAGCGTTGGTCGTAATCTCACCTTAGGCAATAGGAATTTATTTAATGGCGAACTCATTAAAAATAATCCTTAGTTCCCTGGCTAGAAAAGGGTGGTCCCTATAGTTAACCCGTCCCAATATGCTCCCACCGTGATCATTAATAAATAACAATAATAATTTATATTTTCGAAATAAAACATTATAAAGTATTCTACTGAACATTATTTCTATTGAATACATATAGAAAGTGTTGATCACCAACCTCGTATGTCAAAAAATGACAAATACTGATTTTTGCATATTTATATTTTTTGTACTGGTATTGATGCTTTGTTTCATGGCTTTATTCAAAATTATTTTATATTAATCAACTGTACTTTGAAATATTTCAAAGTAATATATCAATATTTTCATTTACTGAATGATTTAATAAGTCTTTTAAGTCTCCTGCAAAAGTAATTTTTTTGACATAAGGTTGCTGATCAACACTGCCGATATATTGTAATTCTTCACACGAATCATAAGTACTAAACTAAATACATTAATAAATAAAATCAAAATATGTTAAATGTTATTAATTTTCGTCCACTTTATGTAACTATGGCTAATTGGGACGAATTATCTGCACGTTACTAATCTTTTCCAGCCAGAGACTGAGGAATTTATTTAATGAGTTGGTCACTAAATAAATTCTGGGGTGTATCGAACCCACAGCTCTTGGTTTACCAAGCTCATTAAGAAGGACGCTTTAGCCCACGGGGGTAGCCTAAACCCATAAATTAATAAAGGTTATACTTTGTGAGCATTTTTAAATGATCTAGGGTTTGTATCAAATATTTTAAATCCAGAGTCATCATTTGTATGTTGTACGTTCTGTATTTGATGTGTGATGCTTACTAGGGGAAGAACTGCTTATGGTACTTATACTGTGAAAAACGAAGACATTTTCGGCTTTCACATTTCAGGTTTTTAACCCTTCAGGTTTCGGCGGGCCGTGTGTACGTATCTCGCTTAACTTGAAAACGGCCAGTGTTCAAATGTTCAAATTTCAGATTGTTGTGCACTTTCCAGTTTGATCAATATTTTCTAAGGGGGAGCGGGGCTTAGGACGAAAAAAATGACAGTTTCTTGGTCCCTGTGTTTAGAACAGCTGTTACTGAATGTTAAAGAACATGACATAAGTATATTTTCTAAATGTCTAAAAGAAGCGCAGAAACTCGGAATTTCGGGTTTATTGCCTCTCCGACTTTATAAATTTTTTAAATGTTGAAAATGCTGAAATGAGCTTATTATCTGAGTTTCGTGTATGAAGAACATCTCGTTTAAAAGTTATAACGCTAACGACTTCAGAATTCCTCTGCTCCCCCTCCCAACTCAGACACACCCACAGACACACACAGACACACACACACACACACACACACACCACACACACACACACACACACACACACACACACACACACACACATATAATCCCTGTAAGGTAGCTTTTCTTGACTAATATCTTCTTTTTATTGTCACATATATTATTCCTTTTTATTTTTAAAATCGCAAGTTATCTGTGGATACTGTTATCTCATAATATATATTTATTCCGCATACTTGTTTATAATAAATTGAAAATGAGTGAGATAATCATTTAATCTCTTAGATATTAAGCAGAAGGTTTTACTTTTAAACAAAAAATGGAAATGTTATTTTTAATTATTTTTATGAAAATGTGGAAGAAACTATATCACAATACATCAAAAGTGTATATTAGAAGAGCCGACATTCGTATTAGCTACGTGACATCATCAGTCATCAAGAAGAGCAGTTGTCCGTTATTTTTATTTTCAGAACAGATGATGTCTGTTTTAATGAAAACTTTCTATAGGTTTGTGCATGGGTTTCCATTTTTCCTCGTACTTATTTTAGCCGGGTAAATATTGAGTTTAAGTCACGGTTGGTTTTCGTAGCAAACAAAACCTCAGGATGGCATATATGTGAGGAACATTTGAGTGAATTTAGTGAAATAAAATTTATCGATCTCTTTTCATTCCTTTAATTGAAAAATCCCACTCTCCGAGCAAGCTATGCAAATATAATTGTAATACCTAGCTGATATTTGTTATGGAAAAGTAAAAATGAATTATCATATTTTTAACTTTGTTTGAATTGTCTAAAACGCATGAAAAGGCCGTGAGATATTGACCAATTGCATTCTTCCGTTAACTATTTTTTTAATTTCTACCATTTATTTACTCCTTTTGAGTTATTTGTTATTTAACAAAATGGAATGCACTTTATATTTGCAAAGGGGTTTATTATTATTCGCAGAGTCATTCTCGACAGGTATTCTTCACACGTCAGAATTAGAACTAAGGGGGCGCTTTGCCAACATTTTAATGCCGTTGAGTCGTTCTTCAAGAGAAGATCAAAAAGACATTACGTTCATGAAGCATTCTCGTATTTTATATCTCGTTAACGGTTGAAGTACGTATTTCAGAAGTAAATATATTAGACGATAATACATTTAAAACTAGGAAATCCTAGATTATGCATAATTAACAGCCCCATTAACTATGGACGACTTAATACTAATTTCTAACTGAATACTAACTCACACTCATTATTACTAACACCTAAAATATTGTGTTTACAGGTTAGGTTATTTTATTGATTCCGTCCAGAACATATGATCCTTAATGTAAGTATGAAATAAGGTTGGCTCCATTATTTTGTTTTTATTATTATTATTATTTATTAACGTCCACTTTTTGCAACTTAGGCTAATCGGGACGGGTTATCTACAGGTTACCACCCTTTTCTAGCCAGGGTGGGATTTTAGGAAGTTATTTAATGAATTTCGTCACTAAATAATTTCCTTTGCCCAGGCAAGAATCGAACTCGCCACTCTAGGTTTACCATGTGAGATAAAGGTCAACGCTTTAACTCACATGGCTAACCTGAGCCCCCTTTTGTTTTTAATATAATTCTATTAATTTTATTTAAATTAAACGAATTTGAATTTTGTTTTTAATATAATTCAAATTCGTTTAATTTAAATAAATTATGTGTTTATGTGAAGAAGGCGTATTTAAATTGAGCAAATCTAGTTCATTTGTCTATCATTAACTAAGTAAGCAATCGTACAAATACCTAAACTGAATTTATTTATTGCTAACTGAAATAATTCCGTCAAAAAGCATGTGTAAGTTAAGCAATTGAAATAGCATAAAATAAATAATTATACAAAGTTGAGGCCACTCATTCTATTCTATATTTTTTCCTACGTGGTTGTATTATGTAAAATGGCTAGAACCTTGAGCTGCACTAAGGCGTTTAATGTCCTAAATGTAGTCTAACTAAACAATTTCTGGGGGAATTGGAGTTCTAGTCTTTATTAATTATTCTTTCAAAATATAACCGTCATTATGAATTGGTTAAAAAATTACATATGCAATTCGATTAGTTATTAATCTTATTGTAAATTTAATTCTTTATATTTTTAAAGTCCAATAATAACCGAGATATCTGTATTCATTAATTTCTAGCCAGCATTAAACACCCTCTTCTACTCATGGGATTTTTAATTATAGCAACAGTATCAACTAATATCTTACGTCCAGCCTACATTTCATGTCCTTTTAACGTGGTCTTTCTATTAAATGAACATTAAAGAATTGAATGCAATACAACATAGAAACGGTTTATAAATGCTGCTGTATTTACTTAAAAGCTTATGGTATTTATAAATATTGTCAATCTTTTTCCCGTTTGTGAAATCTGTTTCGTTTACGCAGAATATCCGTGACGAATTGTTTTTATAGAAATGGAGACGGCCATTCGCTACACTCAGGGCTCTTCTTTTTCTCAAGATTGGTTTTGCTGTTGAATGTGGTTCCAAAACCAGGATATTTATACTCTCAACAGGGAGCAGATATATTTGTGAATGTATGAGTAAGGATTTCATTGATCTGAAACCTAATAAAATAGTATGGCCCGTTTGATCAAGCCCATACCGACCATAATGATCTTTGATAATGCATTTACATTATAACTAACCTAAGATCATTTTTCCCAAGTTATTCTCATCTAAAAAGTTCTTTTTGTTTCAATGATTCTGCACTAATTATTAATCTAGGTATAAAACTTCATTAAAAAGCCACAACGTCGTTACTTACAACGGACAAACGAAATCATTTTTTTTTTTAGCCAATTAAACTATTAATTGAATACTTTTAGTTTGAACTCTTTATCGCAATTTAAGTTGGGAGAGTTGTCTTTTGTAGTATAAAATGTGGAAGAGAGACGGGCTTGCATCTGGCTTGACCTCAATGCTTAATTAAGTTCGGGGACTTCAAACTTGGTTACAAAATCTCAACTTCATCAAAGTAACAAGCCGTTCTACAAGCTTGACCTTTGACTTTTGCATGGCAAATTTGTTCATCTTTAGATGCACAATAGGCAGTGTGCGTCATGTTCCCTTAAAGGGGATATTCCCGCCTAAACTTTATTATTAATACTCTTATTTTTAGCTTATTGTTCCAGTCTATAATCAAAGTAAATAATCTAAATTTAGCCTAACTAAATATTTAAATACTCCGAGTACCTAACCTAAAGTACACAAGTCCTTTACGCAGGGGTCTGAGTGAACTAAACGGATTTCCCACATACAGGAATGATGACGACCCAAATACTATTGTCACTATTTAGAAATAATAATAATCGCATATAAATAATAAGACACGAAATTTAAGCTATATATCACATAATATATTTAAGACGTCATAATATATTTAATGATATAATTTTATTTGAGGATATGCAAATACGTAAATACAGATACGGCTTTAATATTCCAGCCAGAAAACATCATGTAAAAATAAAACTAGTAAAACGTCGTTTTATCAATAAGATTTCTTGTATAAGGTTATGTTAACTCAATAAACTTACGCATTAAAGAGCCCGATTTTCGAAAAGAAACGACATTTAAATACCGAGCTCTGGAATGAACAACAAAACTTGCGGCCGCTATAGCGAAAAGAGACAGGTTTATTGAAATTCAAAGAACATTTTTAAATACTGCGCTTGTTACTAACTTGATTTCCATCCAGAGATTTCTGCAAAAATAAAGGAAGCGGATGCTCATTATTTTAAGCAGATTTCCTTTAAGGGAAATGAGCTTATTGAGGTTGTACTCATGACGAAATGTTTCTAAAAATAACCTTTACGTGCACTGTGCAATGCACAACTGACTATCAAACACTTACTTCCAGACTGCAGACTAATAACTGACAAGACCTTACCCACCAAACTTTCATAACTAGTACACGACAACAGCCCATGCATTGCAAAATTGCAAATTACTTCGTACCTATTCAAAGCATTGGTATCGAACCATTCATGAAAAGTTATCTAAAATTGCGTCAAAAAGTGTTGTTTATTCTATTTAACTGGGGTACGTGGAAGTTATCTAGTGCCCACATCAGATTATGTTTTCTTTCTGAGCTTCTTCACATAATTTCGAGTAAGGATGACCGCCCTATGGTAAAATTTTAAAAACATTTTTGTTACGTAATAGAACAGTTACATGTTAGAAATGATATGAAACATATTGATTTCCAATAAATATTAATATATTAATAGTATTAATTTGTTTTCTTTAAAAAAATTATTATTGTTATGCCAATTAATGTCTTTGCATATTATTAAATAGCACTTATAACTATATAATACATTCGTCATAAAATTATCTCAAATTCTATGAATGCATTTTATAAAATCTACTAAACTAAAAATTATATATAATAATCTTAATACCACTCTAAATATATAACATTAATTTTTAATTTGGCATGCTTTGTTATTAGTCTAATCTATTAAAGAATGACTTGCTTTATAAATGATTTGAAACTTCTCTTTAAAGAGACTATGTGCCTGATCATAAATTACTTTTTGGAAGATTTTTATGGCAAATATTTTGTAGGTTTATTTAATAATTTAGCTCATCTTACGTACAAAAAGATCCTTCATAAATGAAGTAATATATTTTTAAAAGAGGAATATTTCTTAATAGATTAAATATTAAATTTTCTGTCGAATAGGCATTGCTTACTCCTGAACATAATAAGGCAGGCTTCCCTGGAGGTATTTTTTTGTGGTTGGGGGTTTGAAGCATATTTTTGTATCTTATAGTTACACTGTTTCTTTAAAACAAATTCATGTTTTGTTTCTCAAACAGCCTTGTTTGGTACATACATATTGAAGGAAAAGTCGTTGTTTTTGACTCCTTCAAGAAAGGTTTTCATGGCTTTTTTATTTAAAAAGAGGATGAATTTTGATCCTCATTGGACATTGTTTAGTTAAGGTTATGTTTTTCAGTGGCGTCAATGAAAAATGTTATCCCTTCAGAATGAGGCGATGAGAGAAAATAGGGGTGGGGGATGCTTTGGTGAAGGGAGGGGAGGGGGTGGGAGGAGGTCCCGCGATAAATCTCGGAGCTGCTGAAGAGGGAATCATCAGTCTGGCTTGAAACGCCAGTCCCTGATGGATTTACTACGGCTCCCCGCGCTCCGTCTCTCTCTTTCCTCCCATTTCTCTCCCCCTCTCCCTCTCTCTCCCTCGCTCTTTTCTCTCCCTCTCTCTCCATTTCCCTCTCCCTCTCCTTTTCCTTCCTCCCTGATATTCGCCCTCACTCTCCCGGCCCTATCCATCAACCGAATCGTTCCAGGTGGGACTCATACATCAGCCAATGACTAGATATGCAAGGCGAGGTCCCCTTTTTACACAGCATTCTCACACCACAAGAATATCCGGATTAGATTTAAATATCTCTAGATAAAAAGTCCATCATGGTGAGCTGACTAAGCAGTTTTCCTAGTGCCGAAACGACACGCCGGTGGTGTCATCTTGAATTACATGAAATATAAACTTGGTTTTCTGATATTTAAATATAAAATATCCCCAAGTGCATACAAAATGGCAAGTGTAGAAATAAGGGTACTGTGGTCTAAAAGCCAAAATACAAATATCCGAATCAGAGAATAATGTAAAGAACAAGAGCAAGAGGAGTATACTTAATAAACAAGTTACATTACGTAGCAATTTATATGCAACGTGGCTGTACGTTATTTTTTTTTGATTGATTATTATTTTTTTAAGAATATTACAGTCTGCATTTAAATGCATTTTGTAATGTGATATGCACAATTCAATCGTCCTCCATCACTCACAACAGAAGCTACAATGAGAAGAGCAGCCTCTCCCTGCCTGGCAAGGAAGTCAAGAGCTAAGGAGGAATGGCACTTGATAAGAAAATAGCCACTGCTATCACTTCACTTTACACTTCTATAGGAGATCTCTGGGCCGGTGTATCTTGAGGCGCCGTGAAGAGGAATATGGATGGTATTAGAAAGGGCTAGGACTTCTGGATTAGGATGATTGGATAGCCTGCTGTGGAATTTTGTGAATCTAAGAAGAATTAAATCCTTTACAAATGGGATATTAAGATATTTATGGAGGGTGTGGTTGGTGATATAATATGGAGCATCTACTATGGTGCGCAGGACTTTGGATTTGAAAGTCTGGATGCGTCTGATGTTCGAAGGTTTTGTTGTACCACACACTTCTATATTGCGTATGTCCATATTGGTTTAATCTTAGATCTTCTAGTTCTCTTTTGGTTTAGATCTTCTATTTAGCAGTCCATAAAGTTGTACGAATCGTCTGTTAAGTTGTACTTTATAGACCTTGTCAAAACCCCCAATCTTACTTCTCAAATTTTGACTAGCCTCTAGTACTTGTATATTTTGATTTTCATCTACGGGGTTCAACCCGACGATGCTACCGATCGCCAGGAATGACAAACTACGAATAGGCTTGTTGACGTCTGAGGTCAGACTTTCCTATGTCAATACGACACGCATATATGACAATGAATAATGATAATTGTTTGTGGTGGAGTATGTTATTCCTTTAGAACACTTCAGTTCCTGCACGTGAACGTTTTCTGAGTTTACCTCAAGGATATGGCACATCCGAAAGTGAAAATAGTCAATGACTATTGAAAAAGAACTTAGACTATTGAAATACTGCATTATAAAATTTTCTGAGGCAGGATTTGGGGGGGGGGATCTGCAAACGATTTTGGGTCGGTATCGTCCGATAAAGAAATTTCATAATCCCAGTCCAAAATTTCTTTCGAGTTTCATGCCTTTTTCTCAAAATCTCTGGAATTATTTCTGGGCTCTGGGGTAGCCCATATCTACTGGGGGAAAGGAGGATGTTATATTTTATTGTAAACATGAAATATAACAAAATACACTGCCCAATCGGAGTGTGGTATGTAAAATAAAATACTTTTTATTCGGATAAATTTTTATTTACGACATGTTCTTCAAAATTGTTCAACTCAGCCAAACTTTAATATAAAGAGAGGGTTAAATTACACGATAAATAAATAAAGCTATTAGGAGACTTCTGAAGGATTGATAAAAAAGCTTGTAACTGAAGTTTTAAAACATTTGAATTGTACCGTAGTTGGCGATATTTAAAACAAATATATTTTTGGCCAGATCATATTATTTATGATATTTATCGTATTTATGATATTATCAAATATTTACTCATATATCAATTTCTTCAATTCAACTCATATATCAATCATAAATCAATTTTTTAATAACATTTTGATTTAAAATATGAATAAAAGAAAACAGATCGAGTCAGATTTCTTCACAAAGGACATTTTTGTCCAGAAGAATAAATTTGTAAAGTTTTGTAATTTGGAGCCTTTTAAGAGATAGATCTTTAATTAGGGTTGTTATTGCACTACGTTGAAAGAAAATCCTTATTCCACCAAAACGAACGAGGGAAAGAAGAGGACGTGCAGCGGATTCTGCATTAGGCCAATCAACAATAAAAGGGTCAGATAAAAAAACTGAATTCATGTCATTAAAGTCATAAGAGAAAATTGCACTCAGGACCAGAGTTGTTATAGAGCTACTTCACCGTAACTCGTAGCTTACATGTCTTCAAGTGATAGGCATTCGCCAGTATGTTGGCAAGGCCCAGAAGGAGGGAGGTTTTCCACCAGGTAATATTTCACATCAGGAAGGTAAGTCAAAAGGCACTTGGAAAAGAATAAGAAAAAGTCAGAAGGGTTGGAATACAGATTCTGGTTTGGATAGAGACTTGTACTGAAAGGATTGTGAGTTAAGGAGGATAATTAAGTCAATATCGTTTTGCAAATGAATCATCCCAGTTATGACGTAAGGAAGAGATGAGAGAGAGAGAGGAGTAGCTGACGTGGTAGGTTGGACAGTTAGAGGGTGGAAAGGGCATGACAGGAAGTTGGGAAATGAAATTAGTGGAATTTGGTCTTCACAGGTCAGGGATTGGCCAAAACTGAAACGGATTTGCTTTGCTCTGCAGACTTACTGGTTAAGCCGAGAATCAATTGTAAATGTTGGGAGGTTATTTAAGGAAGAAAGGAGAACCGATTGCCATAATTTTAGGTTCATTAGGCTTGTATTTGTGAGCCATAGAAAAATCATTTTCCCTAACTAGGAGTCTTGCTATTATCATACCAGGAGTTTGTGCAGGGGAAATATTGATGACACTTGGTAATAGAAAGATAGAAAAATTTAAGTCACAAGGGGTCAGAGAAAAAAGGGACCATTAGATACTCGAACAGGAAAGGAAATGGGGCTAAAATGGAAGAATAGCTACTTTAGTTGATAATATTTATTATAACATGCCAAAAGAAACGATATAGGGTCTTCTTAATTCCGATGGAGGTCTTTGGAGATTTACTGTACAGCAAATTGAGTGGTGTAATCTTCATTGAAGAATGTAAAATATGGTAGATAGAAATAATTAATGCGTTCAAAATGTTTTATAATCTCAGAAATGATAACTATTGCCGAATGGCCATTGATGCTATTTGATCATTCATTCCAAAAAGTTGGTTTCCTCAAATCAAAACTAATTTATAAGTCATAAAACATGGATATTAGCTACTCCCCTAACATTTTCGCTGGACTGAAAGTTGCTCTTTTCCTTGTTTCTTGTTAGAATTTATGGTATATATTTTACTTTGAAGTCCTTAAACTATACCCAATAATCCGGAACTGTGTTAAGAAAACATGCCTGACTAGTAAAGAAACAAACTGAAAGATTAATAAAACCTAATTATAGTGTATCTAAATCTAATTATAGTATAAAGCGAAGCATTACTAAATACACTATTAAGTACATCTGAAAAACGTTTAAAAGTGACAACAAGAAAAATAAATTCTGAACTGCCAACACATAAGAAAAATAACACTTCAAAGTAATAGGGCATATTTTAAATGAAATTACAGGGGATGATATAAATGTTCATTTATATTACATAAATAAAAAAACTGCTATTTAGAGTATTTACAGTAATTTGGTATTACAAACCTTGCTTCAGAATAGTATTATGTGTGTTTTACTTTATGAAAATATCAAGAGAGAGGTCTATTCTTCAAGGAAATATGTAAAAAAAAAAATCAGAGTTTGAAATAAAAAAAGAGGGTTCCCATTTGAAATAAGACATTTTGAATCAAGATAAATTAATACTAGCCAACATAGATCCAAATTTACTTCAGATTTGGTATCCTTAGAAAACTAATAGAAAGAAAGCTGCCTAAATCCATTCTCAACCCCAAATAATAAGAAATTTAAGGAGGGGAAGGGCCCCCGTGGGGCACACCCTATAGTATTAAGCAGCCATATGTTATGTAGCAAGTACGTTAGAGGCAATCTTCTTGAAATCCTATACTGCTAATGCAGTCTAGAATGATTTATTAAGAAACACGCTAGTTGCGAAACATGTTTTAAGTGTACCCTTTTCTTGAATTTATAAAGCTAGCCACATCCTAATTAATTTAATTCTATCGACCTACATGTCAAGATTACTTTGTTCCAAGTAAGTTTCTTAGCACGAAACAATTTCACCCTTTCAGGTTTTATAGGAGCACTCAGTCAAGTTGGAAAACTTTCATTACTTTTTCTGTACATAATCCATTTTTCTATCATATATTAAACTAATAAAAGTTAAATTTGTATTTTGGTAGGTTTAGGTTGTTGGGATTTTAAAATTCTTTATACAACATTGCTCTTAAAAGTTTTGTGAGCATGACATCATTAAATAATAATTTCTTTATAATGGCCTATGTCCATTTTTCATCGCATAAAACCTTAAAATTCTATAGAACAAAAACGTACCAGCAGTTGTCGTTTTTTTCATTGGGAATGGCTTTCAGCTCCTATGCCCACATACGTTATATGATTTGTAATAGAAATTATATGATTTAACGCTCATCTATTACTCCAGGAATTAAAAATAATTGGAGATTTGAATTATTCCATGAACCTTTAGGAATCAGGAGAATTTTTAGTTACCTACACTTCTTCATTGGCTTTCTTCGTCCCCGTATGAACAATATAAAATTTTATAGTATCTCCGTCACCCGTCCCTTAACTTTCAGCTTGCTTGTACAAAGGATATAGAATTTTATGTGGAGGTATACACACCCTTAACCTCCCTTGACTGTTTAACTTTGCCATAGGTATGGAAATCTAGTAAAATTAAAATATAGGAGTACTTTTTTGCATAATTCAAATATTTTAGAGGTGTGTTTATTATAATGAGAATCAATAAGGAAAATACAGCATGAGATACAGGAAATATAATCCCAATGATTAAGCGCTGGAGGCTGTGGATTTAATATCAAAGGATCGAATGATAAAATACTGTATTCCACTAAAATTAATTAAGGGCATTGCACTTTCAAAAGTCGGCAACCCAGTAATGAATATTTGAAAACAGTATTTGTATAAACCAAATGTAAACAAAATAACAATTTCGTGAAGAAATAACAACAATTAACAGTCAAAATAATACAAATATTTGTAAATAAATCAACTTTTACAGGAGAATAAACAATTACTTTATAAATAAACTTTTGTTTTAGTGGATAGAGAAAGAGGCCTGTAGGACTCAAATAGAAGTTGGTCTACTAGAAGGACTAGTATAGAAGTGATCTGTACTTACTGAATTCTGCTAGGAGAATCAGTTTAGAAGTGAAATCTACTTCAAGGACTAATATAAAATGAAGTCTATAAGGTAGACTAAAACAGAATTGAAGTCTACAAGAAGGACTAGTATGGATGTGAAGCCTACTTCAAGGACTAATATAAAATGAAGTCTACAAGGAAGACTAGTATAGAGTGAAGTCTACAAGGAGGACTAGATTAGAAATGAAGTCTACAAGGAGGACTAGAACAGAAGTGAAGTCTACAAGGAGGACTAGAACAGAAGTGAAGTCTACAAAAAGGACTATCTTAGAAATGAAGTCTTCAAGGAGGATTGGAACAGAAGTGAAGTCTACAAAAAGGACTAGTTTAGAAATGAAGTCTACAAGGAGGATTAGAACAGAAGTGAAGTCTACAAAAAGGACTATCTTAGAAATGAAGTCTACAAGGGGGACTAGTTTAGAAATGAAGTCTACAAGGAGGACTAATATAGAAGTGGAGTCTACAAGGAGGATTGGAACAGAAGTGAAGTCTACAAAAAGGACTAGTTTAGAAATGAAGTCTACAAGGAGGATTAGAACAGAAGTGAAGTCTACAAAAAGGACTATCTTAGAAATGAAGTCTAGAAGGAGGATTGGAACAGAAGTGAAGTCTACAAAAAGGACTAGTTTAGAAATGAAGTCTACAAGGAGGATTAGAACAGAAATGAAGTCTACAAGGAGGATTAGAACAGAAGTGAAGTCTACAAAAAGGACTAGTTTAGAAATGAAGTCTACAATGAGGATTAGAACAGAAGTGAAGTCTACAAAAAGGACTACTTTAGAAATGAAGTCTACAAGGAGGATTAGAACAGAAATGAAGTCTACAAGGAGGATTAGAACAGAAGTGAAGTCTACAAAAAGGACTAGTTTAGAAATGAAGTCTACAAGGAGGATTAGAACAGAAGTGAAGTCTACAAAAAGGACTAGTTTAGAAATGAAGTCTACAAGGGGGACTAGTTTAGAAATGAAGTCTACAAGGAGGACTAGAGCAGAAGTGAAGTCTACAAGGAGGATTAGAACAGAAGTGAAGTCTACAAAAAGGACTACTTTAGAAATGAAGTCTACAAGGAGGATTAGAACAGAAGTGAAGTCTACAAAAAGGACTAGTTTAGAAATGAAGTCTACAAGGAGGATTAGAACAGAAGTGAAGTCTACAAAAAGGACTACTTTAGAAATGAAGTCTACAAGGAGGATTAGAACAGAAATGAAGTCTACAAGGAGGATTAGAACAGAAGTGAAGTCTACAAAAAGGACTAGTTTAGAAATGAAGTCTACAAGGAGGATTAGAACAGAAGTGAAGTCTACAAAAAGGACTAGTTTAGAAATGAAGTCTACAAGGGGGACTAGTTTAGAAATGAAGTCTACAAGGAGGACTAGAACAGAAGTGAAGTCTACAAAAAGGACTAGTTTAGAAATGAAGTCTACAAGGAGGACTAGTTTAGAAATGAAGTCTACAAGGAGGATTAGAACAGAAGTGAAGTCTACAAAAAGGACTAGTTTAGAAATGAAGTCTACAAGGAGGATTAGAACAGAAGTGAAGTCTACAAGGAGGACTAGAACAGAAGTGAAGTCTACAAAAAGGACTAGTATAGAAGTGAAGTCTACAAGGAGGACTAGAACAGAAGTGAAGTCTACAAAAAGGACTAGTTTAGAAATGAAGTCTACAAGGAGGACTAGTTTAGAAATGAAGTCTACAAGGAGGATTAGAACAGAATTGAAGTCTACAAAAAGGACTAGTTTAGAAATGAAGTCTACAAGGGGGACTAGTTTAGAAATGAAGTCTACAAGGGGGCCTAGTTTAGAAATGAAGTCTACAAAAAGGACTAGTTTAGAAATGAAGTCTACAAGGAGGATTAGAACAGAAGTGAAGTCTACAAAAAGGACTAGTTTAGAAATGAAGTCTACAAGGGGGACTAGTTTAGAAATGAAGTCTACAAGGAGGACTAGAACAGAAGTGAAGTCTACAAAAAGGACTAGTATAGAAGTGAAGTCTACAAGGAAGACTAGTATAGAGTGAAGTCTACAAGGAGGACTAGAACAGAAGTGAAGTCTACAAAAAGGACTAGTTTAGAAATGAAGTCTACAAGGAGGATTAGAACAGAAGTGAAGTCTACAAAAAGGACTAGTTTAGAAATGAAGTCTACAAGGGGGACTAGTTTAGAAATGAAGTCTACAAGGAGGACTAGAGCAGAAGTGAAGTCTACAAGGAGGATTAGAACAGAAGTGAAGTCTACAAAAAGGACTACTTTAGAAATGAAGTCTACAAGGAGGATTAGAACAGAAGTGAAGTTTACAAAAAGGACTAGTTTAGAAATGAAGTCTACAAGGAGGATTAGAACAGAAGTGAAGTCTACAAAAAGGACTAGTTTAGAAATGAAGTCTACAAGGAGGATTAGAACAGAAGTGAAGTCTACAAAAAGGACTAGTTTAGAAATGAAGTCTACAAGGAAGACTAATATAGAAGTGGAGTCTACAAGGAGGACTAGAGCAGAAGTGAAGTATACAATGAGGATTAGAACAGAAGTGAAGTCTACAAAAAGGACTACTTTAGAAATGAAGTCTACAAGGAGGATTAGAACAGAAGTGAAGTCTACAAAAAGGACTAGTATAGAAATGAAGTCTACAAGGTAGAGTGAAGTCTACAAGGAGGATTAGAACAGAAGTGAAGTCTACAAAAAGGACTAGTTTAGAAATGAAGTCTACAAGGGGGACTAGTTTAGAAATGAAGTCTACAAGGAGGACTAATATAGAAGTGGAGTCTACAAGGAGGACTAGAGCAGAAGTGAAGTCTACAAAAAGACTAGTATAGAAATGAAGTCAACAAGGAGAACAAAAATTGAAGTTCCGTAAGAAGGAGTTACTGAAACCTGGGATATCTAGTCCTTTATAAAAGTTCATTTTATTTCATTCCGTTTAATCTCCTTTTTCAATACAAATGTCATTACACGCAGAGAATTTTTCGTTGAGACTCCTATATGCTTATTAATAAGAAAAAAGGCTAAATTTTTAATTTATGGACATTAAGATGAAAAGTTTTTCCAATCCGAAGTACTTTTACTCGGAAGGCGTAAAAAAAGCATACTTCCCTAAGGGAAAATTTGCTAAAAAATTAGCTAATTTTATTAAGGAAAGAATTACGATCGGAATGTTTTTAAATGCGATAATCAGAATTATAGAACATTACCATCCCCACTTTACTCCAAACTCATAAATTAGTAAAGAATATCTCCTTTGTTAATTTATGCATATGAAACTGTTTGATGAAATTCTTTGAATATTTTTTGTATGAAGAGCACAAGGGAAAACAATTCTAAATATTTGACTTGTTTGTCTAAAACTTTCAGAAAAATATATAAGCCCTAAGAACAATTAAACTCTCATTATATTTAAATATAATGAAGAAGGGTTCATATGCTTTGTCTTTATTTATAACGTTCCTCTAATAAAATTTAATACGGCATTATCATTCTTTGCTTGTATTTATATATGTTTTCCCCACGACCTTGGCAATACTCGAGAGAAGAACAACGGTAATGAAGTAGGGGTTTTTAAACCAAGAAAAAAAATGTCTTTGTTTGAAAAATAAATCTAATTAGTGCTGAAGAACTGAAAATAAGAGTTTAATTGTGCTTTTAAGTGCAAAAGCAAAAGCTTTAAGTGGCTCTTAAGAAGAGCCGTAGCTTTGAAGTCTAGTTTTAATAAAGACTTATGGGTTCTGGTCTCACCTCAACAATACCTTTAGAGCAAACAGAACTCATTTAGACGCCAGCTGAATTATAATCCAGTGGCTGTTATATCAAAAACTCTTAAAATATGCCAATAAATTTGTTGAACAATTACGCCAATGTCACTAACAAGGGAAAAATATATAAATCACGCACAAGACAATAATTACATAAAAAGTTTTTAAAATGCATAAGAAAAAACATCAGTGATTAAAAACTTTTGATTGCACTTTTTTGTATCCAGAGGTCACCAAACTTCTTCTCTTTCTTATGTTATATTTTTGTTTGATCTACAAGTTACAAGCCGTAATGTTACATATTTGGTATGCTAGAATCTAGTTAGGGGTAAAAGTCAATACTAACTGAGAATGATAACCGTAAGCAAAGTCAGCTGATCAACAGCTGATTTCAAGTATGAAGAACAATCGATACCATACTATTTGAAACTAGCTGTTGTCAGATATAAATTGGAACTACTAATAACATGGAAAATATATATTATATACATTCTTAATCTCTTTTTTTGTTCACCATCTTTTTTATATTCCCAAGAACATGAACGTTCTCTATAATTTAAAATACATTCTTTACTTTTTCAAAATAATGTTCTAAAGCGTTATTAGTAAGAGCTGTTTTATTTTCACTATTATCCTCGTTTTAGTATGTTGTTTTATCATTTTCTTTAATAACTCCGCACATCACAATCAGATCAATTAATTTTATAAATATTAAGTTTGGTTTCTTTTATAAGTAATCTGTGTCCCATATAACTAAATATGTTTCCAATGTAATTCCATGCTACGTATCCTACCTCTTGAGAAAAGATTTGTTTGACTGTTAACAAGGATAAATAATAATTCCCTATTCAATTATTTTTTTGCACAGATATTATATCATAAGTATTAATGTTCTTTTATTCTGTACGTTCTACAGGCCAAAATGTCCATTAAAAACATGTAGTATGATATTTAATATTTTGAAGTTGTGTTCTTGAAGCGTCTGCGAGGCACAAAACTTGTACAGGAAATACAGAATAAATAAACAGAAGACAGTAGCGTTTATTTAATTTTGGCAATAATAAATGAAATTATTGATTTAAGTAATGCCAAAAATACATTTTACTATAAATATATTATGTTTCCGTTATGTCAGTCTTATACGCACCTAGAAACACTAGATGCATAACTTTTAACGAAATTAGGAAAGACGAAGCTTAACATGCTACAGTGTGTATTAAGAGGTGAATTTGCGTTTTCGATATTCCTCAAAGTTCAACTTTCTGTGTTCGTCATTATATGTACAAAATGTTAGGTCTTTTATCTATCTCTCTTATCACAAACCACTCTTATCAACCTGGTTGGCAGAACCGTTGAGCCAGATTAGTGAAAAGGCAATTCAGGAACCAACCTAACCTGCTTCCACCTTTGACGAGCTAATTTTCAAGTAAAGTACAAGATTTTACCAAAAAGGCTAGTGGTTTTAGTAACAATAAAATGTTTCTGAGCATTTCTCTACTTCATATGTTGGTATTGTACTCAAGAAAATAAAGAAATCTTAAGTTTCTATTGCAATTCTACTACCCGAAGCTATTACATAATTTTAATATAATTGTGACAGTGGGCATTCATAGTAATCTACAAGACGTACCCATGTTGATCTATACACAATAACTCTGTTGCAAAAATTTCATAACCAGGAAAATTCAAAACTATGAAATTTACTTAACTCCATATTCCAATGCGAGGATTGTATAAAATACATACAAGAGTTGGGATTACTATTTATTAACGACAATCATTAGCAACTATGGATAATTGGGATGGGTTATCTACAGTTTGCTACCCCTTTCTAGCCAGGTTGGGACAAAGGATTTTATTTAATGAGCTCTTCACTAAATAAATTCCTATTACCTAGGAAGGAGTCGAACTCGTCACTCTAGGTTTACCGTGTGAGATTTCGGTCAGCGCATTAACTCACGTGGCTAACCTGAGCCCCACATGGATATTAAAATCATATTGTAGTTTCAAAATATAAGCACAAGTTTTCCCTTCCATTTTAGCTAATTTCTCTTAAGGGTAGTCATCTATTGAGGTCGTACTCATGACGCAATTTTCTAAAAATCTCTGCAAATATCCATCGATCCTACCGTGATGGTGAAAATGAGGTCCGTTCAAAATTTTGTATACACAATTATGGTTTAATCGTTACCAAACTCGATATTTAATTGTTTTATGAAAAAAGAAAGACCAAGTTCATTAATGGCTGAAATCCGAACAGTGGAGGGGGGGGGGGTTAAGAGGTTTGGAATTTCGAAAATTCTTAATATCTCTGTTATTATGGATTGGATCGAAAAATTTAGACAATCATTCTTATTGTAAATGCAATGTTTTATAAATGTTGCTATGTACGTATTTTCACTATCTTGAGTATTAACCGAGATATTCGCATTTTATAGTTTTCGGCCTTGAGTAACCCCCCCCCCTCCTACTGATGTCATATTAACAATAAGCTGTTATATTAAGAAACGCATTATATGAAGATTAACTCCCAAATATTGCTCCCACTGAACTTTTACTGTTCGAAATAAATGCAAAAATCTGCTTCGTTTACGCAGCCCCTGACTTTTCTTATTCAAGCTAGTATAGTTAAATCCAGCCAATAAATGGAATACCAATGCAGACATTATTATGTACTACCAATAAGTATCCTATTATACACTTGCTTGTCAGCGGGATCATACCAGGATAACAGGCAATATGCGTGTTTTTATTTAAAATGTTTTAATACAAAATATTTTTAATTGGAGAAATACATATTGGCACCATCTGGAAGTCAAACGTGGGTACCCTGGTTATTTTGTCTACTGTCCTTTATTTGAGCTTCGGGCTTGGCTGAACAGAAGCATTTTCTCTCCCGAAGCCAAACTCTACAAATAACTCGCCCCTCGTCGATATTTTGAAGAGGGACAATAATTGCCAATCAGCAGATTAAAGTAGAATACTCCAACCAAGTGTAATCACTGAATGATTGAATGAAAAAAAAATAAATTAAAAAAAATTGGGCTAGCCCATCAGCTAAGTGCGAAGACTGTAGTTTATTAATTTTTGAAAGGAATATACCGTCAGGGTATCTAATAAACTTACTAATAATATTAGGGGCCTGTAGCACTCAAAGCTAGTGTACTGGAATTAATACTTTGGATTCAAACTAAGGCAATCTAGATGCCATTCAGGCAGAAGACTAAAGGTATTTTAATTAAACAAGCACACAATGCTATCATTGGCACAATTTTGTAAATTATTGATGGAGTTCCTCTGAGTGTCTGAATAAAAAAGGAACATGCGTCGACCTATCACGGAAAGAACAATCCAAGGTATGCTTCGGCTAATCCAGTATCTTAATTTTATTAGTTTTGCAGACATATACACCTGCTTGTTTGCCTATAATGCCTACCTGTTTGTTTACCTATAATGTACAACTACTTGTCTGCTCTAATGTATTCCCCCTTGTTTGCAAATAATGCCTATCTGGTAGTTTGTCTTTAAAGTCTACATGCTTGTTAGCCTTTAATGTATTCCTGTTTCTTAGCCTTTAATGTACACCTACTTGTCTGCTTTAATATATCCCCACTTGTTGGCCAATAATGCCTATCTGGTGGTTTGCCTTTAAAGTCTACATGCTTGTTAGCCTTTAATGTACACCTACTTGTCTGCTTTAATGTATTCCCCCTTGTTGGCCAATAATGCCTATCTGGTAGTTTGCCTTTAAAGTCTACATGCTTGTTAGCCTTTAATGTACACCTGTTTCTTAGCCCTCAATGTACACCTACTTGTCTGCTTTAATATATCCCCCACTTGTTGGCCAATAATGCCTATCTGGTGGTTTGCCTTTAAAGTCTACATGCTTGTTAGCCTTTAATGTACAACTGCTTGTCTGCTTTAATGTACAACTACTTGTCTGCTCTAATGTATTCCCCCTTGTTTGCAAATAATGCCTATCTGGTAGTTTGTCTTTAAAGTCTACATGCTTGTTAGCCTTGAATGTACAACTGCTTGTCTGCTTTAATGTACAACTACTTGTCTGCTCTAATGTATTCCCCCTTGTTTGCAAATAATGCCTATCTGGTAGTTTGTCTTTAAAGTCTACATGCTTGTTAGCCTTTAATGTACAACTGCTTGTCTGCTTTAATGTACAACTACATGGCTGCTCTAATGTATTCCCCCTTGTTTGCCAATAATGCCTATTTAGTAATTTGCCTTTAAAGTGTACATGTTTGATAGCCTTTAATGTATACCTGTTTGTTAGTCTTTCATGTACAATTGCTTGTCTGCTTTGATGTATTCCCCCTTGTTTGCCAATAATGCCTAACTGGCAGTTTGCCTTTAAAGTCTACATGCTTGATAGCCTTTAATGTATACCTTTATATCTATCGGTCTATTTAGCAGTAATGGCTACCTGCCTGACTATCCATGTGTCTGTTAATATCTGATGTTTACTTGTCTGTTTTCCCGCCTATTCAGACTGATGACCCGTCTGGTTTTTTTTTTATGTTTGCTTGACTGGAATGCTTTAAATGTCTACTTGTCTGGTTATCTTTCATGTGACCTGTCTCTTTCCCTAAATCTCAACTTGTCTGTTAATATTTTATGCCTACCTGTTGGTTCACCTTTAATAACTACCTACTTCATTTCTTTTTATATCAACCAATCTTTTTACATTTAATGTTTGTGTATGTTAATTTTAATCTCTAGTCTATAATTACACCTAAGATAAATTTACTAAACTATTATTTACGAGTTTCTGAGCTAATATCCACGCATATTCAACCATTCACTCCCCAGTATCATCTTCGCATGAACCTAATGGAGTCAATTCAAAGGAAGAAAACGAGACAATAACTAACCTCATCAAACAGAAATTAATTCCATTTCAAAATTGGAATATTTTATTGGGTCTTGCGTAAATGTTGAATTAAGCATCAACTAACTTCGCTACAAAATTCGACTAATGTTATAAAACTTCTTAACTCTATCAACTTTATTTCTTAACTTACTCCTCTGAATAATATAATGTCTACTTCCCAGAAAACAGTTAACTTTGAGATAAACAGAAAACCTCATCTTACGGAAAGGCGTTTCAATGCTTAATAAACAAAATATAATATTCAATAAAATAAAACATATTTATTACACTAATTGTTGTCTTGAGGAGTGCTGCTTATACATTAAATTTCTTAATAAGAAATTAATGACCCATATTTTTATTTCTCTTCAGAGTGTTCAAACAAATACCTACATTAATCAGACATGAAAATAAAAAAAAAAAAAAGTCCAAGAATTTTGTATGTAGAGCCTTTTTTTCCATAATAAAATTAGTAATAATTTCAAATAGCGATAGAACTGAGTCCAGCTGTAATTTAGTTTTATGATAACACAGAATTCAAAATAAAGAAATTTATATTAAAAAAAAAATTAAAAATGAACTTGACTTACCAGCAATAATCTGCAACTAAGGAGATGAGCAGCACGGAGATATGCCAGTTTAAGAACATCATGTTACACTAGGATTCACCTGAAATAGAACAGGCATACTTATAACATTTTATTCTAGCAAAAATATATGATTATGACAAATTACCATTATTAGTAAACATTTTGACCGTTGATTTAATTTACCAGTAGTCCTGTCAACATACTATAAATACAAAAATACTTGACATTCTTTTATGATACTATACATCTAGGTCCTATACAACTAAATTTTTCTCCATTACTTTAATTACAGCTGTACCAAATGACTTTGATGACTATATTCCGAATATTTTAACTTGCTCAAACCTAGCAATAAATAAGGCCTCTGACCGAAAATACGGAAATAGTTTTTGAAGAAAAATACTATTCACAATCCATGATTTTCTTTAGGTAATGGAAAAATGGTTGCAGGTCTCAATTCTTTCTAAATACCTGTCGACAAGGGTATTGACGGCAATGAGCTGGCTCAGAAGGACCATGTCCATTGAAATAAAGTATAATTGAGTGGAAAATTGGTTTTTCTAAAAAAAAATAATTCTGTCAGAATATTTGAATAAGTATAAAACAAACTATTTAAAATCAACCTCCAACAATCAATCTAAACTCAATTACTCCCAGCTTTCTCAATTTAGTTATTAGGAGGGAATCTAATTTGGCACCAAAAACTATCAAAAGATGGTGCTCCTCTCGAAATAAGGGGCGTTTATGTGATATATATATATATATATATATATATATATATATATATATAAATTATATTTTTTTTATTATTATAATTGCATGAGATTTCATTCGGTTTCCGGAAATTTTAAATTAAAAAAATATTTCTCCTGAAGTTGCATTGAAAAAACACACTGTAAAAGTGCAGAAATTAGTAAAAAATGAGTTGACTTGTTTTTAAACAGAGAACGCAAACTTCCTTTAGGATTTTCCTACCCGTTTTATTATAATAATTTTCTTGTTTTATCAAATATTAATTATTTGATAATTTGTTTAAAGGATTGTTAGGTAACGGCTAATAAAGTGAATATTATGCCAACTAAAGAGTTTATTTTAGTGTTTACGGTTACCAATGCATTTGCTAACCACCTTCAGATCAAAAACTAGGAAGATTAGTAAATTTATTTCTTATATTTTGATCATATAAAAAATAGTACTAATAATTATTTACTGAAGGTGTGTTCTGTCCATGAAACCAAAAAAATATGCAGTGAATTTGGTTTTCTTCTTGTTCGTGCGCTAAAACCTTGTTTCTGTACAGCAAAGATGGATTCTAAAGTTCGCCGAAATAGAAAGCACTAAGGTATACTCTATTCATTTCGATATTATCAAATGCCCACTAACCCTGAACAAAACATTTCTGAACAAACAGATAAACTACAAGAATGGTCTCAATTAATAATCATGACATGTTACCAGTCACCATGATAAAGTTTTTAGGATTGACTGTGGACAAACGCTATGATTGGTTCAATCATGTTGAGTAAGATGTTAAAATCGCTTTGCATCTTATGAATATGTTTATGCATAAAATGTGTTAAAAAATATCTTCCAATGGAAATTCTATTATTAATTTACTATGGATATTTGATATTTTCATAGTGGGTTAACTTGTGGTGTTAAAAGTTGGGGCTCCTACTCCCAGCATTAACGCTCTGCCAGCATGTATTAAATCTATTAAAAGATACTCTTTTTAAAAATAAATTAAATAACTTCACGTATGACGGATGTTTTTATACACAAGATGAATTCTTTCAAAAATCTTCAATTAGTAAATAAAACTACTAAATATTTGTCATAAATAACTTGTGATGAGGTACATTGTCTCTATAAGGAGGGACAAGTTTCTCATCATTTATAAAGCTTCTCATCCTTCTGTAAATTTGCATGTCAACAAATAAAATAATGTATGTTTTAGAGTTGTAAAAGAAATGTACATATTTAGAGTTGTATTAAATTGTTAATGAAACAAATTTATTGTACATTATTATTTAAATTGGTGATTTTATACTATGTATTCTTAGGATTTGACCTAATTTTTTAATGAATGTATTATATAAGTATAAATTCAATTCAATAATTTGTAAAGAATTTATTCGACATAAAATTAGAAAATTGTTTATATATATATAAAAAAAACTATTTTACATATCACATTATGTAATGATAAAATTTAATAGAAATAAACAAATTTCATTTCACACAATCGTACTTGCCATAAATAATTATGTATAATGAAGTATTTTTCAACTTTAACTAAACACAACTAATACAAGATGAAACCTAACTGTATTTGTTTAAAGTAGTAAGCAAAATGATCATAAATTGAGTAGCGAGTTAATTCTATTGACATTCGAAATATGTTAGAACCGATATTTTGATATCTCTATGTCAGAGGAAAACTGATATAGGACTGAAGTATTTATCCAGACATGACTACTGAAGGTTAATACCATCTTAGTTTCTATTTCTCTCTGTCCTACAAAATGTAATATTTGTTTCAGACATATTCTCAGAAAGAGACAAAACTAGAGTGAAGAGGGGTGAAGAGAAATAAATTCTGACAAAGATCATTTAAGAGTAATTACTCATCGTTAATTAATTTCACTTGGAATGTCACCTCTTGGCACCCTTATAAACACTTTTATTTATTTTTAATTTAATATCAAAACCGTAAAACTTTAAAGAAAAGTCGTCAAGAGTGGAAACAAATATTTTTAGCGGAAAAACGGGGAAAAAAACGTTGAAGTTCGCAGTTGGAAACAGGATACAAAAGAAAGCAAGAGAAATGCGAACTAATTATGGAGGGGACGTTTGTTCTAAAGGTGAAAAATCTATTTAAAAAATAAGGGAAGTTTGTGTGATTTTTATAAAGGTGAAACATTAAAAAAGGAGTTTCTCTCTTCTGCCTCACTCTTTTCTGAATAATTTGCTGATTACACGGTTGACCTTTCGTTTCTCAAAGTCTGTTTATTATTATTCATATTATAATCATAATGATAGCCGAGTTTGAATCCCAGAGGAGCTTTATCTATGGAAATTAAAGTAGTCATATTCAAGAGGTAGTTTTATTCATCAGATACCTACCTCTTTAATGAATATTATAATAACGACTTCATTTTCATGGAAAGCCACGACTGCAATAAGTCACTCTGAAAGTTAAGTACATTTTTTTTCACCAAATTTTTATTGCTGGAAATTACAAAAATAAGTTTAAATTGGAAGTAGTAATATCTTAAATGGTTATTTTTCTTTGTTTTAAACTAAGAAAATTTTTTTAAATTAACAAGAAAAATTATTTTACAAGCTTCCGCGTAAAAAATTGCCTACTTCTCAAAATAAAATATTCAGTGCAAAGCGCTTTCAAAAGGTATTAAGTCCACATTCCTAGTTGGAAATGGCTGAGCTGCACTGTTCAAAATTTTAAACTCCCATTCTTATTTTTACTCAATTAAATTCACTAAACATTAAAAATTTGAAATTAAACTTCTTTAATAGATTGTGGGGTTTTCACGTTTTTAAATTACTGGAACAGAGTGGTTCGCCCGCAATCCTTTAGTTGAAGAAGAATTAGAAACAAGTTGACCTAAATTGAACCAATAATAAAAAAAAAAATTAATCCTGGTTTTCCTAGTGACTACGTTTATCCAAAATTTAATAATAGCCAGATTGGATCTTCTCATTTTCCTGGCAAGGAAAATGCAATTATGGTTCCATGTTAGCCCAAAAGAAACAAACTTGTGATTCTTCATGAAGATTATACTAACAACGGGGGTACTGGTAAACCAGAAATTAATTTCAACTATAAATATTGACTAAAGGTGCTTCGATAGCTCAAATAAATTTGTCATTATCTGCGGCAGTACATCTAAGTGTTGGACATATTTTGTAACATAGTAAATGTTGCCTGCACAAATGTCTTGATTCATTACAAATTAAACCTGGTACTTATCGATTACCAAGATGTCACCCATTTAAAGACGATTAATAAATCATAATTTAAAAAAAAACCACTTTATTATTTAAAATAACACTTCTAGAATTTATAAATGACAAAACGGTTTATGGGAGGCGACTCATTATTTATAGATAAAATATTTATTGTTTCAAAACCGCGTATCGCTATTCGCTGTCGTTGCTACCGCTTTAGGATGTTCATACTTGCCTAGGTTATCTTAGTCATTCTGTTTCTTTTGTTATCAGAGAAAATATATTTTTTTAAATATGCTATAATAATCGTCTTTATATGGGTGGACTCCCGATCTCTGTTAAGTACCTTAAACGTTTACTACTACAATAAGAACTAGGAAATGAACATAATTCTCCTTCTAGATTTCATTCTCAAAGTAGCGGAAGAAGTTTGAAAATCATGGATAAAAAGCCTTTCCTGTTAAATGATACATTTAATTAACATATACTAAATTGGAGGAATTCCCCACTAACGAAATTTTAGGGGATCAGGACTCTAGCTTCGGTTCGAAACAACTTATCAAGATTCTGCGAGAAAAAAAAAAAAAAATCGAGAATGTTGTCCAAATTATTAAAAAAAAAGTGTACTCGAAATATTTCCGTTATTATACGTCATATTGAAAAATGTCGTCGAATCATTCTTATTGCAAATTTAATGTTGTTATGTATGGCTCTTCCCTATCTTGATGATAATGGAGATATTTGAATGTCTTAGTTTTCAGCCTTCAGTAAAATCCTACTCCTGATGATGTAATATTAACAGTAAGCAGTTATATCATGAACCACTTTAATCGAAGCTTATACACCAGATATTCTTTTCATTGAACTTTGCATCCAAATACGTATTGTGATGACGTCATCAACTGAGATTTTGTGGCCTTGACTCAAAAGTCTTTATTTGATCTACACCATACTCAAAATGTCACTGTTTAATTTAACTTTAACGTTCATGAAAGTTAATCGCTGATATCAGATCAGAAATAGTGGGGGTTAGAGGAATTTCAAAATATCTTCTTTATTATAAGTCAAATCGCAAAGTTTTATAAGAATCAATCTTGTAAAAATATTGATGCTCCACAAAGTATTGCTCTATACATTTATTCGTAACTCTTGTATTATGAGAGTTATTATTAGTTTTTTCTTGTCTTCAGAGTTCAGACAAAGTGTTTCTACTCATCAGATTTTTACTTAGAAATGGAGAACGTATGTTGAGATGAAATTATTAGTGTTCAATACAAGTACGTAAGAAACAGGCTTAGTTTACGCAGCACCTGCGTGACGGACTTTTTCATCTAACATTTATCATAAGATAGGCATGTTTAATAAAGGGTAAAGTAAATGGTGTTACTATCAGAGATATATTAGATTCTATGATTTCTATTGAAATACAAAAAGAGAAAATAACAAATCAATACTTGACAACTATTTTTCGTCCCAGAACTAAATTAAGGCTTGAATGATAAGTGGGACCGTATCTTACTTAAGTATTCATAACATTTAGGGAGACTTAAATAACGTTTTCATACTTCTGGTTTGAGTGTCGTAATATTCGAAATAAGAGAACCTTCTAGGGTTATAACGAAGCTCTTACATATTTCCCTGTAGTACATTATACTGATCTCTCACGTAAAAAAAAAAATAATAAAAGCAAACATGATGATCTATAAAAGCCTGCTTAAGGGATCGTATAGACTTTTTACCTTATATCTCCATCTCATTTGCGTTTATTTTTTAAACATTTAAGGCAAGAGCTTTTTTCAAACAGAAATATTTCTATTTTAATTTGTTTGTATAAAAACATTTTCCAGTTAACCGTATGAATTTTCCTGGACATTTCGTGTCCGTCTAACAAGCTGGTGGTTCCTCTTTTGATGTTTTGCCATTATGGCGAAATACAACACTTCTGATAAATCTTGCAAACCTTTCCATTAGTTTCCATCTCTCTCAGGGAGATTGTTTTAACAACTACAACCACTATATTACATCTTATGCTATATTTTCAGCATTGGTGGTTACATTGGGAGTAGTTTTGATTCAAGATGAGGAGATTTTCAGCTTTCCTAATTATCTTAACTAAGCCCGGACTGGAATAAATACAAGGCACGAGAAATATCGCATGAGATATCTTCTTTAAAACTGATTAATAGTTTCAATTGAAGATATAAACTTATTAAGAGATGAGATAAGTGACAAATTATACCTCTTTAACTATTGGCATTATACCAGCGGATTTGATGCAAGACATACTGCAGTCTGCTTGTGATGAGAATGTCATGCATAAACCTCAATTATATCCCCTAGCAAGCCCAGAAAGTAAAATAATGCATCATGTGGACGTACTGCCGTTAATTTATCCCACAGGATAGAAATAATAAATTTTAGAAGTAAAATCTTAAATTACACTTTTAAACTTATGATATTAATTGCAGCAAGTACAACAGATAGATCTCATTCTTTATTGCTGTATTTCTTCTTTTTCTAATCATTTTTTTGATTTTTAGGTTAATCAGAATGATCATTAAATGATACTCAGAGGAATAAGAATTTGTCGAGTCCCACTCTGATAGTGAAGCCCAAAATAGCTATCCAGAGCTAATGATGTACAGAAGCTTTAATTATATGTTGGTAAGAAAATTCAGCAAGGAAGATTTCGAGAATCTGTGTTTTAAAAATTTTAAGCGGTTATTAGGCAGCCTGTTTAACTAACATTTCGTTTCATAAATCTGTATTTTTATTGACGTAGATTTCTACCGAATATTTACAACAAACAAATATGAATAGAACGGCAGAAGGTCATTGGGTAATAAACATACATCTCTTGTACAACACATTTATTCCTTTTCTCTACGTGTTTCAATTCATATGAATCCTCTTCAGGTGATTTACAAAAGTAGCTGACATGCCTATACTACCTTCCACTCAGGGAGCCACGTCAATACTTACAGCATTATGAAAAGTCAAAATCTAGCGCATGGATAAAAGTAGTAACAAATAGTTGAATGATAAATCTGTGTGTAGCTCATCGAGGGGTACAAGTAAAAAGAGACACATCTAACTTTGGTTGAGAATAATCAATATTAACTATTGAAAACCAATTCAAACAGATGGAAGGAATCATTGCTGTACCAAGAGTCTCCAACACTTTGTTACGAATAGAGGAGGGAGAGTAAAATATCTATTGAAAGCAAGGAAGCCCGCCATGCAACCAATTCGAAAAAGAAAAAATATGAAAATGCAGAGCAAGAAATTTCAAAATAAGTACCCGGACACATGTATTCGGAATAAAGGGAAATAAGGAAGGAATGCCTTCCTATATGGAACTAGAGACGAATGATATATATGGAAGCAACGATGGACAGTTGGGTAAATGCGGGGTTTACATTCACTACAACACTCAGCAAGATGAGGGTAAAAATAGGTGCAGGTTCGATACCCGCCAAGGGAGAATCTTACCAGAATTTCTGCAGATTTGTGTGTGATAGGTGTCCGGTGAGTGAATTATTTTCATAGGTTGGTTATATACTTTGGCATCGGGAATGACATCTGCTATAAAGTCGGAAGCTGGCTGTCACTCCCTGACTGAAATGACAGCCCCCTTCAGGATGTAGCGAGGTTGGAAATTCAGGATGTGGAGAGTGGAAATTCTGATTGGTATACAAACTCGTGTGAGGCGGACCTTCTCCGTTAAGTCATTACGTAAGAGTCAGTTACATGAGCATGTGTTTTTCATCTACGAGATGGCAGCATTAGAAATACGCTCTCAATGTTAACTGAGGATCCCACAGAAAGCCAATATAGTTGAAGAGCGAACCTTTAGTAGCTTTCATAAGTTAAATAACGACAAGCATTAGTAAGCATGAATATCAGCAATCTATTGTGAATTCATTACCCAATCTTTTCTATCAATGAATATCTAAATTAATAACACATGAACGCAAGTTTGTTAAGTAACATAAAACGGTTGTGTCTTCATGAATGGTTTCCTGTACTTTCTGAGTCGTATTAAATGTATTAATCTCATGTCATTAGAGTAATACTTCAACTTATAAAGCCCACTCGCATTTATCACGGATTAAGGGTCTGCAAGTAGGTTTGGTATTTTCATAACTGTATGGAAATAATGTTTGCATTTAGGCTTTCAGTACTTATCCTTTAAAAAGCAGAGATAATCTTACTGCAGCAAATTACACGATAATGTATTTAGTATTGTTTGCATGAATAACCCCCAATGTTATTATTGAACCGTGTATAAATGTTTTCCAGGATAAATAAATGATAATTCAGGATTATTTCATACAAATCTCCTGTACATGGGTAATGGACCACAAATACATGCATTACAAAATTCCTTCTTTTTTTCAGAGATTTAACAGGTAAAAACGTTTTAAAGGCGATTATTATAACTAACATACATTAAGAGAAAGGGCATTTTGTAAATCCCTTTTATTAAAATCAGCCAGACGTGCAATCATTAGCAAATCGTTTATTAACAGAACGATTTAAATCCCCATTTATGATGTAAGCTCCCGATAATCCCTGTCTGAATTAGCAGTCCATTAGCAAAATTAAAGTGATTCAAAGTAATTCACATTCACCTTTCTGGTTTCACAATAGACCAGCTATAAATCGACACTCGAACTGGACGGACATAAATCACTATCTCTTTGGAATGTTTTATAGTGAACGACGGCTAACAGGGAGCAGCCACAATTGGGGGCTTTGTGACACCCGTTCAAAAACACAATAAAATGATCCCGAATCATTAATACATTCAGAGTGTCATTATCATAGTCCATTCTCCCCGATATTCATTATCAACCGAATGTTCCTGTCATTGGTAGCCAATTAACTTTTTCACACTCTTCAATAGACTTGCTCATTAGATATGAATTTAATTAGTTGTTTCCCAATCTCAGTGAAATTATCAAAACCGCGTTGCACTATATGATTGATTCTTTTTCAAAGCTCCTTATAAGAAACCAGTTATTGAGCTTGTTTTTCATGATTCAATTTTACAAAAATGTGAATTGAAAATAAAAGTAAATGGCAGTGCAATATAAGCAGGTGTCTAACGTGCCGAAATGACATTCCATTGTTTATTACTATCTTGGCATGAATCCTATGAAAAAATGATTCCAACTGCAAGTTAAAAATTAGTATAGATTAACTGAAAATTATAGGATTAGGGGTGAGAGTTTATTGCGAAAAGTAAAAATAAAATAAAAGTCACTCATCGCCCACAAAATAAACAATTTTAAAAGTAGTTGAGAATTCATCTCATCCAGATGACCGCAGAGCAATTGAAAATTCGTGAGCGAGAGAGAGAGAGAGAGAGAAGAAAGAGAGAGAGAGAGAGAGAGAGAGAGAGAGAGAGAGAGAGAGAGAGAGAGAGAGAGAGAGAGAGAGAGAGAGAGAGAGAGAGAGAGAGAGAGGACGTCTAAAGTGGCCTACAAAAAAAATTAAAATTTGAACATTTCACAGCCATCGAAAAATAGGAATAAAAACACCGTGATAATATTGGAATTAAGGAAAAACTATAACCGAACATTATAAAAAAATATGTACTGTTTAGAATTTTTCAATTCAATGCATGATAACGAAGAGATGTTTTCCGTTCTCAAAATTCCACTAATATATATATATATATATATATATATATATATATATATATATATATATATATTTGTAATATTAAAAATGTTGACTTTAGTCCAGAAAAAAAAAATAACGGCTGTCCGAGCGTTAAAAAGAAATACCTGAATGAGTGGATGCCTGAATACTTGGTTGCTTATTTTCAAGCCACGATCCAGTTCTTCGTTATCAAAGAAAATTAAAGTCAATTTTATAAAGTAAATTATGATTCAACCCCCCCCCCACTCTCTTTTCTCCCTTGTCTCCGTTTTATTTGTCTCAATTACAATTGCTCTCACACGCGAAAACTCTTTGTGCTTAATTCTGTCATAGTTAGAGTTGCAAGAATGGAAAAAAGAAAAAATGCCGAGAGGACTATTTGCAAATTCATAAATGTTAATTGCTAATTATAAAATGCAAGGTAATGCATAATAATCGGAGGCAAGATATGCATTATGTGGAGAGGCACTCCTGCCTTGGCTCGGTTTATTAGGGTGGGGGTAAGACGTGGCTGTGTATGCTCATAATCTTGAGCCGCCTGTATAAAAACTGTTATTACCCCTTCCCCCTCTCTCTTCTCTCTTTTAAAGGGGAAAAATGTATAAAAAAGCCTCTGAAAAAAGACCGTTCCTCTGAAGGGTCTGCCTCCCCATCCTTCAGAGATAACAGATTCCACCCCTTTTTTCTTCTTTTTTGGCTATATCTTCTTACCGATAAGTACTTTTATGCAGGAGTTAACTACTGTGTTCATTTTGTGATGTCGTTATTTTTGTTGAGATTACTCCCCTTTGCCTCAGACCAGATGCGGTGCAATATTTTTTTCAAGGGTCTATTCCGGTCTTCTTACTGCTAAATCGTGCGGTCGGTAAATTCAAGACTTTTTTACTCGAATTGGCCCAAGGGGAGGGTCGGACCTTGTCAAACCTCCATCTACCCCTTTTTTTTGTTTTTTTGAAATCTTGAATTCATTCTGGGAAGAGAAGAATTCCGTGGCGCAGTGGTTGCGTGATTTTCCACGTGCATCATAGTAGTATTTGCATTTATATATATATATATATATATATATATATATATATATATATATATATATATATATAATTTTGAACCGCCCACATTTTCTCCATCTCCTAGGCAGAATCGATGGACATTTATGAACTTTTTTCAAAAATCGCGTCATGAGTACGACCTCAATAGCTGATTTCCCTTAAGGGATAACTGCTAAGGGGATGTGTGCAAAAAATCAAGTTTTTCTCGCCTTAATACCGAAATAAAGAAATTTCTGAAATATTCTATGACATGATTTATGCCGTACTGGCATAATTTTCATCATGGCATAAACTCAAAGATTCCGTGTTATTGTCGTCCTCAATCACAATACACAAGACCTCCATAATACATTTACCAGCTCAAAATATTTCTCCATTCTTGTAATATTCGTTCCCATCTGCCAAAGACCCATCTTATTTTTTCTTTCCTCTAAATCGTTCCTCTTTGCCTAATCTTCGGAATTGAGATCTATGGCATTCCCTACCCCATTTCTTAATGTCTTTAAATCCCAATTTCCCCGATACTTCCTGAAAACTCGGTCTAAATCCCAGCAATCTCTTCAAATCTCTTAACATCTACTCAAGTCTACAATAAATTTCTATTCCTTTAACTTAAAAATATAATTTCTTCGAAGAAGTTTAAAGTCCATTTATTTGCTACACTTATGTGGTTTATAGACTATAAACAAAACCAAAATATAAATATATCTAATGCACTTTCAATTCTGTAGGATTTAAACCAACTTTTTCCTAAGCAATCTCGAGTAAATTTATGCGGAACTTTCAACGTTTGGATTATACGTTTGCTTTGGAATTAAGCATTAATTATTACATGTCTCTCTGAATGATTATTTATATAAAATATGTTATTAATATTTTTAACTTCAATAGACCTTATTTACATTGGTATTTGTTTTTTTTGTTAGCCCATTCATTTTATTTCCCTTCTTTGATTTCAGTATGAGATTAAACATAACCTTTATTTTAGTAGAAAATGGTACCTTCTCATACGTCTCATAATTTATTTAATTTACATAAAAAATGTTTTTTAAAAAAAAGTATAATTTGCTCATTTGGTTTTGACTACTTCTACTTGGGTGGAGATGCGCTTCTCTCTTCTCTCCATAATTGATTTAATTTTAAATCAAAATACGTATTTTTTTAAGCATGGAAAAATTGATTGCTTTCAATTTGGTTGTTATTTTCACATTTAAAAGTATGATTTATAATGTCTTAAAGAATTTGGGGGTGAAGAGGGGTGGTAAATAATAAAATGTTGTATATGCCTTACTTTATATTAGGGAGAGAAAAAAAATTATGATTTTTACAAGGAAGAGCTACTAGGTATTAGGTATTATAAATTATATATATTTTAGAATTAGAATTAAAATACGGTTTGCTATCCCCTCTGCAAAACATATTCCTTAAAAACATTTAACTATTATACAGTACATTTGTATCTAATAGGTTATTATTTTTAATTATCCTGCGTTATTCGTTCGTATGTAAAGAAAAACAAAATCACAACAATAAAAAGAATTGTAATTCATTGTCACAATTTCGTATCGTTGGCATAAAGTTATTTTATAAATCGCTTCCCTTATTCTCCCTTTCATTAAATAATTTAACATCATTATTTTTCTTTTGGAGAAACACGTCCATTTATTGAAGACAAAATCTTCCAGCTTCTGAGTCCAAGAACTAGCAGAAAGAAGTTGAAATAGATATACGGCCCGAATCCGTTCACCGGGCCAAGATATTTCTAACGAATTTATATCTTCCTGGCCTGAGGGAAAAACTAGCGAAGTATTCGCTCATATATATCAAAATCATTCTTGAGATCGAGGGAAGAATTCAAGGACTCTTAACTTTTTCAAGGTTTTCCCAGATGTCCTCCAACAAATTGTTTTTACTTTACCCAAAACAGATTTTTGTTTTTAAAGAGAGATGGTTTCTTTTATATTCTCAAATTGATCTCTTAATAAAGTATTCTTAATTGATAAATTACGTTTGTTTTATATGCCTACGTTTTTAACATGTTCCGATAATTTAATATTAATATTACGTAGGTGTCTTTAAGAATGCACTTCTAAATGCTTCTAGGTGTTATTTTACATTTATAACTTGTGTCTTTATAGATTTTCTAATAAATTCCTTCTTGATATTCTACAAGATGCATATCTTTGGTGAAATATCCTTGATTCTGTAAAATTTCCTTCGAGACCTACAAATGCATATCTCGTAATTAATATCATTGCTTTCGTAAATTTCATTTTGGCACTCTACACAATTTTTTCCCCTTATTAAATTTGAATATTTATTAATGTAATATCCATTGGACCAAAATTCATCTATTTCGTTTAGAGGTATATAACTGCATATAATATCAAGACATTTTTGTGCAACTAAGGTGTTAGTTTTGTAGAAGTCCAGTTCTTATACAGATACTCCATACACACAAGACCAAATGATGAATTAAATTGCCTGAAATGTGCCTGCACAAGCTGTATTTCCATGAGTTGTTGTATAAAAAAAAGTTCTGTCATAGTAATAACAAGATAAGAGCTATCGCACATCATCTTCAATTCCGCATTTCTCCCTTAATAAATATACCATGAAAGAAAGAACGAACGGATTGATAGATGTAATTACGAGAGGGAGTATCTGGTGTATGAAAAATAATATAAAGAAACAAATTTCTTGTAAAACTCTGTTAGTATTTAGTTTCCAATGCATTTAGAATTGAAGCAAAAGACTTGGCCAATGAAAATGTTCGTACAAATATTCCACATGCCACAAAATAATGAAGATATTAAAGATTTCGTATTATTCCTTCTTTTCCAAAGTATAGTGTTCATAAATGAACTTAGAGCCATTAAAAGTTTGGAAGTTTGGCCAAGACCAAATAAAAATTTCGGCCTCAAGAATGTTAACCAATAAATAATGAGGGTGTGAGAAGATTGTCGCACTTCCTCGCCCATTGCCCTGGGTCGCCCCTAAACCACATTAGGGCCACCACCCCCATGTTCATAAATTCCATGAAAATACTACCCGTCTCTAAGTTGTTGTAAAACTGGGAATAACTTTTTTTTTTTTTTTTGTTAAGTGTTGAAACATGTTAGCATAAAAGAAAAGTGATATACAGGTGCTGAATTATGTTTCCACAAATCCAGTTGCAAAGTGCTACCTTCCCGCTACAATAACCTTCACAAATTTGAAGATATAACAAATTTTATCAAGAAGCCTCTAAACCATTACAAGTTCAATATTGATCGCACTTTTTGAACTCACACGTGAATTTACGGAGGCTTATAAATTAGGATTTTACAGAAGAACAAAAGTACAAAATGGCGAGACTAAAAGGATCTTTTTTTCAGGATGCTTCTCTATCAATATACTAACACTGAATAAGAAAAAGGAGGGAATTTGAAGAGGGGACTAAAACGAGAATATAACATAAATCCTATAAAACATTCGTATAAAAAAAAAAAGCAACTGGAAAGGCAGGTTATATGAATGCCACTTTGAAATATTGTCACTTCCTTGTACGAAGTAATGGAAGTTCCATTACTCTAAATTACGATTTATTTATTTATCTCGTAATTGGGAATAAAATCTTAATTAAACGTTTCTTATCATCACTTAAATCAATAATTACATTTTCGTAGCTGAAGGTTAACAATATTTAATTAGGCTACTAGTATTAATAAAAAGCCTTCTTTTTGTTGGTGGAGCGTCAACAGTAAAACTGCTTCAGCACAACTTCAGTTAAGTTGTACTTCTGAAGGGCATCCGAGAGGGGTGAAACATGCAGAGCAAGTAAAAAGAAATAAAAAATTTAGCAGAAGGAAGAAGCGTTCTTATCATTGATTCCCCCAACGAAATTGCAATTATTATATTAAAAAAATATGTCTTCAAATTACAAGGAAATTATGCGTTTTCACCCTCCCTGAATCCATTTAGATTTAATTTGGTTTGGCGTCTATAAATATGTATTAAGTACTTAGTATTTCGCATATATCAGAAACGACTAGCTTTAGTATGTTAAATTATCAAATTTTTTAACATCTACTTATTTAGATGTTACTGGGACTTTTTTAACATCTAGTTATGAACATAATATATTGATTGAAAAACGTCTTCAGGAATTGTATTTTGAATTTTGACTCACTGTCCCCTCAAAAAATCAGATTTAATTTTATATGAAGAATAAATTAATTCAGAAATAAATTCGCCAAACAGGCCGGTATTTAGCTGGGTTGTTTTACTTTTATTTCAGTTCTATGCCGTGTGAGTGGTTTGAGAGATACTGTTAATATGGAACAGAAATAATTAATTAGATGTATTGTCAGTTGTGTATAATGCAATTAACTTGTGGTTAGGTGCATTGATTCTTATTGATGTAAGCAGGTTCTCGCGAGTTAAGGGAGGATGTCACTATACATGAGAAACTTGGTTAGGGCTAATAATGAAACATGTCAACTCAATAACTATGCATGTTCTACCATCAAACCGTACTTCAATTAGTTTAACCTGCTTACAACGTCTCAATTAGAAACATCCTAGTTTAATAACAGTTCTACATTAGTTTTTAATGAACTATTTAAGTTTAAACCAACAAAACAACTTGAAGATTAATTTTGATATTAGATTTATTTGCTTATTAGCTTTATTAGTTAAAGATTAATTTCAGCTGGTTATTCCAGTTATTGACAAATACAATTTTGCGATACTTGCGTCTAATAATAACCGTGTTCTTGGAAAGGCTACACGTTGTTCTACATGACGCATACCTTGATCCTGATTCTTGTAAATTATTTGCACGTGTTATGAAATATACCTTGTATCTAATATCTTTGTTCTTGTAAATTCCTTCTTGGTATACTACATGAAACAAAACTTGGGTCTTATATCCTTGGAGGATTATTGCTACTACAGATGTACACAATATGCTGTTACCTTACAACTGACTTTTTTTTTTTATAATAATATGAACGCCCTCTTTATGCTGTACGACTACTTTGGACATATTACGCTCCTTCTATTAACCAAGTTGGAATATCTCTGGAATATGCTGGATGGTAGAGGAACCAATTGATCAGGATCAATAAGAAGGCCAAGTCCTCTACTGTTTTTTAATATAATGCAGAGTGCACTTTCGGAGTCAACGCTCCATCCTCAGTGCCTGCTGACAAACACAAACCTCGAGTTAAATTAACATTCACAGCATGGCCAAAGGCAAAATAAACAACAGTCATAAAAACAAACACAAGATAAATAGTAAAAACAATGTTAATTCTTAAAACTAGTCAACTAATAAAAATATAAAATCTAATCACTAGTCAACTACTAAAAATTAAAGCCAAAACAATAAAAAATTTAATAACAAGTCAAATAATAAAAGCAAACAACGATAAGCATATGTCAAAAACTATAAATAAAAATTAAAAACTAAAAAACTACCTAAATTTCAGATTTATATGGAAAACATATCACAGTGGGTGAGAACCTCTGAAAAAAACACCCAGAGGAACTGTAAGAGACATCTAAAAAATAAATCTATCTCTCTATTATTAGTATGGGGTTTTTGTTTATTTTTTAGATGTCTCTTACAGTTCCTCTGAGTGGTTTTTTCAGAGGTTCTCACCCACTGTGGTATGTTTTCCATATAAATCTGAAATTTAGGTAGTTTTTTAGTTTTTAATTTTTATTTATAGTTTTTGACATATGCTTATCGTTGTTTGCTTTTATTATTTGACTTGTTATTAAATTTTTTATTGTTTTGGCTTTAATTTTTAGTAGTTGACTAGTGTTTTATATTTTTATTAGTTGACTAGTTTTAAGAATTAACATTGTTTTTACTATTTATATTTTGTTTGTTTTTATGACTGTTGTTTATTTTGCCTTTGGCCATGCTGTGAATGTTAAATTAACTCGAGGTTTGTGTTTGTCAGCAGGCACTGAGGATGGAGCGTTGACTCCGAAAGTGCACTCTGCATTATATTAAAAAACAGTAGAGGACTTGGCCTTCTTATTGATCCTGATCAAGTTGGAATAAAGATTGAATGCTGTGTGTTATTCACTACAAGGTACGGAGCCCAGTCATAAAAGGTTTAAATTTGTGTATACAAGCCAATCACTTTGGGCTTCGGGTTATCGGATATTCTCTTGTATTAAAACAAAATGAGAGGATTGAATTTTATCTAATAATGTTAAAATAATGCGGACGGTAAACTCCGTTTCCTTGAGCTCATGGAAAGAGCATAAATTGAAACAATAGCCATTCAATGCCGCATGTGTAAAAATTAATACATTTTTTTTTATATTTGTATTTCAACCCGTTATTTTAAACATAAATTCTTCAAAATTCGTCCATCTTGATTGATAATTGAATGAGTTAACCGAAAGTACATTTGCGTTTGAAATGGAAATAAAAGGTAAACTACATTATAAATTCCCATCGATTTGAAAGTTAGCCGAAATGTTAAGACGAAATCCCTCAGGAAAGCCTTGGGCCCATAAATCGAAACAGCATCTAGATTTATCGAAGTGGATGTGTCTCTCTTGTAAAGGAAGTAAACGTATTCCCTTTACACACCCACCAATGAGTGTCACAGTTTACAAGCTAAATTTTCATTACATTAGAATATATTTTAGTACACGTATGATATATTATAAGTAAATTTTAGGCCTTGTGAAAAGCTCAGCAGTTTGTAGTTGAAACGAAATATACGTCATTAGTTCCGGATAAGTGCCCACATCGGAATTAAGTTAACATATTATTTACTATAACGGTGTATATATGAACAAAACACACACACACACATATATATATATATATATATATATATATATATATATATAATATTTCCTTTTACACATTACGCATGCACGAAGGGCGTTTACTTACTACATGTACCATACTAGTATAGTAAATAACATATATGTTCATAATACAAAATAATTTTGTATACAAGAAATGTAAAGTTTTATATATATATATAATATATTAAATCAGACAGTTACTTACAAGACTTAAACAAAATAATATACACATACACTTTTGCTGGATCAAAGGGCATTCGGGAATTTTGGGAAACGATCTCGCTGATTTATCTGCAAAATCAGCGTCAAATGATACCAAAATTCCAGAATGCTACAACAAAATCACACTTAAAGACACAATTACTTACTGACACAATTAACACATGGCAACAGAAATGGAATACGACTATGAAAGGACAACATTTAAAGATATTTATTCCAGACATTAAAGAGTACTTAGGACAAAAATTAATATCAACAGACGTTTACTTGACACAATTATTAACTGGACACGGAACAACAAATTATTACTTTAATCGTTTTGGCCTAACAGATCAACCAAACTGTTACTGCGACTTAACTACTGAACAGACATACAGACACTTGCTCTATGACTGCAGACTACTAACGGACCAAAGAGAAGACTTTAAATCAAAATTAAAATGCCGGCAAGAAAATTGGCCTGTTGAGGAAAAACTATTATTTTATAAACATAATAAACAATTAAAAAAGTTTGCTGAAGAAATGTATGACTTCTTGAACCATATGAAACTGAAATACAGTTAAATTAATTATTCAGCATTGAATCCAAATTTTGTTTTAGTTTTTCTTTTCTTTTTTTTTCTTTTCTTTGTTGTATATAATTTTATTGTATAAATATTTTATGTAATTATACTTTAAAAAAAAAAAATGTTATGTATCAAGCACACGTTATGTACTAATTACTGTACGGGACGTGTGGATAATAAACTCCCTTCCTGTAGGGTTACTTCAGGAAGGAAATAAATATATATATATATATATATATATATATATATATATATATATATATATATATACATATATATATATTTATTTATAAAACATTCAGAGAAAAAACAGAATGATCAACAAATTGTTTTGTACAATATTATTTTATAGCGTTTTAGAAGAGTTAAAAATGATATATATTCTAGAACATCGAAATGCAATTGTCATAAGCATTGATATCTGGCAGCATAATGGAATTTATCTTAATATATTGCAAAATAAGAAAATAAAATAAAAAATACTTATGTGTCACAAACTAAATAATAATGTGCCAATTATTAAAGACATTTCTGCCACAAATATTATGATATTGTCACAGTTTAACTTGAGATGTGTAATGTTATTAATTATACTCTTTTTTTATATATATATATAACATTCAATGTCTACTTGATTATTATTCATTTCCGAGTCAACTGTTCTGGAAGAGAATCTAAACCCCGTAAAACATAAACAGAATAATTCCCTCATATTGAAGAATGTGAACGACCTGATTTTATTGAATTTTACCTGAAATTTTCAATTTTATTTGATTGATATTAGTATTCAAGTCTCCCTTAAGAGAACGTAACTTCAGTTCAGACTTATGTCTCTATTTTATAAGGAATATCATGAGATTCTTAAGCCTATTTATTATTTCTTCCAGGTTTTATTTTATTGATGTGATGTTGCAAAAAAGGTTTCAGCTTTGGTATTTTGAAATCACTTAATTTTGTATTTACAGAAGAAGAATACTTGAATGATATTTTATATCTAATATTTCCAGGACCAATTGTCATTTGGGTGTGCATATATCATAAAATCCGGAACTATGTAATTACTGAAATTTCACAAAAAGTTTAATGTAATTATTGGACAACATCATTTTAGTCATAAATCCTTCGTCTGCTACCTTGTTCATGGAACTTGGTGGTGGAAGTGTGCCACCTTTCAGATTAATAGTTCAACATAGTGCAGTAATATAAAAAAAATTGAAAATCATACAGAGAAAAATATTTAGGGAACTACTTCATGAAATAATTTAAGAAGTATAGGTTTATTGAAATGTTTCATACCTTTAACGATTAATACAGAAATAAACATTGTCAAGTCAAAATTTGGCAAATGTCATTCAAATCAGAGCTTATAAAGCCGTATGAATCCAGTTTGCTTTTACACATCACGCATCGCTCTGCGTTGTTTTTGGAACTCATTTACGGGATGATTTTAAATAGTTTAGTTACGTGAAGGACCTTAATATCATCACGAGTGTTAAAATTTCAATTGTCCACAATTTGCAGGTGACTAATATAAAAATACTAAGTCTAAGAACATATAAATTCAAGTGTGCCTCCTGACCGGTAAACAATTGGCCAACATAGGTCGGCTATAGATTAAAATTTAAAATCCAACAGAGAAAAATATTTAGAAAACTATTTTATGGAAATTATTCAAGAAATATAGGTATATGGACACGTTTCACATCATCAACGACTAATGTGAAATTATCATTGTCTGGTCAAATTCTTGCAATAGTTACTAAAATTAACTCAATCAAAGCTTTTGTTATGAAAGTATCTTCCTTATTTTGTCACTCAATTACGGGAAGATTTCAAGTAATTTAGTCGCGTGAACGACCTTACTAGAACCGCATTTAAAATAGCGTTAGTTAGCATCAGCCCACCACCCGAGACAATAAATCCAAAATTCCATCACAGATAGCTTGATACTTTGGAATTAACTTAATATATTATTATTATGTTATAA
>CM032229.1:144262500-144437500 GCA_019009955.1 Riptortus pedestris | reverse complement strand
TATTTAGAACTGTTTAGTATTTTCCGTTTTGATTGAAATCAGAGTTTTGTGGATAGCTAAAATAAAATATTAATAATTTCTCCGTATTTATCATAGTTACAGAAGGTAATAGTTTTTTTTTTCTCTTTATGAAACAAGTATTAACAAATTAAATTCTAAGAGATTTTATAATCCATTGCATTGGAATGGAGATATCGCTAATCCCTTTGAAATGAAATGATTTTAAATGTACAGGAGTAAATTCATGTATATTTTATTTAATAGAACTAAAAGGTTGTAGCGGTAATTTTTTTGTTTGTGAAAAAATATTTTGATTATCTAGAACTTTAAGTAATGACCATGTCGGCATGTTTCCAACAACGATTATTACGAGAAACCAGCTATTGATGTTTTACGTATTAAAGCAGAAATTGAAAAGAAAATATTCTCTCAATATCAAATCTCAACATATTAAAATCTTTCTCGTAGTACTAAGATCATGTTTGATAATTACCGAGGCCGAAGAAGTGAGTGCCTTCATATTCGTCTTCGATGTGTCAGATAGAAAATTTTAATACCAGTAAACGGGATGATAAAATATTTTTTTTTTCAACTGTTGTGATGTACATTTTCCTCTATCTTGAATATTTACAAAATTTCTATATTTGATGATTTATCATTTTTTTCCCTCCAGTAAACTACCACAACTACTCCCAAGATTTATAAACGTAACTATCATTTAATTAAAAACGACAGTTTTTACATTTTAAGTTCAGCTTAGACACGGTGGTTACTTAGCAAATGTATATGATAGGAAGTGAGATGACGTCTTCACTTAGACATTTAAGTGGGAAACCTACTTCGTGAACGCATTCTCTCACGTGTCAGACGTTTTAGTTATCCTGCTTCTTCAGAGTGTTGTGCTATACTGAAGTTGTTAAACATTTCGTACTAAATTCTTAATAATCATTGGCTGTATCAAACCTTTGCCAGAACTTTCACATCAAAATGCGCTCACTACCTGATGATGTGTTTTGAAAAGTTTGTGTTTTTTAGTTGGTTTTTTTTTTTTTGTGACTTGATATATTAGGCAACCGAATTCTACTTTTATTTTTCACACCTGAAGGCTTTGCATGATTTCATATTATGTGCATATTAGAATGCCTGTTTGACCAATATAGTATTTTACACATAATGTCAATATTTTCAAAAAACGTAAATCCGTTTGGAAGGCACAATGAAGGAATTAATGGTAGCGAAACATTTGGTGATTAATAAACAGCCTAATACTATTGCTTACCTATGAAATTAAAGTTCCTGAAAAGTTTACAAAATCCGAAGGAAGGGTGGCTGGAGCACTATTATAAATTGCCAAGTTAACAAATATCAATAAAAAAGGGCCGGATGAAGCTCAAAAATGTTCTGAAATATTGAAATAAAGTTTTAGGATATCAACTCCACCCAATGGTTATGAAATCTTCACCTCCTTTTGTCAGTATATGGTAGAATAAATTCTTGCATTAGAATTGCAGCATTTGGATAATCTAGTGGATAATTTGTGAACGTTGGTGGAAAGTATCATAAAATTGACTACTAATGGTGCTGTTGCATGTACTTGTAATGTTTACCACTTATTCGTCTACCCAATAATGAAAACATCAAGAAGAGTGGAGAAAAATAATTACCAAGGCATCCCGATAGATGGCTGTCAAAAATAAGAGTGGGTATCCAGGCTACAACGTCATACATTCAGAGGAATGTCATGACATAGATATAAAAGAAATAGGCATGTATGATAAGCCTATCCTGTAAATGGTTGAAACTTATTGAATGATTAAATAACACGTTATGACAGAATTGTTATAATATTAATTGGAATTTTGTATAGGTTAGAATGTCGGTATATGACGTCAGGAGCAGGTGCAAAGGGCGTCACTGTAATGCCATGTCCATGGGTACCTGTCAGAAGGAGCAGATTAATGGTTGGGTCTTGATATACCTTCTCTCTCTCTCTCTCTCTCTCTCTCTCTCTCTCTCTCTCTCTCTCTCTCTCTCTCTCTCTCTCTCTCTCTCTCTCTCTCACACACACACGCACACACACACACACACACACACACACACACACACACACACACACAACTCATATTGAGGAGGAGAGTGCGAGAAATAATCAATGTAGACCGTCCGATTTCCAATTCGGGCGATTTCCATTCTCAAAACAGACTTTCCATTCCTCCACTTATAGGAGATTTATTTAACATCAACTTCAAATTTAAATTGGACACGAGATGGATGATTAGTAAACAAAATACCAATAAATGAAAATCCCATGAGTAAGAGTGGGGGTTAACTCTAAGATGAAATACAAAAATACAGATAACTTGCTTCAAATACCTAAAATCCACAACTGAAAAGAAAAAAATATATTACATTTATACGAAGTGGTTAAGTCGTGGTCACAAGACTTCATATAAGCCATTCCTTCTTTATACATGGACTCCCTTATAGGAGGATTGGCCAAAATGTTATGTTTCCAATGTACCTCTTTGCAAAACGTGAACATTTACTGAAACCGCATGACTAATACTACTGAAAGTTGACCACACATACCCATTATTATTCAGCAGTTAAAAACACAAAAAATTAGTTCTAATACGCTTTCATTTTAAAATGGCATTTTATCAAAAGAAGAAGTCTACAATTTCATTGCATACGTGTTTGAATATGTCTCTGTATGTACGCCTGTGAGCGCGCGCGTGAGTGTGTGTGTGTGTGTGTGTGTGTGTGTGTGTGTGTGTGTGTGTGTGTGTGTATGTGTGTCTTACAATATATTTAATACGATAGCATTTGAACGTAAAACCCATAATCGATAAATCTTGGAATGTAAAAGCTTTTCATAATATTTAAATATAAGCTATTTAACTTCATTTTCAGGCAATTTTATCACTGTGTATACATTGATTCAACAAATACAGACAGCAGTATTTTTAAAACACTTTATTACCTCCCAGCGAGTTTCCAGAATTCGTTATTAGGTTTTTTTCAGGGAGTCTTTATTTATTTCGTTTATTTATTTAGCTTATCCTACTCTGAATTATACAATTATACTAGAAATTTTAATTATATTTAAATTCTTCAATAAAGGCTTTATTCTCTGAATAATCCTTGTCGTGTTTATTTATAGAATAAGCTGACTATTAATGTAAAGAATTCCAAGAGTCAGCCCAAAGAGGAAAATTTATACATTTATCATCTTAATTTCAGTTTTCTTATTAATTGACTTTTTACTTTTGACTACAATATTATTTCATTGAGCTTTTATTTTTTAATTATTTTATTCTTTATCCAGAATTTTCCCGATTAGCCTTAGTTGCAAAAAAGTGAACGTTAATAAATAATAATTATCCAGAATTTAAATACTTTTTCAAAATTAAATTGGTGTTTTTCTTTTTTATGAATGTTCTGATATAGAAGTTTGTGGCCAAGTAGGTTTCATCTGAACTTTAGACTTGCAGCATAATACTTTTGCCTGATAGTCGGACTGTAATGTTCCTTATTCATGTTCGTGGGCATTCAACACACGTTTTATTATAATCGTTATGATTACTACTCAGTTATTCTTTGAATTTTCAATAATTATTATCTATTTTATTTCCATGACAGACTAGCAAAGAAGAAAAAAAAACTGCTTTCATTTTAAATACTTTTGTGTGATATTTTAATTAGTAAAATTTGTTATTTACTTGATACTTTAAATATTTTATTTGCTTTACAGGATTTCCCCTTAGCAAAGGAGTTCAACTTATATAATATTTGTAAATTCCAAGGTTAGTTTGAAAATAAATACTTATATAATAGTAATAATAAATAAACGTATTGTGTATATATATATATATATATATATATATATATATTTATATATATATATATATATATATATTATACGCATAAATAAAAACAATTCCATAAAATAATACAAACGAATAAATAATAAAAAAATACAATATTAAATTAATTATAAACCCTCTCATCTCTGCATTCAGAATTAATTCTAAAAACATTCTATCACTTCCAAAATAAATAAGAGATTTTATATAGCTATTACAAAAAAAAGAAAAGAAAAGCCATAAAATAATAGAAATAGAATATAATGCACAATTATTTGTTAAAATGAATGGCATTTCAATATGCTCATCAGATTGATATATTAAATTGTTAAATTATGTTTGTTATTGACTAAAAACTAATGTACTAGATTTGGTTGGTTAAGCTCAATTTTATGATTTAATTTTTTTAACAGTACTCTCAGTTAAGTTGAAAGAAGAACGTCCGAAAATAAAAGGTTCCCCGATTTTATTAATGACAGGCAAAGGAGTCACATTTAGGGGTTTTCTTTCCGAAAAAGTTTATAACTAAATTTGATATATATATACTTAAATCCCTATCCAATACATAGAACGCAGAGAAATACACTTAAAAAATCGATGGTGGAAGGTAAATAAAAAAAGAAAAACATCAAATGATTATTAAAACCATTTATACCCACTTCTAGTTTTGTTAGCAGTTAGCTATTAGATATAGCTTTCATTGTTATCTATAGTTCTATTTTCTCCTGATGAGGCGTCACGTCGACGCAAAACTAGTAAAGAAATAATGTTTTTACAAATCATTTGATTTTTTTTTTCTTTTCGTAAACCTTCCGCAATCGATTTGTTCAGTGAATTTAAATAGTTCATATTTTCACAAGAGAAAAATACGATTTTCTCGCCTTTTTTTTGTGCTCTGTCAAAAACGTCTAATTGGACTGTCCCTACATGCTTGCCAATTATCATAAATGTTTTTAAAAAACAATTTTAAGTAAATTTTATGGAATTAATTTTAAATTGGAATTTCCTTTTATTTATTGTTAGTGTTAACTAGAGTAGCAAATGGTTTGGACGGAGTGGGACATTAAGTGAGCTATAGTCGGTATATGAGGGAGTTAGTCTGACATCACGTGTCTCGAAGCAGTTAGCAGGTTACTTCATGGCGGCTCTTGTAGGCCTGTTTTATTGCTTCTCTATACGACCCATTCCCAGTGTTTTTTGGCTTGGACACTTAAGAACTGGTTTTGACCTAACTGAATAAGCCAACCGAAGATCTTTAACCAAAGAAGATAGGTTGAGAGCTTTTGCCGAAAGACAAACCCTGGTGATATCATAAACAGCAGACTGGTACAATAAATGACTTACGCCAGCGACGTATTATCCACTAATATAAATATCGCAGCATTGGTTGGTGCTCTGGAAGAGCTTGCAAGATATCTAAGACTTAAAATAAGGTTGGAAAAAAAAATTAGTACATGAGTCCCTGGAGGTGGACCGAGGGAGGAGTATGTCGGTCAGCTCAACAAGTGGGAGTACACGTTCCCTAACTGAACCATTTACAGGTGGGTGGGGGAATAGTAACGGGCAGTAAAAGCAAAGAACCGGATATACAAACAAAACGGGTGAAAGAACCAGATCAAAAAGCGTGTTTCTTATACCCAGCAATAAGTTCTCCTCTGGAAGAGTCTCTTCAGGAAGGCGGTTAGGAGCAAATATATGTAGTCACAAGGCCATCAGTTAGATGCGACAGTGGACTTTCTCCTAGAAAACCTGGCCAGAAAGTGTGTGTGTAACCCTGAGATAGCTTTTGGAGATTACGAACTGATGGGCATGAATGGCGAGCCTGATAGCCTGATGTTATGATGAAAGGCAGATTGCGCTGGTCAGGACACCCCAAAAGAATGAAAGATGAAAGAATGGACCCAAACAGATTGCCGAGAAAAATGTTATCTGGTGCTCATGGTGATGCCCCAAAAAATATGGGCGTCCCTTGCAGAGGTGCTTTGAATTTCCAGGTTCTAGAAAGACCATAGCTCTTAGAAGTAAGTATTAAAACCTGGATTTCATCAAACTAAATAAGACAATGGCTCCTTTTTAAAATGGAGATTGAGACCAATGTTCTTTCACTATCAATTAACAACATATGATGAGATTGCCTTTACGGTATTGGAATTATGCCCCTGGACAACCGTGGTCCTAAAAATATCACCACATTATGGAAAAGCATTGAAGATGGAGGTCCCGATTTCCAACTCTTTAAAAAGGTTGCTGACTTTTTTTTCATCTTAATTGATTATTTAAAATTCAAATATATATGGAAATTAATAATAGTTTTAATTTTGTCAATCTTCTTCCGTTGATTAACTTTTCTGGCTTTTTTTTTTATTTCGTGCTAACTAATATTCTTTCTATTTCTATATATCCATCCTCATTAACTAAGATGATTTCTTTATTCGTGTAGAAGTCCTGGAATGCCTCAAAGTTTCCTATTCACTATGTCTGACTTAGTAAAGATATATCCGTTGATATTCAAAATACTGGAAAATGATTAGAACAATATTGTAGCAGATTATAATATCAAAGTAATTAGTTATGCTACGTTTTTCAAGCTTATCTTCTTTGCTTATTCAACCCATTTCTATACCTATGGTTTTCGTGATCCGATTTTTTGCCGGTGACGAACTTCATCAAGTGATATGATACTGGGTTTCTGCAAAAGTTTAAGTATTAAGTTTGGAACCAATCAAACAATTACCCTTAGCAAAAACACACACACACACAAACACACACACATATATATATATAAATTTGAACGATTTAGTCATCTCGTAGGTAGCATGGAAGCACTTTGAAGATATTTTTTGAATGCGAAATCTGGTATAAACATTTGACTCAGAGTAATGGGTTGGGACACAGCTTTATTTGGAAGTCAAGTTGTTAGCTCTACGCTCTCTGCACTATTTTAAACCAGAGTTCGCTATTTTTTTCTTGAACTATCTTCTCAATTGTACCACAAAGCTGAGTGGTCGGTCAGCTTGTTACGGATAGAAATCCAGCCCCATAAACCGGTAATTGCACTACTAAATTTTAACTGATGCCCAATTTCCGGATTTAAACCTATACATTAATTGTATAGATGCCTAGCCTATCTTTGGCTTGTAGTTAACAGTATTTTAATAGAAAAATGGTTAACATTTTAATGGTTAACAGAAAATAGAATAGTAAAAGCTAGGGATGGACTTTATTTCTTATTATTATTATATTATTTTTTAATAAGTCCTGCAAGTGAGTGTATCGGTTTTTCCTAGAGGTTCGTTAAATGCTGCGCTATATATAGATTTGTCATTCCCCCTCTCCCAACTACACGTGGCCCAACTAAGGCAGTCGCCGGAGGGACACGTGTTGAGATATATAATCCAGCGAGAAATCTTTTATAAATTTGCTCTCCCAAATCAGGGGGAGGGGGTTCTTCTATTATTATTTCGCCTCAGCATTTTATATAACTAGCAACTGTTGAGTTGCCCTTAGATGTTTGATCTAACGACCAGAGTAGAAATAACCTACCGACCGAACGAAAAGATTGTCGAATGGCGGAAAAATATTGTTCCGAAATTGTAGAAGATGTTGTTTCTTTTCTCCTCAGAAGGAATAAAAGCAGTTCAAAGTGCCCATTTTTATATTTTTTTTGTTTGGACCTTATATAAAAATATAAGATTTATATAATATAATTTTAAGGTGGCTGCGTTATTTTTGCCGTATTATATAATATTTCCAGAAGCTGAAACCAAATACTTCAAAAATAGTAATATAAACCTGAAAAACGTAAATTGTTGATCTCTTCTAAAGTTTTTAGCCTATACCCTGTTACTACTTCGTTATAAGGCGAAAGTAAATACAACAAAAGTTATTCTGGTTGGTATTCTGGCAAGTGGAAGTGACTTCTAATGTAGGTAGATGAAAGAAATGGCTACGCTTCCACTAACAATTTATTTCAACGACAGAACGCTTTCGATGGATTGCACCATCATCAGTGCCGTCCTGTATGTTGTCCTGACGGCTCTTAGGGTTGTTATGTTGGCCAGTCTAGTTCTAAGAACCGTTAGGTCAACATCCAGGACCTTCGGGCACTGATGATGATGCACTCCATCGAAAGCGCTCTGTCGTTTTAATAAATTGTTACAGTGGAACCGTAGCCATTCTTTCATCTACCTACATAACAAAAGTTACTTTAAATCTCAAAATAAAGAACACAATTTAACAATTTTTCATTTCAGCCGTCCCTCACTCCTTTTTGCCTCAGAGAATATTAGTATAGCCCAAAGACTAAATTGCATAAAACTTGGTTTAGTAGTTCAGACGTGAAACATCAAACAGATACCAGATCCAAAAATCGTTGATGTCGTTTCCATTTGAAACGAAAAAGTATCATGAAATTTGGAGGAAAAAAATCAAAGTACGGTCAGGGGTGACGATTTTAGGGTAAGACTACCGCAGCATTTTAGCAGATTTCCCTTAAGGGAAGCTACGAGGTTGTACTCGTGACGTGATTTTCGAAAAATTTATTCAAATTTCCATCGATCCTACCTAGTAGATGACGAAAACGAGGTCCGTTCTCTTATCGATATATAAGTGTTTCGTGTAAAAAGAAATATCAAGTTCGTTAACGGCTGAAATAGGAGTAGGGAAGGGGGGGGGTTAGAAGGGAGTCATTTTGAAAATGTTTAATATCTTCGTTATTATTCGTCGAATCTAAATAATGTATAGAGCCAAGCTTATTGCAAACATGTTCTATAAATGTTGTTATGTACATTCATTTCATTATCTTTATTATTAACCGAGATATCTGCGTTTTTTGGTTTTCGGTCTTTAGTAAACCCCAACACCTGCTCATGCCATATCAACAATAAGCTGATATATTATTTGAAGCCTTAATAACGAATATTGTTCTCATTGAACTTTTACGTCATGAGATAAATGCAAATTCGTGATGCAAGTGGGAAACCTGCTTAGTTAACGCTGTCCCTGCGTGATGGATTTTTTTGTAATTCATTAAAGAACTATTTCTGTGGGCATAACCTGTTGAGGATGCATACGCACTGTGCATATACATGTGTGAATTTATATAAATTTGCCTCAATGACTTAGGCAACATGGTCGTCCATTGAGTCTGTGGGATGGCTTTGATGAAGTATATCCATATAGCGGCCATTGCGGGAAGTATGCATCACAGTACATAACCTCTGTTTACAGTAATTACGATATTGCCCAAACAGTATGCACTGTTCAAACGCCTCAATAACCTCATTTTAACAAACAACTCTCTAAAATACGTATTCGGGACTAAACCAACCCTTGTTTATATTGTTAAGTCTAGTGAGAATATTCAATGGAATGTAATGATTTTGTTTATTAACAAGCAAGTCTACTGAAGTATTTTCAATAAATTAACATCAGCAGCCTTCCATACTCTCCCCCCCCCATTTTTCCTGGTTCGATTTCAGCTATTACGAATAACATCTTTAGTGTTGAATGAAACGATTAAATATCGATTACGGTTAAGAAACTTCGCGAATCTTATCTGAGTTAACATTGTTAAATTTCTCTTCTTCTCTTAATAGTTTTTTGTTTTTTTTGGTTTATTTAGTACCGTTATACTTATGTATTAGTAAGAACAGGAACCAAGATAATGATAAGTTTAATGAAACTATTACGTTGAAAGTATAATGTTTTAAAGTTAGGTAAGATAATCAAATATAATGCCAGTTATTAGTTTAGATTTTTCTAGAAATGTTAATGTAAATTCTAGTAAGTTATACTTAATTCTAGTTTGTAAAAATATGTATGCTACTAACATAGAAAACTAACCTCATTATATAAGGCCTACTCCTTGCTATATGGAAAATCCTTGTAAGCAATAAATAAAATAATATCAAATACGGTATAAATCAAATAAACATTTTTGAGTCATGCAATAAAATATTTATTAGAAACTCCATCACAGAACGTAGTTAAATGTATCTCATCTAGAGAAGAGCTGGTTGCAACTACATTATAGGACATTAAAATTGACTTAAGATTGTTTCTATACAATGTTTTGATCCAGCGTATAATAACGGAGTTATTTTGAGTTATCGAAATTACCCCTCTAAACTTCCTCCCTCTCGCACTGGTCCTTATTTCAGCCACGAACGAACTTGATATTGTGTTTTGCATAAAATGTTAATATTGAGTTTGGTAACGCTCAAAGAAAAATTACAACTGCTTTAGAGTTAACAGACGCACACACCCCTACACATACACAAGCATATTATATATATATATATATATATATATATATATATATATATATATATATGTTACTGTAAAACTCCGGAGCGTGGTAAACCCTAAGATTTACCGGTAAATCTTAGGATTTACCAGAAGCATTGGTAAATGTCCCGTTTTGTCATTCAAATCGGACTTTAGCCAGTAAATCTTAGAATTTCCAAAGAGGCTCGGTAAAAGCTAGAATTATCTCAATCAGGATGCGTCTTTCGGACTTTTACCAACAGATTTTGGTAAATCCTAATATTTCCCAGAGTCTGCCGGTAAAAGTTGAAATAAAGGTTATTTGAAATCAAACTTTTAAAATAAGTTTTATTATTTTTTCTTAGAGCGTGGGAGAGCATTGTGGCACTTTGAATGGCATTTCATATTAGCTAACTTGCACAAACATTTCTTATTAGAACATTTTTTTAAGCAGTTGCATTTTTGAAACCCTGGCCACCAACCAATGACTGTTGACGAACTGCGGTGCGAAATCTTATCTCTCTTCGTCGGGTACTTCATCAGGAGACATGAAATTATTGGTGCAAATTGTAAAGTGATTACATGAATATAATGTATTCAATTTTCCGGAAGATATTCCGAGTTGGTAGAAACCATTTTCTTTTTTGACGATCACTACAATCATGCTTTTGGGGTCGATTTTAGATCGGTCGACATCAGGAATTTTGATCCTCACGTTCTGGCCAACTTCGGGATCTGGGAATTTTCCTTTCGTCGTTTTCCCCATTTTCTTGGCCTGTGATTCAAGACCTTCCCTTGCTCCTTGGCAAATTTCTTTGACAGAGCACATCTTCTGTTCGGTGGCAGATAACTTATTATTGGCACATTCTTGCAGAAGTTAGGGGGAGTATCCTTGTCCCCACTCCTCTTCACTGGACATGTACCAATGAGCCTTGGGAAATCCGCACATTTACCAAACAGCATTGGTAAAAGTGCGAAATCTCGCATTTATTTAATGTGTTTCGGGCATTTACCAAGCCAGACGGTAATTCCGGGGATTGACCAACTGCCAAGCGGTGATAGCTGGAATTTCATCTAGATTTCCGACTTTAACCAGTGCTCTTGGTAAATCCTAGGATTTACCGGTAAGTCCTGACATTTACCACACTTCGGGGTTTTACAGTAACATATATATATATATATATATATATATATATATATATATATATATATATATAGTTTTGAACGGACCATCTCCTGGGAAGGATCTAGTGACATTTAAAAAATTTTTTTAGGACAACCTCAGCAGCAGATTTCCCTTAAGTGGAATCTGCTAATAAAACACGGTTATATAGTCTAAGCATGGTAGTATCTTCTTATGCTAATGCTATGGCTTTCTCATTCTCACCACTAGAGCGAGATCCACAACAATCTATTTTCTATTTAAACACCTATCACTCACAAAGCTATTCATTATTAAAGAGTTCTGGGAAACGTTTCCCGAGCAGACGGGAATAATAGACATTAATATGATAGCTACACGCACTAGCAACCTCCATTCAGACCGTGTTTGATTTTGACACTTCTCCTCACACCAAAGAACCAATTCCGTCCTACGGAACCCCAAGCGCTCGAATGTGTATAAATAAAACTATTAATACCGTGTTCAAATTAATAATAAATACTATAAGGATTATGTATCTAATTTGAAATGTGAAAACACAGACAATCAAGTTAACAAATTTAAATTGTATTACAGATTATGAATTTCACTTTTTTATTACTTCTTTCAAAATATGCAAAAGAAGTTAATGTAAAAACCACACCCATTTTCCTTTTTGGAGTTTCCCCTCAATGTATGTGTTCGGCATATTTCCTTGTCATAATGCAATGACAGATGCAGATTTCATTTAGCGTCGGAAATCTACAGAAGAATTTTGTAGGATCATAATACTTCAATACATTTCAGAAATGGCTTTAGCAATTCAGCTTCTTTTAGCAGATTTCCTTTAAGGGAAATCAGCTATTGAGGTCGTACTCATGACGCAATTTTTGAAAAATTTCTTCAAATGTCCATCGATCCAACCCAGGAGATGACGAAAACGAGGTCCGTTCAAAACTATATATATATTTGTCTGTTGACACTCTAGTGGCCACAATTTTTGTTCAATCGTCACCAAACTCGGTATTTAATCGTTCTATGTTAAAGGAAAGATCGAGTTCGTTAACGGCTGAAATCGGACCTTGGGAGGGGAGGGGGTTTAGAGGGGAATCTCGAAAATTTAAAATATCTCCGATACTATACGTCGGATCGAAAAATTGTATAGAACCAATCTTATTGCAAATTAAATTTACTATAAATATTGTTATATACATTTATTCCCTATCTTGAATATTAATCGAGATATTTGCATTTTTATTGAATGTGTGCTGGTTACGGACGAAATGATCGGTTAAGGTCGGTTCTATTCGTTTCCGCCAAAAGCTAGTTCGGCCCTTTCCGTAAATGTTCGGCTCTCTATTCTATAACTTGACGTAGGAAATCTGCTTGGTTTACGCAGCCCCTGCTTGTGACTTTATTTTTTTCGGTCATATAGCAATACAGAATTCTTTTTAGATCCTTCACCTCCATTACCAACTTTCTCAACCTCAGTCCAATCTTAAACTATGGCTTACCTACCACAACATAGTTCTTTATCCTGCCAACCCTTCACAACTTCTGTTTCCTTTCTGTTTCTGCCACTAACATATCCATTGTCTTGTACAAACAGCTGTGTAAATTCTTATCTACACGATGCCGTCCATCATTACCTCTTAGATTACATATCTCGTGAAATAAAATGTGACTCTAACAGCCTAATGCAATACTAGAATTTCTGGATAGCATAATATATAAACCTATATCAAAATTTTGTATAAAATACTACATGTTCATCATAAGAAGATCTATAAATTATGTTCTATGACACTTTTTGATCCGATGCAATGGAACATAAATATATCTTCGGTAAAATTCTAATAAACTAATACTAAATGAGTGGAACAAAACATTTTTTTTATTTAATAAGAGGGATGTTATGTCCACATGAGATGTTTTGTAGATGCAAACAGTTATACGCAAATAGCCCAACAAAAATTGGGAAGATTGTAAACACACTTAGGAACCACTGAAGCTACGGAATGTTGTTTACAAAATGGAATGAGAGAATGAAAACATCTAAGATGGATTTTAACAACAAGTTTATTCTGAGATATTCCAACAGCCATAATTCCTGCACTGTTTCCTTTTTTTCCTTCAGCAGACAGATAGTTTTCTATTTCTACAACTACATAAGCTAGGAAAATCATATCACGCATTCCAAATGGGATTAGTATTGTCTGTTTAGGCCTTCTTTGATGTGTAAACATCTGATTTATAGGAAAATATTAGTCATTTCGCAACCTTCCGTATAAACACAAGAATTGTAAAAAGGTTTAGTCTCGATGGATAAAACTACAATACTTACATTTCAGGGTTCAGGTTAATCACTGGATGTCTTAAAGCTGATAAGCCTAGAGCCATGGGTTTGATTCACATATAGACAATAGGGATTCTTTTAGTTAAGAATTCACTAAATAAAATTTTTATTTACACCCTAACTAAAAAAAAATGGTGATAATCTGAAGATTAGCCATTGCAGCATAAAGTGGCTGTTGATAAATAATATTATCCTTCATGTTTCTTAGCATGGATCCTTCAAAATATATTCATGTACAGACATAAAATAACATTTCTACATAACATTATAATGATGAAATACCTATTTATGGATTTTTATTATATATTAAGCTCATTATATGCTACTAAGAGGAATTAGAACTGATTATCTACAGTTCTCCTCATTTTTCTTTCTAAGGCACTAAGGGTTCCATTCAATACTTACTTACTTAATAAATAAATTAATAATACCCATAATAGGCGTTGAATCCTGAATTCTTGCTCAACCATGAACACTGAGGTCTACGCCTCATCGCTAATGACTACATAGAACCAAAAATTATTTATTATCTAATGTGTTAATGGTTTTTTTTATTTTAGAAACAACTGTTTTGTTTTTCAATTTTCTCAGTAGATTGTAAATTATGATTAATGAAATACTAGATTTAATGAGGGAGACAACACTAGTACTAGACCACTACTTAATTAAGCAAATTTATGAAAATAAATTCTCACTTGAAATAAAAATTTGTTAATCATTTATTCTGCATACTGATTCTCTTTCATTATATGTATTAACCTGAAAAAGCAAAATGAGCTTAAGAAAGTATTTTGAGCTTTCAGAAGTCTGAGTAACATTAACCCTTCAGAGTTAAGGAAGGATCTAATCTTAAGATGATTCTTAATTGTTTCATAAATAACTTGGGGTTTAATCAAGAGTCAGAAAGAGCAAATAATACATTAAAAGAGACGTGGAATGAATAATATGCTGAATGGTTTTAAAATTAAAAAAACAGTAAACAGAATTTGATTATGAAGGTCTGAATAGCTTCAAATTCAACTTGCTCAGATTAGGATACCCCTCGCTTGTGCCTAAGCTTTTGTGAAACTCTTGGAAAGTAAAAATAAGTGCCTCTGTGAATGAATTTAATATATAAAATACTAAACTCATTGATATCAAGTAGGGAAAGAATAGAGCAGATACGACTAATTATAATTTTTAATCCACCTCCTAAATTGGTGAAATGTTTTCAAAATACAGACATATCATGTTACTTCTGAATCATATTTATATTTTGCTCTTCGCCTGCCTCTTCGTTAATAATAAGTTATCGAAAAGTGAAGGTGAACTTATTAAAACCAAAGTCAAATACCAAATCTATTGTCGGTTCAAGGCGGAACAGTTACCGACTTCCTTGTACAACGTAAAGGTAGTATTTTGACCCTGGGCCTTGGCAATGTATAGCCTGAGGAAGGTAGCTGAAGAGCTACCTAAAATTTTCACAATGAAGTATGACGAGAAGGCCGCTTGAGAAGAAAGTCGGTTTGAAGAAGAAGAAAGATATTATTGCATGTAATTGGGATAATTTTCGGTTTGCAAATTTCAGAGGAATTATTCATCTACCTTTAACCCATTTTGTCAAATTTCGAGGTAACATTTCTACCTACGTACATATCTCAATTTAATGAAAAAAGGTCCCATAATCAATTGAAATTTCATTTTCAGGACTGTTGTGCCACCTATTTTTACTCTACTCTATTTTACTAAAATCGACTAAGGGGACGAGGGGTTACAAGGAGCGAATATAACAAAAAGAATGCAAAGTTCTTTGTACCTATTTGAGATGCAAAAAATTTTTAAAGAACAATTTTTGCTCATCATGTAAAGATATATAAATTGTCAAACATTACTTTTAAATGAAGTGCAATAAAACATTTTGTTTATATAATTTAAAGGTGCGTTAAGAAGTTCATGTTGACCCCACATCTGATTTTTTTATGGAGTTTTAATTAATACTTACTGGTAGCTGAGGTGTTATTCCAAAAATTTACAGTCGTATAATCTCATTTAAACTTTGATAAAGATACAAATTTTGCACAAAGTGTGCGAAACTTTTACTGTAAAAATGAAATCGACAGTTGGTTCCTGTCCAGGCAACATACTTGTAACTCTGACCCAATAAGAATTACGTTCTTGTAAACACTACAATAAAAAGATTAATAGGCTTTGTAGAAATATATCTTCATAATGGACCTCCAACAGCTCAATTCACTCAAGAGTAAATGTAAAACAAGATAATATTAGACAAATCGTTGCAGTGAATAATAGCTATGATTTCAGGAATGTAAATTAGTTTTTGGCAACTCTATTGGCTGCAAATCAAAAGAAATGTCTTCATTTGAATTGCATTCCGTCAGGGCCAAGACTCAATGGGTCTGTTTGTTCCAAATGAATGTTTTCTTGGAAAAAGTATGAAAATAAATGCATAGGTGCACTTTCCTGTAACTGAGTATTGCCAAACTGCATCTGTTATAATACAAATAAACCGCTCTTTCAGCCCTTAAGGAAAATAAGCTATTGATGTACTCATGATACCATTTTCGAAAAACTGATTCGGAATTTTAAATTTGTCCCTTGTTATGATTCGGATCGAGAAACATTTTATAGAAAACCTTGTCAAAATATTATAAGTATATATTATTATATTATAAATATATAAGTTCTACAGTAGTTGCTCTATACATATATTCGTAACTCATATATTATGAGAGTATTTTCTAGTTTTCAGTCTTCAGTAGGTTAGTAGTATGTTGCACCAGCACGTGGGAAATCTGCTTAGTTTACGCTGCTCCTGCGTGACGGAAAGTTTTCTCCTCTATTTCAGTAAAAATGATGGCGAAATATGCAAAATGGAGAGCACAAAACACCTCAAATGTTATAAATATATAAAAATAAATCTAATGTTTTGAGTAAGACAAGCGGGATTATGACGTCTATAATTTCATTGAAATTCTTTCTAGTAATTCTGTCAGGAAGGTATATTTTTTTACATGTTATACAAAATAAACCAAGAAATTCTAGAAGGATATTTTCTGAAGTTACCCCGATATTCAAGAATTTTAACGAACACATTATTGAACAATAATATCAATATTAATCTATATCAATACATTTTATGGAATTAATGGATGAGAATATAAGGAGTTCATAATTCAGCCGGAAGTAAACTAAAAAGCAGAAAAATATCTCATATCTGAGTGAAAGATTTGTTTTCAACGCCCAGAAAAGCCGCGATATTCAAAGCTATTCAGAGGTTTAAAAAAATAAACGTTTATTAGACATTTTGGCTAAAGTAGCTTTGAATGAAATGATAATAAATGGGCACAACACTCGAATATTCTATGACTATAATTTCAGCTTAAAATACAAACTTTTATTTCCTTTTAGTGCTTCTCTTTTTGTCCTTTAATAATGTCGGATGATATATTGATATTATTTATTTATTTTTTTTAATGTGGCATTATTTTATACATTTTACAAGAATATTATATTTTTTTTCGTTAACTATTTGTTTTCAACTGACTTATTGCTTATATACTCGTAGACTTCCACGGTCCTGGTCATTAATACTATTAAGGTCTTCGGGTATTGACCGTGTCTTCATTTTTGTTGCCAACGTTTCGCTAGACATGATTCTAGCTTCTTCAGGGCTATCTCTGAGACTGAAGAGTTGTGTGTATCAACATTGAGTTCACGATGGAGATCGAACGCGATATAAAGATACCATTTCTGGATGTTCTGGTGGAAAGGAAACCAAACGGACAGCTGGGGCATGCGGTTTACAGAAAACCAACACATACCAACAGATACTTACATGCTGGATCTCATCACCATCCAGCACAGAAGAATGGGGTAATTCGCACACTGGTCACTAGAGCTGAGAGAATATCAGAGCCACAGAACCTCCCAAAGGAAAAAAGACACCTGATGACTGCTCTACTAAAGAATGGCTACGGGAAAGTAGATATCAGAAATCGATTTAAAAAGAAAAGAAGACAAAATCAAATGAAGATGGACATAGTAAAACAGCCGTGTTACCTTTTGTTAAAGGTACAACAGAGAAGATCTCAAGGATACTCAAGAAGCAAGGAATAGAAACAGCATTTGGCACTGTCAGGAAAATAGCACACATGTTACCCAGCTGCAATGATCAACTGCATACTATAATCCCAGGAATATAAAGCATACCCCGTTCTTGCGGCTCAGAATACATTGGCCAGACCGGCAAATTGATAAACACCAGGGTCGCCGAACATATCAAGTGTTTGAAAAAATTTCTGACAGACGAATCAGCAATTGCAGAACACTTCTGGGAAACTAACCACATCATCAAAATCGATGAAGTCAAGGTGCTGGCAAAGGTGTACCGATACCAAGAAAGACTTGTTCGAGAAGCAATAGAAATAGCAAAATGCCCAAATAACTTCAACAGAGAGGATGGATACAGACTCAGCAAACTCTGGAAGCCCGTCATTCCACAGAGACCACGGACAAGAAACAAAAACAACGGTATAGCCGGTGAACAGCCACCAGATGAAGTATGTGTAGACACCTGGAAGGGAAGACTCCGCCCAAGGATACCGGATAAAACTTACATATCTACCTGACGTGAACACACACTCTTCAGTCTCAGAGATAGCCCTGAGGAAGCTAGAAGCATGTCTAGCGAAACGTTGGCAACAAAAATGAAGACACGGTCAATACCCGAAGACCTTAATAGTATTAATGACTTATTGCAATTTATTAAGGTCCGTAATTTGGCATTAGCAAAAGAAATCCCAGCATTGTGTCTTAATACATATTGATGAAATTATTTTATTGTCGTATTATGGACATTTCTTTTTTCATTAATTTGTATCTTTTATGTTGCAAAAGTCCTTATTTCAGCGTATTTACGTAAAATGACCTCTTTGAAAAGTTGAAAACTATTGCCTATAATTGGGAAATGAACGACTCGGGATTTATTCTTAGAACATTATTCATGCTTTATTTAATTTAAGTGATATATTTGTATACAGCACCTGTTCTAGTTTTTCCTTATTTATGCCTCATATCGCAAATGGATTTGACCTTTACTTGTTTATCGAATCACCAAATCTAATAAAAATGTTTTCTAAGTTAAGAGATTTTTAGAATATATGAATACACCATCCATCATTATTATTCTCTGTTGTTTCATTCCATACACAAATTAAGTTAAACTAGTCCTATAGATCTCATCCATCAATAATCAATCAAAATGAGTTTGCCATCAAATTTATTGACCTTCAAGCCGAAATATATTTCCTGTAAAACTTTTGTAATTGTAAATAATCTAGAAAGTACCTTTATCCTAGAATGTATAAAGATTACAGTTATGGAATAACATCACTATTTTATAAATACTGTAACTTTGACAGCCTCTTTTAATAAATATATAAAATAAAAATATATTTTTTCCCAAAGAACCAAACTAAAACAGTGACTACAGAAAAATGTACAAATTTTAGATTTCTATCGTTTTAGGAATCGTAATTTTGTATTTTTTATTTAATAGCAATACATTTTACAAAACAGATTTCATGGTTTTATACTTATTATTTCCTAAATAAAAGCCTCGGAAAACGAACATAAACTTTTTTTAACGACCCCCGTCTCAAACTTACATATAATTGTATACATATATATTTTGAGAATTCTGGCACACATTCATATACATTTTGCAATTCTGACATTGGAGGTATTGTAGTCAATGGAAATAAATGACAAAATGGACGAGGGCTATTCCAGAAAAGAGATAATTCTATGTTCTAAAACAGCATTATCGTCTGGAGGTTACCTGGAATCAAGTATTATTAACATTTATTTTTAACCTTGCTCTAAGAAAATCAATTCGAATATCAGTGGAACTTAAGACACCTGACACCATATGACGTATACGGCTTGTATATCCATGTCAGATAGAAATTAAGGTTGGTCCTGTTACAGAACAAATCAAGTTACGTCTAATTCAAAAATATTTCTCATTATCCTCAGTTATATAAACCTATTCTAGGCATTAAATAATATTAAATACCAGGTTTATTGCCTGAATATAATCGTGGATTATTAAACATTCTACTACTAAGAGAAACCTATTGTTAGTATTGAATAAGATTTTTTAAACATTTTTATTTTAGCGAAAAGTGAGCCAGCCAAATGCCTGAATATCTCGAGAGGTTAAGCCAATAAACATATTGAGCATATTTTTGGCTTCCAAATGAACATTAAAAGTCACACAAATAGATTTTTCCTGTTTTGCTAAAAATCTAGAAAATATTTAAATTATTGGAATATTCACTAATTCACAGATCTATTACAAATAGCATTGTTCTTTCCATGTTCTTGGTATAATTACAATGTTAATAGACTTCTTGACTGCTAAAGGTGTAGTGTTCTTGGTGCGTGATGTATTTTGAAATGAATAAGAGTAGCCTTCAGAGTCATTTGGAAATCCCCATAATAATCGCAAAAATTGACGAAGCAAATAAGATATCAAGTACTTTGGTCCATATTTCCTGTCATTTGAAAGAACTGATTCATACGTTTCAAATTGTATTTACTTTCAATTATGTATATAATCGGCAACGTCTAAATCTGTTGGAAGGTATCTTCAATTAAATTCAACATAGTCCCTAGAACGAGTAAAAAAAAAAAATAATCTTTAAATCAGTCGGGGAGTCAAAAATTGAGAGTAATATTAAAAAGAAATTAGATTTATAGCGGTGAAGAGATATTGGCTGAGTAGTAACCCCTGAGAGAGGGCCCTGGAACCTCGAGGCAAATCCATTTCAACCGCTCCAAATCCACAGGTTATTTTCCGCATGGTTTAACTCTCGTCTACCGCCTATCAACTATCTTTACTGTCTTTCTACCCAATTTTAAAAATGTCTCCGTCTCCCCCAATCAGCTTCCAAGTCAACCTGATGATAAAAAAAATAAATAAAATAGAATATTTCATTGCTAATCTCTCAAAGTATTAATCAAATATAAAAAAAAATATATATATCAAAGTCAGACACAAAATGGATTACGATAAGTCTTTTATTCAATTCAAAATTAATCAAATATTTTTTCCGAACATGTCCTTACAATGGCTAAGATATATTATCTTGAAAATACCTTTATGATCTCCTTGACCATCCTTTGAGGGATGTATAAAATCCCCCCAAAGGGATATAAAATCCATTAAAGATGCATTATGTTTCTCTTCCCTCCGGTCTTTTTTATCTACAAAATTACATTTAATATTTTTTCTCAGTAAATGCTGAACCTATCAAGTACAAAAGAAATGCCAGTTTTAATTAAATATACATTTTTATCTAGAATTTTGCTTTCTAGTTAAAATGTTAACTAAAATTTTCTCACCCAGGAGAAATTGAATCAGAATGAATTATATAATAATAATAAAATACTGTAATCCACTTCAATATAACATAAGTCCGGGTTGCGACTTCGGTGTTGATCGTTTCAAAATTAATGTCAATTTATATTTTCAGATACTCGGATACTCCCACCAATATTTTAACGAATAATGTTGTATTATTAGTCAAATTCTGGAACCCAAATATACACATTGTTGTATTAAATTAAAAATATATATTAAAGTTTTAACAGTAATATAGTTTTAATGAATGCGATTTATGCTCCAAGTGTGAAGATAAAACCCTTAATGCTGAAAATTTTAAGATCTTATCGGCAGGCGTGATCGAGTAAGACTCAAATTATAGGCTTTATTTTCTTACAGTTTGGAGCGAGTGTATTGCAGTTCTGTACATTTTACACTAAACTCATTGGTTAGCTGACATCAACCGATTAGAGGTTTTGTGTAGGAATGAGCGTACATCGGTAATATTTAATCACACCCGATAAAATTCTTAATCACGAGGTATTGTTCCATTACATTTTATTTCAATCGTCATTTATTGTATAATCAATAATTGGAAAGCTATTATGGTCTCAATGTTTGAAATTACCGTTGCCGAATGACCGAAATTGTACATAGTCTATCTATTCTATAACAATGATAATAAATTGTAATCCAGTACAATATAACCTAAGCCACGGGTCCGGATTGCGACTTTGTAATCGTTTCACAATTAATGTCTATTTATGTCTTCAGAGTAGAATACTCATACCAAGTGTTTAACGTGTCTATGGTATAACCTACAATATTGTATAATATTATAGTGGAATCCAAATATGTACAGAGATGTATTACATATTTAAGTTGTAACAAGAATTTAAAATAACTTCGATGTATGCCCTAAGACATCTCAAGATAAATCCTTTAATACTTAAAACAATTCATGTAAATTACTCAATAATATCTTTACAGTAAAGAAAATCACAGAAATTAAATTTTATTTATTCCATTCTGATAAATGTTTTATGTAGCTCTGGAAAGGTAATTACAGCTCTCAAAGCAAGACGAAAGAATTCTTAAAATGTTCATCGACCCTACCTAATGAGATGACGAAAATGAGGTCTATTCAAAGTTTTATATATATATATATATATGTGTGTGTGTGTGTGTGTGTGTGTGTGTGTGTGTGTGTGTGTGTGTGTTATCACTCTACTGGTTGCAATATTTGATTAATCGTTGCCAAACTCGATATTTAAAAGTTTTGTGGAAAATTAAAGATCAAGTTGGTTACTAGCAGAAATCCGACCAGTGAGAGGGGGGAATTTGGAAAATTCCAAATATCTCTGTAATTATACGGCGAATCGAAAAGTTGTATAGAATCAATTTTATTGCCAATGCAATTTTCTATAAATGTTTTCTCTATATTGAATTTTAAAGGAGATATTTCTATATTTTAATTATCGGCCATAAGTAAACCCCCATTCCTAATCATGCCATATTGACAATAAGTTCTTGTATCCCGAACCACTCCATACTAGGGTTATATACTAAATATAGTTTTCATTAAACTTTTACTTTGTGAGATAGATGCAAATCCGTTATGTGAAGGCGTCATCAATTAATATTTTTCAATCTTTAGGCGAATATGTTTATTTGTTCTATACTACACTCGAAATTTTTCGTTTCAGTCAACACTGAAGGTCATATATGTTATTGGCGGAAATCAGACCTGGAATAGGGGGGGGGGTTATAAGTGTTACAGAGGCAATCTTGTTAAACTATTGTTGTTCGGCAATTTTTGTTCCATAAATGTTTTCGTTACTGAAGTATTAGCGAGTTATAGGTGCTTTCGTACTGTTTTCTAACTTCAGTAGCCCCCCCCCCCCGATCATGGGTATTTGAAAAAAATATAAATAAATTATAATTGGTGAGATGTGATTACAACCGTGTTATACCACTGTCCGGGAAATCACCTTAGTTCAAACAGCCCCTGCGTGACGGAATTTTAAATATAGCTGCGTTCAACGTCTCTGGTACATTCAGTGGATATAAAACGCTTCAATAGTTATTTATCAACGAAAATAACAACCACGAGAGCGTTATTTGACACGCATATGTATATATATATATATATATATATATATATATATATATATATAATTGTGCTGATGTTTTCGACCAGGTTGTATTTATATAGGGTGCGTTATTCTTCTCGGAGTTTTGGTCAATGTTGGTGAAATAAATCTTAGTTTATGCCGATATTTCGAGAATCTTTATTTTCTCTTCTTCGGGGATGTAAAAATACATACAAATTGTGTTGAATGTGTAATAACAAAGTGCAATATTATAAAGTAGTACATGTAATTTTACAGCCCAGAAGAAGAGAAAATAAAGATTCTCGAAATATCGGCATAAACTAAGATTTATTTCACCAACATTGACCAAAACTCTGAGAAGAATAACACACCCTATATATATATGTGTGTGTGTGTATGTGTGTGTGTGTGTGTGTGTGTGTGTGTGTGTGTGTGTGTGTGTGTGTGTGTGTGTGTGTGTGTGTGTGTGTGTGTGTGTGTGTACAGCTGAAATTGAACCAGGGAAGTTGAAAAAAATAAAACAAACGTATAGTACTGTTAATATTAACCGAGTTACCTATTAATTGGTTGTTATTCTACAGAAAACGCCCACCACCTCCTTTTACTCAAAGAGTTTCACGTAATGTAAATGTATCTATAATCATTACATTCCCTGCTTAAATATCATGTACTGTATATATTTCGGGAGTAAGAGAGGACAGGTAGTGGAATGACCACTGTGGCTTGGATATCTTCAACATGAGCGCTAAAATGAATGCTAAAAAGTAAGGGAAAGAATCATCTTGTGCCCTGAGCATGGAGGACTATAAATGAAATAGGTCTGATATTTGAATTGTGGATATGTAGTTGTACTATATAACCTAACTTATAAATATCAGGGCTACAATAGAATTTTATATTGTAGTCTCACCCCTCCACCCCCCCCCTGACAATATTCACGGAAGTTATCCAGATTGAATGAGTAGGAAGGATGAGATTGAGAGAGGAGAAGAAAAGCGAGAAGGGGGAATTTGCGGGAGAGAGAGAGAGAAAATCATTGACAAATCGAGGCGGGATTTCCGCTTCCCCGCCAACTGTCTTATACTTATCCCGTCTCTGAATAATGGTCCTTAGCTAGTTATATCTTATCCCGGGACTCAGGTCTCTCCCACGCAAATTGTCCCGAGATTCTCACCGACTCAGTCCCGACTTACTCCTTATACATCCCCCAACGAGTTGTTAAGCAAAGTGATTTATGACTTGTTTTAATGTTACAGAAACAATTCTAAGGTTTATTTAAGGGCAGCGTTACGGCTGGGGGGATTGAAAATGATTAATCTGGCAGCGAATAATTTAAATTAAATATGAATCTCGGAAAATATGGTGCTTGGTAATTAAACAGTTCTCGTCTTCAAATCCTTTCCTCCCTCTAAAATAAAATAAACATTAAAACGGAAATATCACGTCATTTCATTTGAAGGCTAAAGATATTGTTGACGGAAGCGTTAAATTAAAGAGAACTTCATCGATGTCTATTAAGATTATTTTTTTTATAAAAAAACTCATGTATTAAAATCTAAGCCATAACCACATGTACTTGCAAATTACAGACAACACAAACGTTTTTAAATATACTTTATGACTGTTCAACATTTAATCAAATAGATCAAATTTAATAATGAACGTAATTTTAAAATGAGATAATTGGCCAGAACCACCTCATATTATATTTAACAAATATAATAAAGAACTTATTAAGTTTATCAAAAGTATAGATATGGATGTAGCAAAAATACATTAGACTGTAAAGTTGATTGTGAGGAATGGGAATTATAATTCAATATATTTTCCTTACATAGACTCGCAAATTAAACTTTAATTGATTAGTTTTTTTGTTCTTATTTTATTTATTTATTTCATTTCATTTATTAATTTAATTTGTAATTATCTTACTTATTTAAATATTTTATTTTATTATATATTTTTTTTATATTAAATTTGAGTAGATAGTTGATTAACGTATGCGTATTATAAAATAAAAATGTATTTAAACACAATCATACATGTAATATGCCATGTGGCAATGGAACTTGTATTCAAATAAATAACTCCTTATAGGGCTACTAAAAAAAAAAAAAAAAAAAATAAAAAAAAAAAAAAAAATCATAACCGCCTCAAGATAGATTAGATACTTCCAAAAATAATAAATACTACCTTTAAGAGGATTTCTCTTACTTTACATTAAGCAGACTTTTTTTGGATGCCCAAATACCAAATATTCTTTTCATTGATTTTACTGAGTAACGTGAATTCAAAAACGTAGTGTGATGAAGTCATCATTTAAGACTTTGCCTCCTTCACGCGAAAATTTCTATTGGATCTACACCGTCATCAATATATAACAGTCTTATGTAACACAAAAAGGTCATATTAGTTAGTTAATGCCTGAAGCGGGACTATGATTGAGAGGGTGGAGGAATTCAAGAATTCAGAATATTTCTAATATTATGACTCGTACCATAAAATGTTATAGAACATATCTTGTTAAAATATTGATGCCTTACAAGTGTTATTATATACATTTTTTTCAAAAATACTAAGCAAGTTACTCATGCTTTCTTGGGTTTAGCCTTTTCTACACATCTACTTCAAGTCATTGAATGTTTATTTCTAAATAGAGAATATATAGAAGAAATCACGGCCATTACCGAACGAAGGAAATCTGCTTAGTTTACTCAGTCCATGCGTGGCGGACGTTTACGTTTTCGCCCACTTAGTCCGACACCAAGCAAAATGTCATAATGCACTTTTTCATACTTCCTTCTTTGAATAAGAACTTTCGAAGTTCCCCACACACACACACACACACACACACACACACCTATATATATATATATATATATATATATATATATATATATATATATATATGATACATACATAATGGTTTTATATCTAACCCTTATAAACTTTCATCATTGCTCACATAAAATTATTTAACGGCATTTAAATTTTTGTTGAAAACCTGAATATTCATTTCACTAACCTCTCGAGTCTCATATTTAATGCATGATCTATTTTTTTTCTTTTTTTTAGTACGCTATTGGAATAGAGTCTCCGTATTATAAGAGAATTCTCTCCATTTTTTTTTCAAAGATCCTATACGGATTATAACAATCTGAACTTTTTTTCGCTTTTCGCTCACGAGAATAATATTGAATTTAAGATTTTAAATCATTACACAGAGGCCTTTTTTTACTACGCATACTTACGATCACCGAATTTTGGGCATCTACTTTATTTGACAATGGTCTTTCTAGTTTTAATAGGCAAAGTGGTCATTTTTTTTTATTTTCAAAAAGAGTCTCATTCCCTAAAGCAATGTGACAGTGAGTCGAAATCGTTTCGTCACTCTAATAAAATCATTCATGACGAAGCTTGGTAATTATCTTGAAAAAATATTCCTGCTACTAAGTTATTATAGGTCCTAAATTAATCTCCGATGCCCCTTTACAATATTTCACTATAATTAGAATGTGTTGTAATTACAATTTAAAAAGCCAGAGTCCAGCCCCAATAATTTCTGCCCCTTCTTATACCAATCATTAATGATGAAGGACATAATTAAACAATAATTGCATTATGTAATTTATGAGATTAAAACATAATTAATAGCTAATAATGGTTACCCTGATTCTTCTTCATCTGCTTACATTAATAATATGTCAAATAATGAATAAAAACTATAAAAGAAAAGAAGGTTTTGAGAAAATCATTTTTCCAATAAAACTTATTTTCGCAATTTAAAATGAATAAAAAAATACTCGTGACCTTAAAAACGATGAAATTAAATTATATAGTTATATTTTCTGACATGATCGTTCAATGATTTTGATTTTATTGAATATTAAGCCTCGTTTCACTTATACACTTCTGGAAGCCATCTATTCATTAAAAAGTCGTAAAACAATTGAAATTGATCAGAAAAGAAGCCTTGTACTATGTAATTACCGCAAACGCAAAAATAACTCCATAAAATGGCCAAGGTGCATTTTAGTTTTACACGGGAGTTTAAATAGTGGCAATGATGATATGTTCTTTAATTAACTCAAAAGAACTATTCAGGTGGTTCTGTTACAAAAATAAATGCAAATTGATTAATACTCATATTCTATTCTCGTATTATTTATATCCAAGAAACGGACTTATTCATGAGCTTGAAAAATGGGATTTATTCATAAGTGCATCAATCTGATATTTAGGTAGACGGTTTTAAAGAAATATACTCCAATAAAAACGAAGCCCTTAGAAAAGAAAATATTGGTCACTTTTAGGAAGTTTATAAATTGAAAAACTTGGCTTTGACTGGGGGAAAGTCCCCAACTAGGGGACAATAAAAAAGAGGAGGCCGCTTAGTTTTAAAGCTGTAAGTTCTGGTCGGCAGACTTGATCGAGCAATACTTAAAATATAGGCTTTACTTTCTAACAGTTTGAAGCTGGCGTATTGATATTTTGCACTAAATTGTCTGGATAGCTAATGTAGAATGATTCGGAGTTGTGGCTAACTTTGAGCATTAAGTCCATTAGTATGAATAATATTGGTGACATTTACGCACACCAGGTTCCAAAGGGTTGTTACCTTATATTTTCTTTGAACTGTCACTTATTGTATAATGATAGGCAAGCTATTATCGCGTGAATGTTTGAAATTGCCTTTGCTAAATGTTAGAAATTATACATGAAGAAAGAATTTGGTTGTAAAATAAGCTCGTAGAGACGTTCGAGACTTCATTTTAAACCTTCTCGTGATGATAATAATTAAAATATTCGTTAAAAATGTTCACATTCCTTGAAAAGGAGCCAGTTTAAACGATGTTATGCGTCAGTTCAGACAAGGTTCTATTGCTCAGGGAATGGGCATTTCTCTAATTGGAAATGGAGGGGAAAACTCGAGTTTTTTTAAAGATTTTCTTTACATCTGACTATTAGAAAAATTGCTCAGTAGACAGTGATGGCAATTTAAGCGAAAGACTCGTCGTTAAGACGATTGTATGTATTATCAGAAAGCCAAATTCAAGCTTGCAAAACAGCAACAGTGGAGTGTAAAGAACCAAAACAAATAAAAGTGTCTCAAAAAATTTGTAACCTGCGAGATAAACTCTACAAAAATGTGGAGCATTACTGGATACCAAAATTTTAATTCTTGACACTCTCCTTAAACGATGTGCTGGTGGCCCATTTTTAATGGATTTATTACCTATGGCTGAAAAGTGGAACCTTTATCGGCAATGCTTTAAGAAGAAAAGTCAGGACGAAACGCAACGACGTACCGTGAACTAGCTCGGGGCCATGATTGGGCCACAAAACATGTATTTTTGGGAAATGAGGCTTTATTTTGACCACAAATGACCAAACAAACGATGGCATAAATTCAATAGCATATGTTGCACAGAGAAATTAATTAAATGCAGAGAATTGCTACAGCATTTTTTACTTCACGAAATTATTACATCCCATATGCTTCTACAAGACCACTGATTGGGGAAGTCAAAAAACTGATTGGATCCTTAGCGGGGTAAGCTCTTCACGCTACATATTTACTCAGCTCACCGAATATTGCCTCAACGGACTTCCACTTTTACGGACTTACGGAAACTGTCACCATCATGTAACGTTTGATTTTGAAAGATGACAAATAGACAAATAGAACATCCACTTTAATAATAAGAATGAGTCATTTACAAATGTTTAAATTATATCAACAAGTATTTCAAAATGTTATAAAACATATCTTAAAACAACCGCGAAACCCCTCTTTTATGACCAAATATTAAGTCAGAAAATAAGTTATTTTATATATCGATTCATTGATTATCAGAAATAAAATGTAAATTATTGTAAAATCTGGTTATTTGTTCCAGTAGGGTCCATCCTGGTACTATTTGTTTTTAAAAATTCGCTTAATGTAAAAATGTGTAGAGGATAAGGCCAAAGTTATTCCTAAAAGTTCTAATAACAAATGAATTACCTGTTGCTTGATCTGTGTGTGTGTGTATATATATATATATATATATATATATATATATATATATACTCCAACAATGCCTAACTTTTATTTTCTCGTAACGTTTTAGGAGAGAATATCCAATAAGAACTTCAGATACTCGTTCCAGGATAAAATATGACGATTCCCAGCAAGCAGAACTCAAAAAATCAAACAAAAAAAGATAAGAAAGTTAAAGTAAACATTAACTCCTTCTATTTTTAATATATTATTTATATCATGGAAATTTATATTAATGTACAAATGAATAAGTTATAAGTTAATCATAATTAAATATGAAATATTCATGATATATTTTCATAATATAAGATAAAAAAAAAGTTATTTTTCATTTCATTCAAATTCAATTTTCATCATGTTATTACTTATCTGCATTTAATAAACAATTTTGTAGGAGAGAATTTTTCCTAGGCCTTCCATAACCAAATATCACTTTCGTGAAGCAACGTTTCAAATTATTTTTTTATTAAAGTTCAATTTTTTTGGAATTTGTGTGTGGGAAAATGGACGCGTAAGATTTGATGCATTTAGAAAATTGTTAAGCTCAATTACTTTAAACAGTGCAATAGACGATCGTTATTCACCATAAATTTATTAGACAAAAATGAAAAATATGTGCGGATTCACGACTAAAACGAATTAGCCCAAGTTTAAATATTTATATGGAATGACTTTCTTTCCGTCCATATTTCTAAATGTCGCGACAAAGTCCGGAGCTTTTTTTAAAGACTTTTTACCATGGGAGGGGCATAAAGTTTTCAATTGGGAAAGAAGGGCCGGGATGAATATAGCTCACCTGCACAAAAGAAGAATTTAGAGAAGTATAAAAAATACAAGATGTGCTCTGGATGGGGGGGGGGAGGGATGGACCGCCTTTCACATTTATTAAAAACGTGACTCCAGTAAGCCCCCCCCCCTCCACTACTCTACCGCTAAACGCCTTTTACCGAGACCAGCTAGGTTAAGTTACCTCACGTTTTTTCGGGAAGAAGGTGCTGGGGTATTTTTTTTTCTTTCTTCTTTCTTTTAAAAAGACATGCATTATATAGTACTTATAAGGCGGGATCATATTTTCCATTGGGGGCTTGAACGCATATAGATTTGTCATAAAATTATAAAGGCTTTGAAAAACACTTTGACATAGCCTTTTGATGTTGTAGCGTGAAGAGATTTTCAAGATACTTTCTTCGAGTCACCATCGACCCCACATAGTATAGGTCAAATATGATGTCCGTGTAAATTTGTATATATTAATGCTAGCACCCACACACAGAAACACAGACACACTCACAAACACTCATATTTATCTGTGTCACACTGTAATGGGACATTTTTTTTTTATTGTTTTCAAACTTGATATTCAAACGTTTCATACCCAACGATGAAGTTCCATAAAGACTGTTTGAAGGTGGGTCTAGAGAAGTGGTAAAATTTAAAATCACAAATATCTCCGTTTGTTGTATATTTGTAGCTGCTTGATGCACTGAATAAAGGTAAGAAAATAAAATGTCTACGATTAATAAATTAAAAGCCAACTTTCCTGGAGGGAAATATTTCACAAATATCGCAATTTTTTAAGGAATAACGATTTTATCAAAACTGCCGCAATCAAACTTCAAATACACAGCAAGGTTACAACAATTAAGGCCATTAATATATATATATATATATATATATATATATATATATATATATATATATATATATATATATAAATGTTTGTGTGTGCGTCACGTTTCAGAGTATTTGTTTTCGTCTATTCACACTCTACAGGGTATAGTTTTTAGCTGATAATATTCAATTTCTATATTTTAATATATTTATTATTTCCGTTAAGGTCAAATTCATATATGGAGTAAATGGAACCCTGGCAAGTGAGATGATCTGTAAAACATCTAATTGTATACATATCCTTTCTTCTACGATGACTCGAAAAATGCTATATAACCAAAATTGTTAGCCTAGGCTTATTAACGGATTCATTGAGATATTTTTTGGTTCATTCTTTGCCTACAGTAAATTTTCATTCCAAGTATTTATCACAATATCTGCCCAGTGTAAATACAACACATTGTTTACTATTAAGCCCCTATCTTTATAGGAACCATGAAATGAATTGTCATTAATTTAATTATATTAAAAACCAAAAAAATGAATCAAATGAATCAAAAATATATTTTATTTACTCTAACAAAATTATTACAATAAGCCAATGTAAAATAATTTCTCGAATAGAAATTAACATAAATTAAACTTGTGGCAGCAATTTCAATATATAAAAACATTGGTTTCAGTCAATCATTTTAATCTTCTTAGTGTCGACATTGCTTATTCCAGCATTGCCCCGCGGAAATTTAGTTAGATTACATAACACATGCGTGACTATGTTTTTATCCAATTAGTTAGTTCAATTGAACTAATAATTTTCCGGAGTCCACAACAATTTTACAAAAACACAGTTCAGACAAACAGAAAAGATATAAAACGAGTGTGGATATCAAAGAAAACTTGAGAAATGGAAACAAATTTCCTGTTTTTCCCGGAGGATCTGATTGGAGAAGCGGCCATGTTTAAGGTAGGGCCAACTAGATTAAGGATCCTTATCTTTTAATTTCCTTCCTCCCCTTCAAATTTTATCTTCCATTAAATCTGTATTGTGTAGCATCGTTTACTCTGCCTCATAGTAAGGCTAGGCTGTTTTCTGCCCTCCCATTATGCTCAAAGCTTCTTTATACTGTTGCAAAGTTAATTTTGTTTTAACTCTTTATACTTTTTTATACTATTGAGTTTTGATAATTAGCATTTTCTTGTTTACTAATTAGTTTCTAATAGAGTTTTTTATTAATTTACATCCATTAATTCGTTGAAATTATATTCAAACATTTTCTATATACTAACAGGTTAGTAACCAGTGAATTCCCTAGGAACGATAAAATTAAGAATGGAACAAGCATAAAATATATAACCATAATCTAGGAGTTCTACATTATGAGAATAATAAAGGCAAAAAAAATACACATCAGCGTGTCAAAATAGAGATATCATACTGAGGTCTGTATTTGTCCAATAATATGAATAATTGTAACTCAACTTGACATATATGTTGCGCATGACATACTCAACAATACAGTAAAAAAAAATACTCTATTATCATTCTAGCTAGAGACAAATGCATAAAACTATAACTTCAAGACATCAATTTTAAACAACATTGATGTTATAACATTTTCTGATCAAACACATAGTAAAGTATATAGTAGTGCCCCACAACTATTGTCCCCATATCAGCTAATGCAAAACTTCATTTTCAGTTTTACGAGAGAATTTTGCTAAAGAACAAACAAAAATTGCGACCATCTGGGAGTTTTAAATAGAATTATAATGTCATTATTATTGTCTTCAACAAGAAGAAAGACACACACACACACACACACACACATATATATATATATATTAAAAGTTTTATGTAAAACTAGATGATTAAGAAGAGGGGTTTCGAGAATTCAAAATATCTCTGTTATTATGTGTTGGATCGAAAAATTGTATAGGAGCAATCTTCTTGCAACTGCAAGATTACATCTAAAATTATATATCCCTGTTTTAAAAACCAATATATCACTATCCTAACATACATTTTGTCTAAAAGAAATACTAACTGGACACGGAAATACAAACTCTTACTTATACAGATTCAAACTTACTGACAGATCCAAATATTTAGTTACATTGAACAGACATTCATCCGCCTGATTTATGAATGTAGACTGACTCAAGACATACAAAGACAGTTGAAGACTCATATTCCCGCATAACCTATCAGTCCCGATATTTTATTTTCAAATCACCTCAATTTATTAAAAAAAAAGTCCGCCACGCAGGGGCTGCTTAAATTGAGCAGATTTCCCTCGTGAAGTTATACAATAAAGAAATCTCCATACGTAAGCCGAACAGTTACGGCAAAGGGGCAAACTACTTTTTGGCGGGAATCTCGAAACGTTCGTTATCTGCCCAAATTTAATAAAAATCCAAATATCTCGGTTAATATGCAAAATAGAGAATAAATGTATACAACAATATTTATAGTAAATTTAGTTTGCAATAAGATTACTTCTATAAATTTTTTCGATCCGACGAATAGTAACGGAAATATTTCAAATTTTAGAAAATCCTCCCCTCTAAACCCCCCGTCCCACTGGTTTATTTCAGCCATTAACGAACTTGATCTTTCATTTTACATAAAACGACTAAATATCATGTTTCGTAGGATAAAACAAAAATTGCGTCCGCTAGAGCGGTAACAGACAAATATATAGATAGATAGATGTCTATATATATATATATATATATATATATATATATATATATATATATATTTATATACAGTTTTGAACATTTTCGTCATCTACTAGGTAGGATCGATGGACATTTGAAGAAAAAAATCGAAAATTCCGTCATGAGTACAACCTCAATAGCTGATTTCCCCTAAGGGAAATCTACTAAAAAGCAACAGCCTATGATATTCTTAAGCTGAGAGAGGAAAAGACAATATAATATTAATATTACGTATTTTTTTTTATTGGTTGTTTAATTGTATTCCTGAATTGTTCTATTTATTTTTTTTTATTTTATTTTGTCAAGTTTAATTTTAATAATATTATTTACATTTTTTTAATATGTGTATATATATTATTATATAAAAAATTATTAAAAGTTTTGACAAAATGCATATATAATGCAAATATGCATGAGATGTGCAGAAAAATAAAATCCCTCTTCTACATAGTGTTACTATGTAGAGGAAAAAAAATATGCTTAGTTTACTCTGCTCCTGCTTGACGAACGTTTTATATTTATTAGTAGAAAGAGAGAATAGAAGTTGACGTGACATGACTTACAATTCGTGCCCGTCGTAAGTCTACATAGTCTGCGAACTACTCATTTTTAAGTAATGAGAGTACTCATTGGAACGGCAATGAGACAATTGGAAAATAAGTTGCCCAACAGAATGAGTAGACTGGTGTTGCATGAGGCTGAGAATCCACAGCCCAATAAATCAGAATTGGTTCATTGTGGACAGAAAGGAAGTGTGTGGGGTGATAATGATGAAAAGGCCGTGTATGGAATTGTAATCAGATTTGTATGCAGTAGGCGAATGCATTAATCAGCTGGAGTCGGTAAAAGGCAATTCCCATCAATGAATGAGTAAAGAATACACAAAAATTAAAATGAACGTACCCCTTTATATCTGTTTTATTTTTTTCAATAAACGATTAACGATGTGTTCGCTGGTGAACTATGTTTCCAGTCCGCACTTCAGGGTCTTGTCGCTTCCATCATACTGAATGAAATATCTTTTTATTTATGTTCGGGCCCTTCTGATATGCGTCACATGCTTAAGACCCGACGCCGTATTACAGGCTTTGGCTTCGCATAGACTCCCGAGCCAAATATTTTTAGATTACCGAAAAGAAGAGGAATATAAAGATAAATCCGTCAAGCAGGGACTGCCTAACTAAACAGATTTCCCAAAGTGCTTGTATAACACACCTGTAATCACATCTCACCACGTATTCTCTATTTATACATAAAAAACCGATGAGTGAAAAGTGAGGCGGGGGAGGGGTGGGTTACTGTAGTAAAAAAACAAGAAATTACGAATAACTCACTTAATACTTGAGTTATCAAGTAATGCATAGAGCCACAATTATAGAAAATCGAAAGGTTAACAAGATTGGTTCTATAACATTTTATGATATGGCTCACAATACCGGAGACATATTGAATTTTCTAATACTCCCCCACTGTAAACCACCACTATTCCAGGTCTGATAAAACCATAATTGGTATTTAACCTAGGAATGAAGTGATTCAAGATATAACGCCTTATTGGTGATATGACACAAGTAGGATTGGGGGTTTACTGAAGGCCTAAAACTAAATTATGGAATATTTCGGTTAATACTCTACATTGGTAAAACATGTATATAACATATACAGACAATTACATTTGCAATAAGATTGATTCTATACAATTTTTCAACCCAACACATAGCAACTGAAATATTTCGAATTTTCGAAAATTCCCGTCTAAACCTCCCTTCCCACTGGTCCGATTTTAGCCGTTAACGAACTTGATCTTTATTTATACACAAACCGTTTATATACCAGTCAAAATTTTAATGGACAAATATATGTGAGTTTTACATATATATATTATCGATGGACATTTGAAGAAATGTTTCGAGAATCCCATCTTAAGTACAGTCTCAATAGCTGATTTCCCCTAAGGGAAGTCCGCTAATAGTTATATACATAATTCGACTATTTCATCATTAAGTTTATTGCGTCAAATAAAACATCTGATTTCATTATTCTTAACTGAAATAAATTAGTTCTAAGAGATCCACGATTTGAGGAACCTTCCAGCTTAACCCTTACAATGGCTTGGCCAGTGGACTTGGTCATGCAGACACTAGTGTGATAGCAAAGATCAATAACAATTATTTTCCATTCTCTCGGTAACTAAATACCTTATACCTTGACCAACAAAAAAACACACATCTAACTAAGCGGATGAAGTTCTAAAATGTAGTTGTCGGAGAAATTCTAAAATATGACCCTGGAATTCGGCTTAGGGGATCCTTCTCGGGAACCAGTAAAAACAAAGGAATTGTTTTTTAGGTAAAATCAGAAATATGCTAGTTGGGAGAAGCCTATCCACCAATTTTTCAATTATATATTAAGGCCAGTATACTAGGTTATTTTTATTTGAACAATATATGCCACATTCGATATTTAGCCATTCCATTGAAAACTAAAAATCAGATTCGTTAAAAGCTGAAATGGACTCAGTATGAGAGGGAGGTCGAGAGGGGGGTCAATAGGGGGAAAATAAAAAATGCCTCCGTATTTATGACTAAGATTGGATAATGTAATAGAACCAATCTTTTTAAACCATTGATACTTTACAATTTTTGCTCACTATCTTATGACTCAAAGATTGAGCAAGTTACGGGAACTTTCTTGTTTTCAACATTCAGTAAACTCCATCAGATTTTTACTTAGAAATGAAGAATATATGGTGATGAGATCACCAGTATCACCAGCGAGTGACGGACTTTTTGTTTTTTCAAGATGATTCGCTAACATCAAATTTTATTAAGAATTCAACAAAAATGATTAGAATGAGAAGTATTCTTTCGAGTAGTTTCTAGTAACTAACTAGAATTAGTTAAAACAACAGGCTAATATAATAAACGAATAAAAATTAAGTTATATAAATGATATGTTATAGAAAGTTAACATTATAAAAATTTTATGACATATTGTTGGCTAGTGTTCAGCAAGTATCTGTTTGTCATGGTAGTTCAGGTATTTGGAGAGAGTGGAAAGTTTAGTGTCATCCATTGTTATCGCTGACTCAATCGTTTCTAAACTCTCCGGCTAGAATCGAATAAACTGGCTCGACGCAATAGGCCATTTGACAAAGCAATTAGGTGATTGCTGTTTTTCCGCACAGATGGAGTCATCAGCACGCGCTGTTCTCTATTTCTCACTTGCTAAAACTCTGTGAGAAACAAAAAATGGAAATTTAAGTTACGCGTAAAATATTTAACAATACAACAAATGCCAAATCTCCTTCAAAGATGACAAGGATTTACTCGAGTCTGTAAATGCAGATATACAATTATCAATAAAAATATTAGATTTATGGGAAAGCTAATATAATAAAAATTGAATAGCTTCGCTTTATTAATCTACTCGCTTTAGTCTCAATAGACTTGGTAAAACTAGAGTTGAGGGTTCGATTTCCAACTGGAAAACATGAATTTACTTATGGACGACGGATTAAAAAAATCCTTAGTCCCAAAACAGGATAAAATAGGAACGCTGAAGACAGCCCGTGCCAATCTGCCATATCAGCATATGTTAATAAATAAAATGACAGGTATATAAACAAGACTGGAGTTATAATTCAACAATTTTGCTAAATATTTAATGGGTTGCAATTTGAAGAAAAATTCAAGGTCAAGAAAGGTCGTACTCTTGACGCGAATTTCGAAAAGTTTCCTCAAATATTTATCGATCCTACCCAGGAGATGATGAAAATAAGGTCCGTTCAAAACTATATATAAATGTCTGTTATCGCTCTAGTAGTTGATATTTTTATTTGATCCTTACCAAACTCGATATTTATAATCGAGTTCCTAATGATTCTAATGATCGAGTTTGTTAATGACTGAAATCCGACCAGTTTGACGGAGTTTAGAGGGGGCAATTTAGAAAATTCTTAATATCTCCGTTATTATGCGTCGAATCGAAATTGTAAAGAACCAATCTTATTGCAAATGTTATATAAATGTTGTTATGTATGTTTTTTTTTTTTTTCATTATCTTGATTATTACCCGAGATATTTGCATTTTTCGGTTTTCGGCCTTCAATAAACCCCCACTCCTACACATTTCATGTTTACAATAAGTTTTTACATTGTGTACCACTTTATTTGAAGCCTAAATACCAAATATTGTTCTCATTGAACTTATACGTTTTGAGATAAATGCAAATACGTCGGAAATCTTAGTTTGCGCAGTCCCTGCGTGATGGATTTTTTTGGTTATCTACTAGACACAAAAGATGTACATATGAGAAAGTTCCTTGAAAAATCACTTCTAGAAAACGGCTTCTTTTAAAATCTTGGGTAACAATTTTTTTTTTTGGGTGCGAGGATAAATTATTTTGGTATGTATCAGTTTGTCTCATACCAGTCAGAGGGAAAATAACAAAACCTTTACAGTGTTGTAATGTAAATACTGGGGTCCGAATTGTGTGATGCGAACGGTTTCTACAGCTGATGCCAAAAGCATAGTCGAATTTCTGGGTCTGTTCCAACTACAGAGCCGAGGCGATAATGGCATTTGGCCGTTGGCTCAGATAAATGTTCTTATTAAAATGTGTCATTAGTATTTCAACGTGTGTTTAGTTCAATGAACTGAGCCTTTCGCATACTTCAGTGTGAATAAAAATGCTCAAATTGGACAATTCTCTTAGATTTTCGTCTTTAGTATTGATGTCCTTTATCAAATGGCACGTTAGTGTTGTGGTATTATTCATTTCTTTTGAAAAAAGATTTTAATTATAGTTAAAAGAAAATAATTTCTAATACATGAAGGGCAATTTTAAAAATGTTATGATTTAATTAATTTATATCCTCAGGTTTTATGAATTAATTTCGTTAATATTAATTTACTGAACGATCAAATTTACTCTGAACTACCACATAGATAGATTTTACGACATAAAAGAAATTTTACGAGTCAATCCACAACACAATGAAATTTCAAAGTGAAAAAATAATTTCATTACTCAATGAAATATGTTACATTTTTTGAAAGGTGTGTTCATACGTCAACACTTATATGTAAGTACCTGTAACTTTGGCGGGGACATATTCCTAATTATGGATGATCATTGTCCATTGACAGTTCTGGAAAAATTTTCAAAATATCATTTAGAAGGCCAAAATGGAAGGGCGAGGGGTCTTGGGAAGATTGGAATATCGTAGTTTGAATTATATACCTGTTTTTGCAGTGCCAATAAAATAAATTTTAAGTTTTTTTTATAATGTTAAATATTTGGTTTCTTTCTTCATTTTTTGTATTAAAAAAACAGATATTAGTATCTACGTTCTGCTACTACGTGGATATCTACAAGTTATCATCATTTTCTAGCCAGTGATTTATTTAATGATTTATCACTAAATACTATTTTATACCCGAGTAGGAAATTGAACCCACCAAGTTTAGCATACAGATTAAGACCAACGCCTTAACTCACATGGTAACTTCAATATTAAGAATCAGTAAAACATTTGACACTTGGAATGGAGTCAATATTTGGCTTTTATAGTTATTTGTAGGTTTAAAATTCGTTCCTACTGATATTTCTTGAGGATTGCTCAATTTTTTAAAATTCACAAGATACAATATCTTAGGGTTTATCTAAAATATAATGGTTCTCTAATGTCTGTTTATATGTGGCTATAGTAGTGTCCTATTCAGAATATTTAAGGTAGGAACAAAAAAAAAATCGGACTGGTCTTGAAACTATAAATATATTGTAGATGCCTTCTGAACTTATATTTTGAATAACCTTATTTATTACATTCACCATCCCCAGTAATATTAATGGAATCATTTCTAGAGTTATGAAGGCTGAGAGCTAGTGTGCTAATGGTATCAAAGGGGAAAAAATAAATGAATTATGTGTGAGGTTGATTTACTGAATTCCAAATAAGAATTAATTTAATGTTCAAAGATTTCTAAAACTCATAATTTTTTCAACATAGCGAATTTAAAATGTAAATTAAATTACAAATTCAAGAGATTTATTGAGTATATTTTGCGTCGTAAAATTGTTTAAAAAAATATCCATAATCCACAAATTTATCTCCCTTATCTGACCTTTGCCATTGATAGATGCTAAAATAAACGTAAAAATAATTACATGTAAAAATGGGGGAATGACGCTGTTTCAGGAAGAGTCTTTTATGTGCTACAAGAGGGGGTGGGTTGCTCATGAATAAAGATAATGTTTTAGGGCCCCGGTGAAGAGGCATTCTTCGCGGTCTAAAAATAAGTTGGCACTCGAGCGTGGCTCTATTGTGGAGATCACACGTCAATCCTCGAGACTACCTTTCATGTCCCGGCTTACTCGACACATTTCATGTATGTCAGGCTCATTTGAGGAAAATATCCGTGGAGATGAGGGTGGCTGTGGTTCGCAATGGGAAAAAAAGGGGGTTTGCATTATGTTGTCAAACCAGGTCACCTGCAAAAGCCAGAGAGAAGAAGAAATTGCAAATGTGTCAGCGGTCCATTAAAAGAAAGTTATTATGAATCTAAGAAGAAAAGTCCTGCGTAAACGGATGGCTGCGTAAACTAACCGGATTTCCCACGTGAAGTTTTACAATAGAGAATTCTGCATACTAGTAGTAGTAACGAGTATCTAAACCGATTTCACGAGAGCCGACAGTTGCGGAAACGGCCGACCTAGTTTTCGGGGGATACTTACGAATAGACCCGACATCAGCCGATCTCATCTCGCACACACTTAATAAAAATGCAAATCTCGGTAAATATTCAAGATAGAGAATAAATGTATATAACAATATTTATTGTAAATTTAATTTGCAATAAGATTGGTTCTATACAAGTTATCGATACGACGTATAGTAACGGAGATATTTCGAATTTTTGAAAGTCCCCCCTCTTAACTCTTAATTGGCCAGAAACTCAAAAAATGACTTGAAATGAATTTTTTTTTTAAAACACATTGCGTTCCTAATGAATAGAATATATAGGGTTTTATTTATTTATTTTTTTTACAACAGGTATTTCATGTAAAACTAAAGATCAAATTATTTACCGGCTAAAATCGGACCGGGAGGGAGGGTGTAGTGAGGGGAAGAATTCGAAATTTCAATGTATCACCGTATTAAGAGTCAGATTGGACAATTATTTATAATATAATAGTATCATATTTCACCAGGAAACAATTTTACCAAAGAATAAATGATTTTGATAGGGGTCATAGATAGTGACTTCATCGCTCTAGTATTCTAACCTTTACAAATTAAATCATAAATAATTCTGTGTCTCCCCCCCCCACCATACTAAGCAATGTAACGATAAAAACAAATTTCTCTACAAAAGTGGCAATTTAAGAAATAAGACGATTAGATAAATCTAACAAATCTAGCGAGCACAATTAAAAATTGTATTTTATTTAATGAAGAGATAAAAGTACATGGTGCGGAATAGACAAAAGTAAGGAAGAGAAAAAAAAATAATGATTCCTAACCTGGTCACAATAGAGGGTGAGGTTAGTGAAGCCCCATGACATTTAACTTAATGACGTAAGCATTCAGCAGAGGATTGGGTAAACGCTTCCGACCTTCACCATTTAATAGAGTTCCTCTGTGTCCCATTAATGCTTATTGCCTCTGAATTTTCGAATACCTCCATTCCAAGGGGACAATGCTACCTCGTTGGTGATTTTTACTTAAAGTAAACCGCCTCTTAACGGCTTACCTCATTCTAAGAATAACTCCCTTTCTTAGTGGTTATAACGGCGATTAAAAAAGACATCCGGAAGGTAAAACGATTTTTCCATTTATTGCTCCTCGTTGCTTTTATTGCCTCTTTGTTTAACAGCTGTAATTTTATCCCGACGACAAAATCCATTGATTCCTTGTAGAACTATTTCTATTTCTGCTCACAGGAGCAAGAACGATTCTTTGCTAAATTTTTGAGAATTCCAATCTTACTTAGAATAACCAAAAATACTTAAAAAAACGTTCCTTCCGGTGTAAGCATATAAGAAATGGAACAAAAAGGACGGAAAAATTTACTTCTAAAGGAGATTCGTTCACATTCCTTAAATGTTCTAGAAGAATGAGAAACTTTTTTTGACAAATCGTTTAGAGCCTTGGACTGACCGTTATGAGGTCAGGAAACTTAGTCCTTGAAGACCTAGAACGACATGTATTAATATTTTATCGGTGGAAGGTGATTTGTTCAAATACTAACAAACAATAAGATATTTAAATCAGCAAGGCCTTATGAACACCGGTTCCAATTAATTATTTTAAAATACAGATGTGACTTAATTTTTTTTTATTTATAAGTAAAAAAATGGAAACTAATAATAATTTAGAGCAGAAAATAATCAGAGCTGAATCTTAATACAAATAAATATAAACAAAAGCTTATAAAAAATCTATGCTTAACGGAAATAAACATCAGTAAAAGCAAATAAAAACTAATGATATGATACCTTAGAGAATACAGCACATATTTATGCCACAGACAATCCAATTTTTTTACAATCCTTTCTTTTCTTCAGAAACGTCCCTAAAGCACTTTGGATCTTTGTCCTGGACTGATTTAAAAAATCTTAAAAAGCAGAGCGATCATATTCAAGGAAAATTAAAATTCAAAATCGACAAAACGTGTTGAGAAAGTTGCTCAATAAACGAATAATAGATTATGCCTAAATAAAGCGATTATAATAGTCACAAGTAAAGAAACACTTGATTAGCACAAAATATGTAAACAAAGCAAAGCACTTAGCAGGTAGAACTATGATATTTCTCCCTCTTAAATCTTGAAGGAAAATAAAAATGCATGTAGGAATAATCTTAGAAAATTTAACAACAATTTATTTTTCCTTTTTTACATAATGAACATGCAATACTGATATTAATGTAAATATTTCAGTAATACATCCAGTATCAAAGGAACTTCTAGGAAACAAATAAATGGTCGTGGCTTAGCTTTAAAATCAATTGGGGGGGGGGGAGAAAACCAACACTCTTTAGTTTTCAGTAAGTTGTGATAAACTCTTACCATATCTTTAGATGTTAGAGTTGTTTTTTTTTTTCATTGCTTTCTATACTATAGTAAATACCCCTACAGTATTGGAATTTATTTCCCCTTCCGTCTTTAATGATATCACATGGTTTATGTATATTTTTTCTAAAACGTATGGAGACAAATTAAATTATAAAAATAAAATTATTATAAATCGAAAAATAAATTTAATCATTTGTAAATATTATGCTAATAATAAAATATGGAAAAGTAATAATGAAATATGCATAATAAAATAAAACTAATGAAATGGATATTTAGATGAAGTATGCTATATGTTACAGTTGTATTTCTTTGCCATTCAAGAATTAGGAGGGGAAGAGGAAACACGCTACTTATGGGCTCCAAACGTAGCAGAGAGTGATGAGGTGAGAAACGTCATAACTCATGGATTTCATAGGTTGGAGTCGTCCCTACAGCGAGGCCAAGAATATATTTGGGGACACCGTATCCGCTCTCTAGACTACAACGGATTTGAAATAGATGAGTATTTTTAATCAAATACTCAAAATGGATACAAATTTGAGAAGCTGATTAAACATCATATGACGGGAAACAGACTATAATTTGATTCAAGAAATATAGTAATACCGAGTATAAATAGCTTCTAAAGATCATAACTATTATATAACGTCGTTTAGTCTTTTTTATTTATTCTTACAATAACTGGGGCATTTTTAGCGATGAATCAGTTAAATTCCTATTTTGACTTTATTTTATTTACGAAAGTAGTATGCTCATTTCTGCAAATATATTCAGTATTGTCCTACATTATAAATTTTTGAAAATGTTGTTATGATTCAGGTACTGTTATACGCGGTCTTTATATTGGCTACAGACAAGTAGTAATTCAGTCAAAGAGTATGGTAGGTCTATGTGAGTCCTTAGATAGCAGTCAGTTGGTATATGTTTTATAGTAAGTCTAAATTTATTTTTTAAAAATAGTCCGTCAAGTAGGGACCAAGTTAACTATATACTCGTATATTCATTTCGTGTTGGGAAGACAAATGATGGTAACTGAACGTTATCTCGTATTCTATTTTTTTACCTAAGCCAGAGCCCTATCTAAAACTAGACACGAGATGTTTTGCGATGAAATAGCAAAATGTGAAAATCACATGAGTTTTTTTCTTAACTGTGAGAAAAGGTTAACCAAATGGATCAAAATCCTAATCAGCAGTTAGCAATTTAATAATGCTAACTTATAATGTTATTCACTAACGTCCGCTTTGGACTACTCAGGGGTTGATTGGGTCAGGTTATCTATAGGATACTCCCATTTTCAAGCCAGGTTGGGACTAAGGATTTTATTGAATGAGTTCGCCACTAAATTAATTCATAATGCCCAGGTGAGAATCGAACTCACGGATCTAGGTGAGATTAATGCTAACGTCTTAACTCATATCTAATATGATCCCCAGTATTTTAATTGGTTAATTCAATGTAAAATCTTTATGTATGGACACAATGGAGGGGGGGGGGGGTAATTTGTTACCTGTCAATAAGGTTTCCCATTAAAAAATAGTCTTCGACTATATGGATGCAAAATGTGTATTATTCATTGACTTATTGTTACTCAACATTGAAAAACAAATAATTTCTGTCCTGTAACAATACCATTCTTATTCGTCTTCTTGGTTCTTTTGGAAGTAGCAGAAACAGTTTAGTTTTTCTAATAAAGCCAATTAATTACTTGAACTCTTTCAGATTGAGTCAGGAGAGACGTTAAATGAAGACAAATTTTGCTTAGCAAATAAATTGCATGGAAGCTAAATAAAAAACATTAACCAAAATAATTTTGAGCTTTTAGATCTACCACAAGTTTTCTATTAATTTGTGGAATTGAATTGTTTATAAATGGGAAAGAGAACATTTGAATTTCTCCATTTCCTTACTGGGGATCACTTAAAAATGTTATCTTTATACTAAACCCTTCGGACTGATGTTGATATAATAAGTTTTGTTAAAAGTAGCTGAATTTGCTAAACTGTAACAAAAACTTGCTTCCCTTAGAGAAGTGTTTTGTATTTTAGAAAATCCATGGCATTTCGCTTACGCAATCAAGTATGAATTAGCACTGAATAGACACAAATAGGTAATATCCCACGCTGAATTGTCATATGGGAATTGCAACCACATTCAGAATTGAACCATTAACAAACCGGAAATGACAGCGTGATGTGATTAAGTCATCATTCAATGCGGCAACCAATCCATTTCCGTCAGTTTCTGTTTTAGGTGTTAAACGCTGGGTCAATAAGTTTGAACTCTGAGAGTAAACAGGGTCGACTTCGGTACACATTATCAATTATCCCGTGTATATTGACCAAACCAGTGTTCCCATTACCATCGATCATATTTCATGGTCAATGTTACTGTTATTTGGTAAAATGAGAACAGGACAAATATGCACACATAAATAATATTCTACTAATATAATAACATACACAAACATATATAGACATACACGTTATATTTATAACCAACATTTAACAAAAACTCAGTTCACTATTGCCACAAACTAATTTTTCTTCTGGATTCGACCCAATAAAATATTATACAACATCGTTTCCACGTTTTTTATTTCATTTATTTTGTTTACACATGGCATTTGTATTCAATTCATCTAGGGAAGTCATATTATATATTAACGTCCACTTTTTGCTACTATGGCTAATTGGGATGGTTTATCTACAGTTTACAACCCTTTTCTAGCCAAGGTGGGACTAAGGATTTTATTTAATGAGTTCGTCATTCGTACTTAGGGAATCAAACTCGCCACTCTATCTCGCCATATGAAATTATGGCCAATTTTTTAACTCACGTGGCTAACCTGATCCTCTCTAGGGAACTAAAGGAACGAGTACTCGTGTGTGTACACATTGATACCTCAATTACTATTGTTTATAGATAAAAACGCTCTTAATAATAAGTGCAAGACGTTATTTACTGTATTTAAACATAATCATACAAGTAATATGCCATGTGGCAATGGAACATGTACTCAAATAAATAACTCCTCATAGGGTTACTATGAGGAAAAAAATAATTAAAAAAAGACGTTACATAATTTTTATAAATCAGACTACTAGGCATAAGGTTAATACTACCAAAAAATTGTATTTTTTAGGCTTTTACCCCATTTCAAGTGATTTCGAATACAAAAATAAAAGCGTTAAATTCTATTTCTACTTATTGGCCCATAATGGTTTATATATCAAAGTTCCTTTAGTGTATTAACTAATTAATATTACCCTTATTGCATTTATTTAGGAATGTATTTGTTAAAGGTCACAGAGTTGTGAGTAATTTCGATTATGAAGAGGAATTAGTTTTCAAAGATTCAGGTATCAATCCTTTATCAAATATAACATGTCGATTAATTTTATATATATGTATAAAATAGTAAGTTATTATGCATTCACTACATGTTTTATTTAATGTAAAATGAGTTCTTGCACAGTAGGTCATGTTACTAATCTTTTTCGCCTGTGCCTAAAGAAAAAAAACAGAATAACTATTTTGGTGGTCATTAATTTGAGTGGCTCAGAGGCCCATCTCAAACTCCCAAATGAATGAACCAAAGGGTTTTTTTAAATTTATTGGACATGTGTAGAGCCACTTCGACCCGTTTTCCAATGGCATTAGGCCAGAAATGTCATTCTACTCCAATTTCACGGGGGAAATTTTTATTTTGTATTACAAACCCCTAAAACACTAATGATATGACAATTGGAATTCTTGTCTGCCTCATCCCACTAGACATATATCCGTCTATATCTTCCTTAATTTTGCTTTAGTCTAAATTTTGAAAAACAGAATCGTGATCAGGTACGTTTTTAAAATACAAACGTGAATGTTTCGAAGCATTCAATTTTTAATTTTGGCATACAATTATTACGAATGGTAAAAACACATTTTGCTGAAACTGTTCATAGTTGGGGGGTTCTTAAACTCAAGAAATAAATTCAGAAGTCATCCTATTTTTCGAGTTTTTTGAGAATAGCTAACTAGTTGAGTAATTTAACTCACTGTGTATCATAAAATATTCAAATCCGGCTTAGAAAAGGGTGGTGTCCTGATAAACTTTAGTAGCATGAAGTGGACATTGGAATAATTATTTTTAATAGAATATTTATTATATTATTTTTTATAGAATATGTTCTGTCCTGTGAAATTCAAATCAAACTTCCGCTATTTTACTTATATTAATATAGTGATTGAACAGGCTTGTATTATATTATTATTGTCAGTGTTACTTTAATGCTATTATTATATTTTGACGGGACCACGTATTTATATCCATTTATCATTTAAGTGACCATAACCTTATCTATTTGATTTGCTGTAAGCCATTACAAGGGTTGTTTCCGCGCCCTTGCTTTCTATAGTTAAATGTCACTTACAGCTATATATATTAGCGTGTGTGTGTGTGTGTGTGTGTGTGTGTGTGTGCACCATGCCGTGTATTTCTAATACTCCTGTATTTAGATATTCTGTTAATTAGATTTTTCCGCTAACACTAATGAATCCTAAAATATTTAATAGAACGTAAAGGAAGTAAATAATAGATTAAATACTCTTCATCTGCAATTACAAATTAATTTTTACTCAGTAATAACAAAGCCTGAAGGTTTAAGGCTCAAAACAGATTTGCGCAGTTTACATGCGTGACCATAAAGCCAATCGAAGACTTTCTTATGCAAAATTCCAAGAATTGGTTCTCTGACTAGGCCAATGTATTAATTTTCAGATGAATCGCCTACAAGTAACAAGAGAAATTTAGCAAGCAATATTGTAGGTTATAGATGGAAAGACTCTTTTTTTAAAATCATATATGCCAGGAATATGATTCCGTATAATAATGTAGTTAAAATAATAGTTATTTCAACGAATCACTACCATGAATAACTAACAAAAAATATGTAACTTTTACTTAACTAATTAAAGTGCCTGACCGTCCTTAGTAAATTAGTCGACCGGAGACATATGCCTATCATTATAAAACAATAGTTTTAGTTTGTGAATAGCTCAATAAGAATTAATTGGGCAACTATTTATATTCAATTGAGATGAAATAATATTTATTGGATCTGTACCTCACAATTTTATTTTCGCCGGGGTATTTTTCAGTTTATTTTAGGACTATTGTCTTAAACAAGAGCCCTTATGAGCGCTCCACGTTCCCGGGCTCACAAAACACCCGGAAAAGGCTAACAATTGTACAAATTCTATAGATTTCAGCGTCCCTATTTGGAAATAAATACCACTTCTCCCATTCCAGGAAGTTATATTTAGAAAAACAATATTATTATCCGATTTACTACTATATATATTCAGCAAGCAGTCTTTGGGAGAACTTAAACAATTATACCTATTGTGTTTAATAAAAAAAAAAAAAAAAAAAGGTAAAGGAATTAAAATTTCCATTGTAAACTCCAATTCTGGATATTATTCTTATTGCTTGCTTGTTCCTAGAGCTACAGAATTTAGTGACGAAATTCATTAAATAAAATCCTATGTCCCACCCTGGCAAGAAAAGGGTGGTAACCTGTAGATAACCCGTCCCAGTTAGCCTTAGTTGCAAAAAGTGGGCATTAATAAAATAATAAAATAATAATAATAATAATAATACAGAATTTTTTTTTTTATAAACATTCAACAATTTCTTCTCAACTGTATGTCAATTAATATGCACATGTGACCTTTAAATCAAAAGTCAACATAAATAATTTCAAACCTTACACATATATTAAAGGAATAGATATATTCTAAAAAAAAAAAAAATGTCTTACCTCATTTGGCGAAACTTTAGGCAAAATTTAAATGCGTTCTGTGTCGACTTTTTATATTTTATATATAACAACTTTTATTATGGATATTATTTTAATAGCTCCGAAGACATTAGCCAATGTGTGAATTTACAGGGAGTTAAATTGAGGGAAATTTTTTTTAATTAAGGGAAAAATATAAAAACCATAAAATGAAAAATATACAAACTGATTAATTGAAATTTGCACAATAAATTTCAATTCTGGCCAATTTCAAAATCAATATTACGCCGATTGTTCAAATTAAATGCAATTTCACGCTTTAATAAAATGTTTACAAATATTAGTGATTCTTTTCCTTGCCTAACTTGATTTTAACAAACTGCACAGAAAGGTCCATCAACAGTTTTATTATGAAAGTGCGGCAATCTTAAAAAAATATCTCTGCCATTGGGATATATTCCAAGCAGTTTGCCGCTTATCATGAATGTTGTTCTCAAAGTTACTTATTATGATTAGGCCAATAGAAGAAGATATATATAATATATATGATCTTATTGTAACTGTGAACACAGATCTTTCTCGTTAAGTTGAGGTTCTTTAATAAAATTTATCTGATTTAGAAATCTGGAAAAATATTTACATATTCAAAAATGGGCCATCAAATGGTTTATTTTTACGTTGTTTCTACGAAAAAGCTAAATTAGTGCAAAAACACAGACTCAGTAAGCAAGAGAAATGTCATATGTCAAAATCTATTTAGAAAGACAATTCGGATTTGCTTTGAAAAATAAACATTAATTGTAATTAAAATAATAGTTAAAGTGTGTAGAAAAATAAATAGGATTACTATTTTAAAAAATAAATGAAAATATTTTCCATTAGTAAAAAAAACCAGGAGGGCAGATTCAATGGTCGATCAGAATATGTATTTAGGAGGCAGCTTATTGCTTGTTTGTTTGTAGAAACACAGCAAATGTATATTTGTTTATTATTTTATAACAGTCGACAATTTATTCTCATATTCATATCAATAAATCACTAAAGCACTAAAAGTCATTTTCTTCTTACCCCATTCAGTGAGAAATTAGGCAACTTTTAAATGCGTTTTTTCCCATTTTTTATGATTACTCCATTATTTTTTTTGTGAGATATTCTAAGAGATCTAACTCCAAAGAGATTGACCTATTTGTCATTTCCTGAGAGTTGAATGGAACTCTTGTTTTTTTTTAAGTAAGTGAATCTTGTTGAAATCGCTAAATGAATTGTACACTTAATACAGGTATGATGGAAAATATATTAATTCCATGTATTTTTATTTTTTACACAAATGTCAATTGTGTAACAGTTTACAATTTTTATTTTTTTTTTTCATAATTGTTTGCAATCAGTTTCATGACAAGTGAACACACCAGACAATCTCAATTGTGATCACATCTCAAGTAAGTTAATCGGATAGTTTATAATTTCCTCTGTAAAGGGATCAAGAATCCCTAAATTTATATCAAAAATAAAACGTCGAGGAACCATAAAATTTAGGACATTCAAGCGTAATTTAAAAAAAAATAGTTTTGTTTCTCTTGTAAATAAATGATCATTAGAAAAAAAAATGTATCAGAAATTTTCGAGTATATTATTAGCGTTTTTTTTAGTCTCGTATACTCTTCCATCTATTTGTTTGTTATTGTTCTCAATTTAATTACAGTTTCTTTATTTTTTGTAAATTTTAAGAACTATATCCCATACAGGGGAAATTTAATTAAATAAATGATAAATGTTTGTTAGTAACTATTTTTGTTTGCAAAATATTACCTCTATTCTCGAAATTTTGTAAATATTTATAACTTGGCTTTGAGATGACTACTTGACGTTTTCCGTTGCTGTCAAGATGTGCATCCTACAGTGATTTCCTCCATGACTATGCTTCGTCTTGTCGTCAAAAACTTCAATCTCGAACCAATATTTCCTTTCACTTCACTCCCGATTTCCTGTCACGCCTCCCGAACATACAATCCCGAATAAGCTGTGCTGACTGTTCAGCGGTCGACCTACTACTGCCAGTTCTAAATAAAATGGGGCCTTCTTTCCCCCTCCCCCTCGATCCTTTTGTGTGGCTGTCCACATTTGTTAGGGCTGAGCCACGTTAATTCAACAGAGCAATCATGAGCGCTACCTCCCGAACAATGTGGGAACCCTTTTTATAAGGCATATATCAAAATGGACGGCAAATGCTCCCTTATTGATTCCCCACTAAAATGTACGTTCCTCTATTTGTTAGCCCAAGCTGAAAGCTTTGTTGCCTAATGCATTAGGTGGCCTCTTTGTTGCCTGAGTGGCAACTAAGGGATTTTAAGTAACTCAATTTTTGTATGGTCAGTCGCTTAATGCATCAGAAGTATATTACTTCTGAATTTCATGTTAATTAATTTATCAGGAATAATACAATTTCCATGTTTTTCATTGGACGATGAAAATGAGATGTGTATATATACCGACTTAACAACCAGCAGCAAGCTTCATCTGATGATGGGTATCAAACACGATAGAAGAAGAAAAGAGAAAAGATCGAAAAATCTCCGTTTTAAAGAATCGTGTGTACGTATATACATACTTCTCATAACTCAAAAACAGTTAGCATTAAAATGTTAAAACGTGTATATTTGGGATTATTGTAGCATCTAGTTGTGTACCAAACTTTCTGGTCGAAATCGACGAAGATGAAGTATGTGTGTCTGAGGAGGTGTGCTAGAAAAGGGCAATTTCTTTGCATATTATTTACCTCAAAAATATCAGTAAATTATATTCTAATATAGTTCAATCCCGTCCACCGGAACGGAAAAATTTATGTGACTTTCAAATACTGTCGCAAATCGTAAATGACTCTTATGATCAACTGTACTTTAGTACGTAACGCAAGGAAGCAAAGGGCCAGATTTTGTAAAAAAATATTTGTATGTTATAAACAAATATATTATAAATTCTCTAAACTTCATTCAACGCTATGTTTTACAGGTTTCTCTGTTTCTTAATGCCTCTTCAGGAATCAAATATTTAAATAAAAAGCAATGTCAGAGGGAGGTATCCTTCCTCTAGAGCGGCTTCCTCGAGACTGACCAGGAGGCTCATACCGGCAACTCATGGCAAGAAGGATCAGCTGATACAATCGATATTACCAACATCTAATATTGGTACTCGATTATTTCTTATTACAATGATATTATTTTTTTATTTTAAATTCCCAGAAGTCACATCAACAAATAAAAATGGTTTACCCACTCAAAAATCATTAAAGAGCAAACTTCCTTTATTATTTACGTTGAAAAGTTTTAAAAAAGTATACTACTTAAATGTCTAATTTTGTTTTCTCTCTTTACAGTTTTTCTATATTTGAATATCTGATTGTTTTACGTCATTTTTATTCTCGCCAAATAAATTTCGTTTTCCGTCCTTTAAATTGTTAAAAAAATAATTTAATCATTTATGTCCTAGTAGCATTTGCTGTACTTTTACAAAAGGTTCTAAATCCATTCAAAACTACAGGAACAACTTGAATAGATATGAAACATATACATTCTTTCACTGGCGGCCACCTTTTGTTGGCTATAGACGTGCTTATTAATAATGTTTATTTTCTTATTGTCTTAACCAATTTCAGTACTTCTGGCATTTTAAAAAAAAAATTGTTAGTTTTCAACCATTGACTTTTCCTTTCCTTATAGGTATTCTTCTATCCTGTTCAAAGTAGTAATCAAACTTCCGCTTCTATTTCTTTCCGGTATCACTAAAATGATTGTGTACGTCGAATTTTCTTCGTTTAATAATCCCATCATTGTATTCTTTATCCGAAGTAGATAATTTTCTTGGTTTAGATTATGAGCGGATTTTTTGTTTCCTTAGATCTGATATATGCACATTGCCGAATATTAGAGTATGCTTAAAAGTTAAAGTAATCTCTCCCATTCTTAAATATAAAAAAGGCCAGCAATAGATCAAGTCATCTTTACTTAAGGTTCTAAGGATGAAATAGAAAATAAAATGTTGTTTGATATGATCTGTGAATCATGCCTCAAAATGGAAAATAAGACTAGCTCTTTGTAGAATCATGTACATATTTATTGATAAGTCGTAAATTTATTCATTACCTAGTGTGACGAGTACGTTTCTCTCCTGGACAGTGGGAATTTCTTTAGTGACAAAATCATTAAATAAAATACTTAGTTCCTCCCAGGCAAGAAAAGTGTGGTAACCTGTATGCAACCCATCCCAATTAGCTAGTAGTTAATTAAGAAGTGTGCATTAATAAATAATAATAATTTATCCGTAATGTACAGCTAGGGTTTGTTTGTTATTTTATGTTTACTCGGTATGGTTTCATTTAGACGCAAGACGGTAATTTGTAAAAGGAATTATAGCTACGACAAAATGTTTAAGTATGCTCAGCCATTCTTTTAAAACACAATTTATGCCCAGTCTTATGACAAATCATCTTTAGGGAAAAATAAAATAAAATGTTGTATGACATTCATACAGCCGATGAAGCCTGAAAGTGGGAATATCTGCTGAGATTTTTTTTTTTTTTTTTAAATTATGTGTTTATTAATAAGCCGCATATTTGGCCATAATACATACCTAGAGTGGGTTTCTTATTTTATGTTTACTCCGTTTGGATTCATTTAGACGCAAGATGAAAATTTATGAAAGGAAGTACAGCTTCGACAAAATGTCGTTTATTGGGGTAAATTTATTCGGAGGGGGGGCGTATCTCGGCAAGAGTTGCCAATAATTTCAGGTTGTGGAAAGGAAAGTGAAATTCCGAGTGTCTGAATGGTGGCTATAAATCTTGGGGAGGGAGACAGCCAGCCCCGGAGAGAGAGAGGAAGCTCTCACTACTACTTGGAGATATCGGAATTCGATCTGACCACATTGGGGTAGAGACGGAGGGGGTTGCCATTAGGACCCCTTGTCATTTTTGTCAACTATCTTAAATAGCAGCGTCTTCTGTAGCTCTACTTATATCGGCTAACATAATTGAAATGCGCCAAATTGGTAATTCGAGACATGTTACTTACTTTTTTAGGGGCTGTCATAAAAGGAGTCGTAATGGTCATCCCATTTTGCTCACATCACCCTCAACTTAATGGATGAGTAGCTACAAATTAATATAATTAATAATTATAAAAATAATTATCTTGTACATTTTGGATAGTGGCAAGAAATTTTACAATCAAGTGGATACGTGATTTCTGAAATCCCTAAAATAAAAATTCAGTCACTAGTAGTAGTAGTGACAAAAGAAGGGGTGAAATGTATATAGTAGTAAATATGTTTATTATTATGAATAGATTCGAAATATTTTACATAACCAATCCTCTTAATAAGGCTATTTTGTACAAGTTTAATCTCATTTTCCAGTAACTAGGCTATTAATGACGTTACCTCTGTTTTTCGTTATAAACGAATATAATATCATTTTCATCACTCGGATTGGAAAGTAGATACTTTCGATACCAGCTGGGAGATAGGAAAGTAGGCCTTTACAGATCTCAAAATTTAGCGGGGGGTAAAGTGACAAACATATGACTTTACACGCCTAGGGACGAAAGTTTTCGACTCTTCCAGCATTTACAACTATCAGCACTAGGTTCGCTATCGTTTCTTTTTAATTTTACGTTGTAATTGCGCGAAAATAGCCGTCAACATCCCTGAAAAGTTAACCTTAAAATATTAAATTGACCTTTTTGATCCTTCCGTTCCAGAGTGATTAAATTAAAGTTGTCTACGGTGAAGCAGCTGTTACCAATAATGGAAATATTAATTATTAAAAGATTCACGAGTTAAAAACCGCCTTAATATGTGTTTTTTGCCTCGTGATGAAAAGTATTGTACATTACTCGTACAGAAAGTGACTTTACGATGCTCGATCGAATTAACAGGCTCGGCTTCGCCTCGCCAGTCAAACCCGATCTCGCAACGTAAAGTGCCACTTTCGGCCCTAGTAACGTAATATACTATAATAACTGTCATTCGTAAACAAAGATCTAACTTATTTAAAAAAATTAGAATACTTACACATTTGAACATCAGTTTCAAAAATAGCTGATTACAAAATTAAATGTACATTTTCACGATTTAAAATAATACTTCAAAATTTAAGAGCAAAATAGCGATTCTTTACAGTGCCTAACATTATTCAAATATACTGCACAGAATGGCCCATCACCAGATGTATTTTGAAAGTGGGGCCATCTCAAAAATTTATATCTGCAATATATTTCAACTCGTCCATATCGCTTATCAGGAATGTCGTTCTCGAAGTTGTGAGTGTTACTTATTATGATTAAACCAATAGAAAAATACTGATTGTATTGTAAGTTTTTTTTTTTTAAAAAAAGGCCTTTCTCATCAAGGTGTTTGTAGATCCGTTTTTCTTTATATATGATTATAATATCATTAATAACTGTCATTCGTAAAGAAGGACCTACTATTAGTAATATCTTGGGATACACGCACGTTTGAAAAATAGTTTCGAAAACAGCTCTTTTTTCATCACGGAAATCCGCTAAATATTTCCTAGAAAACGTGGATCTTAAACCGCCATTCGGTATAGAGGAGAGAAATGTAAAGTCTCTAATACATTCGGTAATATAGTTTGTCTGGAAATATGGTACCTAACTAATCCTCTAATCTCTCACCTAAATGTCCTGACATTTTTGTTATGTTTTCTTTCGAACTGAAATTCTGCAGAAGTTTTTTTTTTTTATTTTATTCTATTTTTTTTCAAGATGGCTACAAGAAAATTCTTGTTTCTACCCCAGTGATTATTATATTAAAATATTTTTTCATTATGCATCATTTTTCCAGTTTAAATAAGAAGTGCAGTTTCGATAAGTTCCTTACTAGGAGTAAAACAGAGAACTGAGTATATCATTACTTAATATGGGGAATCTTCTTTGTTTACATAGCCCCTGCTTGACAGGGTTTTTATTATTGATACATAAATGCCTCTACCATTCTTAGGTATTAACCATAAACGGGTAACAGTAGCATGGCAAATTAAAAAAAGAAAATATGAAACCAATTGCAGAACCTAATAAATGATTATAGAACAATAGTTTTAAAAGTAACGGAATATTTATTACTACAATTCGAATACAATGTAAGTGCAATTGACAAACAATCCAAAGGAATAAAATATCTACGGCAGTTGATGTATGGAAACAAGAAAAACAGATAGTTCTACTACTAATTCACTAGATACTAGCTGCACTCAATTAAAGCCTAAAAGTAAAAATTTTCTTTCCACGTTTGTAGTATATTAAAGAGTTACATTTGTATTGCATAACTTTCTAGCCTGAAGGCTGCGGGCGAGACTGAAATTTTAAATATTAATGATGAATAAACTAACTCAGATTTTAGGAAATTTACAATTTCCTTCCCGTTTTAGATTGATTAATGCTTGAAGAATACTTCACGACTTAACAACCCATATATTTTCCTGACCACAGCTGCTCCTGACGTGAATTGATTTATGTGTGTTCAGTAATGTTGGGAAAGTAAACATTTTTTTTTTTTTGTATTATGATAAAATATTTAAATTGTGATTAAAATAAATATTTTCGTTGTAATTTAATACTTCTTTCCATCTTTTTATTTTTTAGTAGTCAAGGATGGATAACTGTTTATTCACATTTGTTCATCATGCAACTAAACAGCTGATTTGGCAAGCCGTAATAGTTTTAGTTCGCAAAGCTAAGAGAATTAGGATCTCATGTTAGATAAGCATGACGGCTTGTCAAGTCATCATTTAATTTTTGTATTCTCCTAAATATGCATTAATTAGGCACTAAAATGGTCCAACATTAAAATTTTGAATTTACAATTATTTCGAACCTTTGCCATTAGAGTATTGTATAAAATGTGATTATTAGAATGAATTTTTGTAAACATCAGTATGGTAAAAATATTCCGTCAGGAAATTGAACTTAAACCCTTTGTCCAAGAGTTCAGTATGATTCGATTTCTGGTTCTCTTTCACTATATGCAGTTGAGCTGAAATATGTTTCAACGTGATGGAATCCTGAGCAAGAACATGTCTCCTAAATGTAATTATCCCAAAAATCAACAACTAATCATCGCAGTGGTTTGGTATGGACTGAGGCAGCGGTATAATCCTGGATTCTTGCTTAATTTTGGGTTTTGAGGCTGGATTTTTGTTCTGCCAAATGAGTTTTTAATTCATTAAAGAAGGAGCAAAAATGGATCAGTAACGCTGACCCAAGAAGGCAGGACATGTGCCAAGGCATTTTTTATCTAGCTTTTTTGCCTCAACTCAATTTTTTCCCTCACTTGAAAAACTATTCAGAATAGAGAATATATGATCAGCTTAAGAAATCCACCTCGCAGGGACTGCGTAAACTAAGCAGCCTCATTTTCGTCCTATGTGGGCAAAGGATCGACAAACATTTGAAGAAACATTGGAAACTATTTTGTATACATCAAACATCTTATGGATTTCGGAGGGCATGGTAGTATGAAAAGAGCACAGCATGCGAGAGAACACAATGGTTGCAACTACAGAATAGATTTATCCTCTAGATCTTGAAGATGTTGGGGGGAAAAAAATCTATCCGATTTGAATTCTTTTTTTGCCAGCCATTCACAGTAAACTCCAAGAGCTCATTAGTCCAGGCAGGGCAAGGTGTAAGCAAAGGAACGTCCGGAGGAATACTATTTAGCCTTTAGCAGGTTTTATATGGAAACCATCCATTAGGGGAGGGAATTAATTAAAGAAATTGTAAAGGGAGGAGCGATTAGGAGTAAGGGATAACGGTGTGGAAGTTTTGCCGGGTAAAGTGGCCGCGGGGGTGAGTTAGGGGTGGGTGCTACCTGCGGGATATTGGCTTCACTCCCACTAGAGATCGCTCTCAGCCAATACCCTGTAAAATATCTCTCACAGCTTTCAACGATCAATAGCCTATATCTCGCCGAAAGGTACATTTTCAAATTGGTAATCTATTTATGTCACGACGGATTTTGTGAATGTCGCTGATTTTACTAGATTCTTAAGTGAAATCAGCAACTGAGGTTGTACTCATGATGGGATTATTGAAACATTTCCTCAAATCTCCAATGGGCCAAACTAGGAAATGACAAAAGTATGAAATACTTCTTTATATATATACTAGTGAACCCGACAGACGTATAAATTTAATAATATTAAGTTTAAATCAAAAGCTACTTTTAATAACACAAAAACAACTTTTGTTATGTGCACATTTGCCTAAAAACAAATAGAAAATGAAATGTCGCGAATTTTTTATTCAGGTCACCCTTATAACCCCAACTTCCGTTTGAACCTAAACAATTTAATATAGCTTATAATCATGGAAGAATTAATGCTAATTTACATATAGAGTTTTGTTAAGTTCGGTTCAATCATTAGTACCCACTAAAATAGTTGGCTCCCACTTTTAGTTTTTAGTGTACATCTCGTTTATACTATGTTATACGAAAAAAAGTCCGTCACGCAGGGGCTGCGTAAACAAAGCAGATATCCCACGTGAAGTTTTAGAATAGAGAAATTTCAGAATAGAGAGTCAAACAATTATGGGAAAGGCCCGAACTAGCTCTTGACGGAAACTCACGACTAGACCCGAAGTTAGCCGATCTCATCTCAGAAGCTGAAAACCGAAAAATGCAAATATCTCGGTTAATATTCTAGATACAGAATAAATGTATATACCATTATTTATAGTAAATTAAGTTTGTAATAAGGTTGGTTCTATATAATTTTTCGATCCGACGTATAGTAACGGAGATATTTCGAATTTTCGAAAATCCTCCCCTCTAAACCCCCCCCTCCCACTGATACGATTTCAGCCATTAACGAACTTGATCTTTATTTTTGCATAAAACGTTTAAATATCGAGTTTGGTATCGATCAAACGAAAATTGCGACCGCTAGAGCGTTAACAGGCAAATATATATATATATATATATATATATATATATATATATATATATATATAATTTTGGACGGACCTCATTTTCGTCATCTCCTGGGTAGGATCGATGGACATTTAAAGAAATTTTTCGAAACTCGCGTCATGAGTACGACCTCAATAGCTGATTTCTCTTAAGGGAAATCTGTTAAAAGTAAATATAAAAAAAGTTACTCTAAATAAAAAATTAAACAACTTTTATCCTGTGCATATATGCCGAAACCCCAATAGGAAAAGAAATATCACAATTTTTAATTTTAGGCCTCCTATTTTAATAATTACATATATAAATATATGTATATATATATATATATATATATATATATGTATATATATATATATATATATATCTATATATAGATATATATATATATGTGGGTGGGGGTGTGTGTGTGTGTGAGTGTATTGCAATCCTGTACTGTTCTAAATGTTTTAATTTAATGCATGTTAGTTGTTTTTAGCACTTGAAAATGACTCGGATGAGCTGAAAGGCCTAGTGTGATAAAGTCAATTCTTCATTTTGGGAAAGCTTCATCATTCTTCTATGTATTCCTATATATTCGATATCGCAAAGACGATGTGGATGTAGTGGAATAGCCACTATCAAAAGACAAAAAATCTCAAAATCGAGAATCAATGAGCTCACAAAGTCTCAAGACAACTTTACCCGACTCGTGCAGTATTGCTGGGCGGGTGAAATGACGTTGGTTGCGTACGTCTGTGAAGGATTTGTATACTCACACTTGGACGCGACTGACACTAGTAACAACGGACGCAAACGATTTGCCGAAGAACCTGTGACGGAGGAGAGCCAATTTCAGGGCGAATGTAGTAATTCCTCGGGACGACGAATTTGCTCAATCGTTAATAAATCTATTGAAGGCACACATTCCAACACTAAAAAGACCGACTATAGAAAAATAGTCACAATGCAAATAATATAATTTTATGATTCTATTATATGTACACCGATAAAAAATGTAACTATGACGAATGAGTGGAGAAACAATAGTTCATTCAATTTCCTCCTAGCCTCAGATCAAGTCTTTGAAAGAGCTATCCACAATTTAAGTTCACGATTTACGGGTAAAGCATACAGTCAATTATTAGGATATTAAGTAATATATATATATATATATATATATATATATATATATATATATATGGGAATGTGTGTGTCTGTGTTTGTGTGACCGGAAAATAATATATAATTTAATTTTCAGTAAATGTTGTTACACTCTTTCTATTTCTTGAATATTTACCGTTATATAGATGTTTTATTTTTTTAAATTTATTTTCACCCTTCAGTAAACCTCCTACGTTTATGAATTGCACATTAACACGCGAATTTGCCATGAAACGTATTATTCCAAGCTTAAGCGCCTAATATTATTTTCAACATATCTTTACTATATGAGATTCGTGCAAATACGTTATTATATAAGTTAATATTTTATTTCAAGACTCGGAAATGTTTATTTGATCTATACCATACTCGATATTTAACCGCTTTACTCCGACTTTATTACTTTATTTTCATCACTAGTACGCAAAGTGTATCTTTTCTGTACGAGGTCCAGTTTCACGTACGAGGCGAAGCCGAGTTCGGGAATAAGACCGAGTACAGAAAAGATACTTTGCGTACGTATGTTGAAAATGACTTTTCATTATACTGTACCTATTCTTAAAAGGAAATAAGGTAAATATTTTAATATTTTTATTCTTATAAAAAAATCAGAAGATAAAGAATTCTAAAATATGAAACATATGTTTATTAAACATATTTTGGGTTAAGTAAGTATGCAATATACAATGAATGATAGTATAATGAGGAATATTCCAATAACAGCTGTTACTTTTCTGTACTAGCAAAGAAAAGTATCACTTTGCGTACTCAAACGATACACTGAAAACACATGTTATTTTAACAGTATAACGAAAAGAGCATTCCTGTATACTTTCTTCAATCGAGCAAGAAAAAAAAGGTGTGTGGGGGGGGGGTCAAAGGAAAGGAATTCAAAATAACCTCCGTTATCATCTAAAAATGTTAAACTTTTAATGCTCTAAATTATTGTTGTATATTTTTGTTAAGCAGTAGATTTTGTTTAAAGTCATAGCCGAAATGGAAGAATGTACTCGCTTGTAATAATAAAACAAATATGTTCTACATCATTGCGATTTAATATATGATTTCTACAACATAACCTAAATTATCCTTTCAACAATAAAATAAGAATAATTACTTTAATTGTTGATTATATAATATGATATTTATAATTATCATTTATTTTTATTATTATAAATTTTCATTGATCCGGTGCCTTTGTATTTGGTAGAAGATTGCTTGCAGCTCACTGTGACTGGACTCGATCCCGGAAATTCCAGAAGCTACATTCTCTCAAATAAAAGTTAATCAACTAATAGCAGTGTACACCGCCCTAAATACAAAAAAAAATACAGTAAAATAACAAGCTTTAACGAAAAAAAAAAGTCCGTCACGCAGGGGCTGCGCAAAATAAGCAGATTTCCCACGTGAAGTTATACAATAGAGAAATCTCCATACGAGTGCCGATCAGTTACGGAAACGGCCGAACTAGCTTTCGGCGGGAACCATAGCTCGTCCGTTACACGTAATAAACATGCCAATACCTCGGTTAATATTCAAGATAGAGAATAAATGTATATAACAATATTTATAGTAAATGTAATTTGCAATAAGATTGGTTGAATACAATTTTTCGATCCGAGGTATAGTAACGGAGATATTTCGAATTTTCGAAAATCCCCCTTCTAAACTCCCCCCCCCCTCCCACTGGTCAGATTACAGCCGTAACTTGATCTATTTTTACATAAAACGATTCAATACCGAGTTTGGTGACGATTGTACAAAAATTGCGACATCTAGAGTGTTAACAGAAAATAAAAGTATATATATATATATATATATATATATATATATATATAGATAGATAGATAGATAGATAGATAGATAGATAGATAGATAGATAGATAGATAGATATTGTTTTGAACGGACCTTATTTTTGTCATCTCCTGGGTAGGATCGGTGGACATAACAAGAAATTTTTCGAAAATCGCGTCATGAGTACTGCCTCAATAGCTGATTTTCCTTAAGGGAAATCTGCTAATTAATTAGCCATCGAGAGGTTAAAGATGATTTATTGCATACACAAAGTAAATAGTGAAGAAACTGTGGTTCAAAAGAGCGTATATAAATGTAAGTTAAACTGTTCTTATTTCTGTAAACATTCTCAACGTATACGAGTTCTTATTTGTTGGAGTTTTTGGCTCATTTCCTACATTTCTATAAATAAATATATTCGCCTAAACGTTGGAAGGGATTCCATGGAGCTTTGGAGTATTCCGTTTTTCTTCTTTATAACTAGAATATTTGTTGGACTATAAATTATTTTAATACACTTCCCATGCTTACGAGTTGACGAATTGTTGCTTTATACCTAAGCTAATACATCTCTAGAGTTTATTTCTCTAAGGAATGCCTGTGTGATTTATGCTCTTTTTAAAGTTTTCAGAAGATATTTCATTTCCTTTACGTTTGTTGAGTCTTAAAAGGAGCACATAATTCTGGAATATAACGATCGGCAAACAAACGCTTTCATCTTTTTGACTCATCAGTTATAATAATACTGTTAAAGCTGTATCCTACTAAGACATTGATGAATAATACTAAATCATTACAACAAATAAACACCATACTTAAGTTTATAAAAGTCCGTCACGCAGGGACTGCTTTAACTAAGCCGATTTCCCACGTGCACCACGTATTTGTATTTATCTTAAAGCGCAAAAGGTCAATGAGAACATTATTATGTACTTCAAACAAATTGCTTCATAATATAACAGCTTATTGTTTATATGACATGAGTAGGAGTTGGGGTTTACTAATGGCCGAAAATCAATAAATGCAAATATCTACGTTAATACTAAAGATAGAGAATGAATGTATATAACAATATTTATAGTAAATTTTATTTTCAATACCATTGGTTCTATACGATTTTTCGAACAGACCAATAATAACGGAGATATTTCGAATTTTGAATTTCTCCCCTTCAACCCCCCCCCCCTCCCATTAGAATTAGAATCGAAATCAGCCATGAACGAACTCGAGCTTTAGTTTTGCATGAAATGTGTATGCCGTTATAGGTGTGAATGGGATTTTCCTCATAATGCCTATATTGTTGGATGCCATGATGCAGAATGCAACAGGAAACGACTGCATCTTCGTGTGAAAACACACACTCATACACACACACACACACACACACACACACACACACACGCAAATATATATATATATATATATATATAATGTTAAACATTTACTCCTCTGGTTAGTTAAGCTTTCATAAATATATTACTTGTGATGTCTGATATAACAATTTTTAGTATCATCCCCGTTCCCACCTAAAAGTTGTTCAAAAGCGGTTAATAAATATTATAAGTCTGGTTTCGGCCGGTATCCAATAGTTTTTTTTCCGAAATTACTTATATCGTTAGTGGTATTTCAGTAGCTTCCGAGATGAAGGATTCGAATGTGAAGAGACATTGGTCAACCGTTATTTCCACCCTTCGCTCCGAGATATTTGTGAAAATATTGTTAATTCTAAAATTTTGTGTATTATTACATTTTATTATGATTCAACACATAACTTTATTTACCTCTTTTTTTTGTTCTAAGTTGTGTTAGTGTTCATTAGTTTGGTTCTTTATATACTTTGGTGAGTTTCATTTTTTTTCTTTTTGCAATTGGATTTACTTTTTCAAACCCTTAAGAAGCAGTAAGTCGCAAGGGTTTGGACCTCAAATAATATTATAGTATTTAGAAATAATCTTGTACCGAAGCACACCTGTGGATTTTGTCTTCTTTAGGACGAAACTCAAAATTGAAGTGTTATTTAAAAGATCAATAAACAACTTACCTTTTACAGTAATAGTAACAATTTGGGAAAATTATTACACTTTAACAAAGAATCTGTAAATGAAGTATACTTACGAGTAGTTTATGTGGGCAAATGAAAATTATCAGAGTAGACGTAAGTTGCAGTTTCGGATCAAGAAACGTTGTGTTCTTCTCGGAAGTAAGTTTGCCATTTATGGAGAAAATCATATTTAAATGAAACTATAATACTGAAAACGGAAAGGGCAAATGCAAAGACTCGATAAGACCAAAAAATAAGATGTTAACTACTAAGCGAACTGCTTGTGTGTGGTTATGAGCTTATTGAAATAAAGAATTTGAGTTTGTGTATTACGTTATATTACATTTTATACTATTGTATTTAGCCGTTTTGTCAATAGTTTAAGCTAAAAGATAATTTAACTATTTTTAAATTGGTGAGAATTACGGAATATTACACAAAATCATAACTAAGATATACAAAACAAAAAAATAGACAACTATTCTTGTTGTTTGTGTAAAAGTGGTGTTTACTCCTGTTCAATTTTATTTTAGAATGGCTGTTTATATTTTTTGTCCTATTTTAGATCTTTCCTCCTGAGTTTAAGCAATTAACTTTCCTAAAGTAGTTCAGTTCTAAAACACAGTGAAAAATTGTCCGTGGCAATTCTTTTCATCTTCAAATAAATAAAAGAACCGTATTATTAGACTGTCCTTTCGTTTTTCAAGAAATAGTTTTAGTCATGCTTCCTCCTTTTTTTAAAAAACAAACATATAATAGTCTCTCTCGTTCTATTTTAAAAACTGAATTATAAATGAATAGAACCTGGAATTTAGTACTAACAAGTTTATGGAAAAATCAGAAACATTTTTAATTCTTTGAAAAAGTAATTTAAATACCTTATTTTTTTCTTTAATTTCCTTCTGAATGTTTTGACCTTGAGAAAATTTACTTCCAACTTTTGATTTTTTATTTCTTCTTTCCTTTGGAATTGTTCGTAAAATACATTAATATTTATTCTGACATTCCTCAAAAATTATTACATTTTGTTCTAGTTACAATATGCATGCCCTTTGATGTCCATCAGTTTAATTTATTGTTTAATCTTACATTGTAACCAACCCTTTTGCTTGATAAAATCGCTGAGCTTTCATATTAAATGTAGTTAAGAGTGACAAGCAATGTTAATTACTACTTTATTAATGACTAGACGTGGGAAGCGTGTTAATTTAGTAATTGTAAGTACACATTCTGTTTGAACGAGTAAATGTTGAACGTTACTACTACACAGTCCTTAATTTAATTTTAGCTAATGATAAGTGACAATGTACAGAGATCATTGTAGCTTCAGTTTAAACAGTCGAGAGAAACTGATAAATTGTGATATTTATTTGGTAAACACGGCTTGCATCAACACTCACAGACACCGCAGGTCAGTGACGACATTCCCTGTTAATTACCTAAATTTGACTCTACTATTATTAGCCTATAGTCTGACGTAAGCGAATTGTTTGGTAGCTAAAGAGAAATTTATTTTAGCTAAAGTAAACGCTGTTAAATATAGGATTTAATTTCAATCTTAAGGTTTATCTTACCTCTGAAACGGTTAGCTTTTCTTGCATCGAGGTTTTTACTTCATTAGTCTTCAGCCTGAAAATATTTTAAAAAAATATTAAAAAAAATAGTTCTACCAATTGAACTATTTTTACTAAATTACGATAGGAACGAATGAAATTTATATTTCTTTTTTTTATTTACTTACGTCCACTTCATGCAACTATGGCTAATTGGAACGGGTTATCTACAAGTTACCACCCTTTTCTAGCGAGGGTGGGACTAAGGATTTTATTTAATGAGTTTGTCACTAAATAAATTCCTATTTGCCAAGTCGGGAATCGAACTCGCCACTCTAGATTTACCAAGTGCCAGCGCTTTTACTCACATGGCTAACCCGAGCCAAATTTAAAAAAAAAAAAAACAAACATGTTCATAATTTTATATTAACATTCCTTTCGTGCGTTCCTTTTTTGCTTTACCTATCTCTGTCCATCCGCTTTTCGATCCATTTGTCTGTCACAGTAATATTTTTAACTATTATTCTTTCAAAAAACGAGCGGTTGGGTTGCTGACGTGAAAAGGTTTCACGAATAATCCTTCAAATGATCGCGAGGTAAATAGTGAATGAGTTCCAGCCACTAAATCGGTTTAAATTTACATATAGACATTACAAATTTGTATATACACATTTTTTCGCTTAATAGTGGACTCAGATTTTGAGATATTCGACTAAATTTCATATTAAAGCTTCTATCTGGAAAATAGTTCGTTAAATTCTATCTCGAGTTCGTTAATGCCCACAACAGGCCAAGAGGGAGTGGTTTATAGGAGGGTAAAATAAAAAACACGGAAATATCTCCGTTGTTATGAATTGGTTCAAAAAATGTTATAATAATAATAAATAAAATTTACAACAATTCTTGATCTGTGCAATTCAAAAACATACGAGCGACTTGTTTTAACAGTGCTTCTTCAGTTCGCTATTGGTAAGTGCTTACCTACCTGTTCCTAATTTGCTCTTATAGGCTATAGTCCCCTTCTTCTAAATTTAAGTTGCAACTCAGTTGCTCAGCGCTGCTGAGCCGATACAGGAATAATTATAAATTTAAAGAACATTCATGTCTCAGATAAATCAAATTTTATTATTAACTTATAAGTTCAGCGCCCCATCACAGAGCAACCCCACCCTCTTATTCGTAGAATTACAATAATATTAATATTTTATAAGTAGCTGCTTAAATACATATATTATTTACATTAGTAAATGATTTTAATAACGCTTAAACAATATAGTAAACAGTTTTATTGGTAATGATATTAATGCAACATTTTTATATCCCTACTTCTCAAATGAAAAAAAAAAATGAAATTGGGCCCAAAGGTCACAAAGAGCTTTCACATGATAGTCGAATCCAGTTAAAGCCAATTCTTTCTAATAAATCAGCTACACAATTGCCTCACTGTGCTGGGTGAGCACCGACGAATGGATAGAATCCCAACGCCAAAGGTCGGTCTAAAGAAAACCTAGTAGTACAACATCCTGGTTTCACTCATTACTCCACCGCCAGTCCCTCTATTTCACAGTAACAAGCTAAATTAATTTTAATCCATTAAGATTTAAGTGTCAAAGCGATGCTAAGTCTATGTAAAATCCCTACTACAAAAGCACCAGTGCTTATTTATTCAATTACCACTGAGGATTTGCATTTTTCATAAAAAGTTTGAAAGTGTGGCATAACGCATATATTCAGAAAAGGGAAACTCCATCCCTGAATATATTAGTATTCTTACCCTCTCCTTTAATACAATAAATTTCGTGCTCTGGGAGTAATTTATTCCGTTGTTGTCACATTACTGTTCCTGCCAGTAATTACTAAAGCCATGCATTTTGAAGTCTTCTGATTTCATAACATTTCCCTGTTGTGAATGAATGGTTGGTTGGCTCCTGTGTAGTGGTGGATTTTGCTTCATATTTTTCTCCTCCTCTCTTTTATTAAATATATGGTTTCCTTTTAGATTTTATGAACTTTTAAGGGTTCTGTGTTAAGAAGAAAGTTTTATGAACGAAATGTACACTGACTAGCTATCCGAAAACGTGATGAACTTGATTAAGACAAGATTTTAAACTGTTAGCATAGCGAAATGATCTCATTCCATGCACTCTCCAGTTTTTGCACCATTGATATACCCATAATCATTAAATTTGTCAAATTACAAACAAAGTTATATTTCTGCACTCTGTTGGGTTACTGCGATAAATTAATTAATCTTCCATTCATTACGATCTTCTCTAAGTCCTCTGTTCAAATGGAAGACACTCACACATTTATTTGTAAGTGTGAGTGTATTCTTTTTCTGTTGGCACTGTAACCATAGAGACCTTTAGCTACTTCGTGATCACCTTAAAGAAAAACCTGGAATGAGTTGCCTCCCGTAGACTGACGGGAATCGTTTGGAGTGGTGAAATAGAAACCGGGGCTTGCCTGTAACCGGGATCTAGAAGGAGAGAAATCATTTTTCACAAGGATTTACTCACTAGATTCACAATATGCTCCACTAACGCCTCGACATTAAAATGCTCCCCTTAACTAAATTTCTCCCATGAGTGGCATCGAATTTCGGTAGGTGCTACATTTTAACGGGCCCCACAAAATAGAAAGTCCGACCTTTCTCAGCTTCTTACGACTTGCCATGTGACAGCAGAAAAAAAATGTGCTTCCCTTAAAAGAAATTCGCTTAAACCGATTTATGTGATAATTGAAGATGACAAACAGAAGGTTATAAGCCAGTAATCGTTGGGATTTATCTTTTGGAGCATTCTCAGGCACGCCTTGTTTCATTTTCTTTTGACATTTTCAATCAAAACAAGGATTTTTTTGCTCCACCCCCAATTACCTTAGTCCTACACTTTCAAGCACCACTTTTTATATTAACTTTCCACTCCTCTCATCTCACTTGTTAATGCTAGTCCTGGTTTTGAAGATGTAAAATGTACCCCAGGAGAGAAAAATGTGACTAGCTGGAACACCCCAGCTCAATTTTCAAAGATGGTGGGAGGTAAAAACTTGACATCTTTATTTTTTTAATCATGGCTGCCTACCATGAGTCTCATTTGTAGGAATGTCAAACATTTATATTGAAATGTCAAAAACCTCTAGAAACATTGTAATATTAAAAACAATTATTTCATTGCTTTAGCCATCGTTTAGTTCTCGTATTTCTTTTTCAGGCGAAGAACAAATTTATTAGTGGGGCTCGGGTTGGTCCTAATCTCGCATGGCAGACCTTGAGTGGCGGGTTCGAATCCCGCCCTGGGCAGTAGAAATTTATTTAATGACGGACTCATTAAATAAACTCCTTGGGCCCACCCTGGCTAGAAAAGGATGGTAACCTGTAGATAACCCGTCCCGATTAGCCTAGTAGCATAAAGTGGACGTAAAATAAAATAAAAAATATATATTAGTAATTTGGAAAACATGGGAAATATCATTTAAAAATAAATATACGCCAGTTAACAAGAAACAGAAACAACTAAATTTTTAAATGTCACATTTAGTTCATCATTCAGACTACTGCTAACTTATTTTGAAAAAGAAAAATTGTATTTTCATCAAAAGTAGTAGTTTAAGAGTTGACATTAGAGTTTTTTCAATTATTTTCTATAATTGATTTAATTCTTTCGTATATTTCGATGTTCCAGCGTAAAATGAAACTATTACAAAAATATTACAATTAATTCAGGGTAATAATACCTATTGAAGAGAGTAAAGTTCATGGCTGTTTCTTCCGTCTTTCATGTGTATTGTCGGAGTCAAAAACTAATAACTCAGATTTAATGAGGTTTAGTATATTCCAGCCATTCGACAATACAACCCATACCTTTGACATCCTGGACGACGAACTGCTTTTAAGTTGATGTTGGTGTCATAAATCAGTGGATTTTGACATTTCCGGTGACATTCTTTTACGTTATCAATGTTGTATACGTTGTTGTTATTCATATTCACATAACACATATATACATTATTTATAGTGTTTATCATGATATTTATTTGCGTCTTCTTTATGCTGCTATGGCTAATTGGGTCGGGCTATCTACTGGTTACCAACCTTTTTAGCCAGTATGGGACTAAGGATTTTATTTAATGATTTTGTCACTACAAAATTCCTATTGCCCAGGCGGGAATCGAACTCGCCACTCTAGATTTACCATATGAGGTTAAGACCAACGCCTCTTCTTAAATGGCTAACCTGAGCCCCTGTAATGTATATATAATAGGACTAATTTCCCCTTATAAGATATCTTAAAAATTTCTCATCAGTGGTGCCAGGTGGGCAGATTAATTTTCACAGAGGATCTTTCCTCGAGCTTATCCAAGTTTCTGCGTTTCTGTTCATCTTCGAATGAGCACCACCAGTACTACCAAAAGACTTGTGGAGACCTGATATAATTGCCGTGAAAGATCGATGAGACAATGCATGTTTAACTTCTTACACCTCTGCAGAAAAAATATTGAAAAGCACTGAGCAATTGCAATGAGGTCCCACAAGGAAACTTCAAATCACTCTCTCCATGAATCCAGTAAAATACTGACACTAGTAGCTAGGAGACTATGCAACTGGTTCTGCTACAGATGTCAAAGAAGAATCCGACTCTAGTCGCTCATACCAGTATCATTTCGTTGATACACCTGATCATGCCGTCAGGTTCTGCTGAATACATTTTCATATGAAATGAAAGTATAGTTCTCTTTGCCAGACAGTATTTTAACCTGACATCTATACCGCCAATTGGTATATCATCAGCAGCAGCATTGTTTAACAGAACAAATGCTCCTTAAAATGAACCAGAAGAGATATATGTATCTATATTCTAACCGTATATTGCTGTAATACAAAAAAAAAAACACTTGGGATCTAAAGTTACGTCTAGTGAATATCTGCTCTGCTGACATCACAAACATCGGCATTTATTTCCTTTATAATCCCTTCCATTTTTCCTCTCCTTATCATTTACCCAGTAGGTGTATCTTGTTACTCTGTTTAATGTAATTGGGGGACTCTGGAAATAGACCACGAGAAAAAGTGTTAGGGTTCACTATACTTTGGGTAAAAAACAGTTAAGGATTAAAATCCAAATTTTTCAAAATTTTGGGAAATAGATCACACTTGAAAATGAAAACTTCTGCTAAGTCCCTATATTCGAGCTTAAGTATAAAGTATGCGTAAAAGCCTTTTTCGAAGCCTAGATGAAATATTAAATACAAATATGCAAAAAATATATTTATCGTGTAATAATATATTATGTAATTTATTATATAATAACATACTATGCAATACCGTTACTTACGAAATAAATGAGCAAAGAAGCATATGTTAGTAGCTTATTATTATTATTATACAAAGATATACCTAAGTATAAAAAGTTATATACAAATAGTAACCTACACTGTACAAAAAAAAATCAAAGTACACTCATTTATAAGGAAAATAACGCAAAAAAACATGAAATTATTCACTTGACGATTCGTTATTGGCAAAACATTCAGGGAAACCATAGTATACTATATGTTCACCTGAAATACTTCTTTGGCATTTATAGCAAAGACAGGTAGGTACATTTTATATTTTTTTTATTATTTAAAAATTACTATCACTTTCTTCCATTTGTCTTAAAAGTTCATTTGTAATCTCATCTTCAGTGATAAATAGCGAATTCCGTGTCGTAGAAAATTTGCAAAAGTGAAGTTAAACAACAAGGCTGGGTCAAATACGACACCTACCGGCACAGACACTCCGAAAAAGTACGAAAAATGCGAAAAATGGTGAAGGACAGAGCGTGCAAGGACCTTGACAAGTAGTTGATTATTGAATAGGAGGGTATTAAGCACACCAGTCTTGTCTTGTTTGTTACAAGCTCATGCGTGTACAACCTATGGCATAGGTGTCACATATGACAGAGCCTTGTCGTTTAAAGGTTAAAATTGAGCAGAGTATCAGGTTACAGCTACTGGGGAAATGACAAGGAGAGGAAAAATGGAAGGGACTATAAAGGAAATAAATGCTGATGTTTGTGATTTCAGCAGGGCGGATGTTCCCCTAGACGTAACATAAGACATGAAACTGTAATATGAGTAATGTTTTTTTATAATTATTATTACCTATTTTCGATGCAGCTGGTAGGCGAAGATGTGGTACAAGTTGTAGGCAATTACTAGGATGGTGATGACGCAGACTAGGTATAGCATCCCTCGTCTTCTGCTGGACTGTCCATCTGGAAGCAGAGACCAGCCAATATATTAGGCACATCCCCACCACATAGGCCACAATTGGATGCATTTACTCTCAATATACTTCCAAGGCGTTCTGCATCACATATTAACTGAGGCAAATACTGCCCTTACAAAACATTTCCTGTCTACCTAGCTCAAGTCTGTTTTTAAAGGTATTAAAATAGTACACGTAATAAAAAGTCCGTCACGCAGGGGCTGCGTAAACTTTGCTCAATTCCCGCGTGAAGTTTGACAATTGATAAATCTACATACCGTTAACACAACACCACCGTGAAGATTAGTTGAATATATACAAACGATAAGAAAGCATCTGAAACGTAAACAAACAGTTCTGCCCACTTCTTACTAGAAAGAAAACCAATTACTGTAACATATCTGAATATAACGTATTAATTTGATTGAAAACCATTTACTATATCTAGTACTGTATTTTATAATAGAATAATTTTTAACTCAATCATTCAAATTTTAGTAGTCCAAAAGTAAATAATTAATTTTGTTAATTTATTTTATATGCCAGAAAATTTTATCGAACCCGCCAGTATTAGAACCTGGATCCCGTTCGAAGAAATGAAGTGCACCGATGACGGTGCCTGATCAATTACATTGTAAATGTCAGCCCAAAATCTGGCCTATCTGTTTAAATATTAAAACAACACGAGAGTGCCAACAACTCTCCTCACCCATGAGTATATTACAAAATATTTTAATACTTAACAAAACAGTTGTTCTGTAAACATGTATGATGTAGATCAAGTCGATAATAATCTCCTTTTGGCCAAATTACGGTTTGAACAAGTAATTCCATAACCCTATCATTAACTCTTATTTTGATTCTCATTTATGGAACCGGAAAATCGTCTTCGTGTAAATCTTTGCACGTTGTCGTTCTACGCCAGAGTGCTTACCTTTCTGATTATGTATGCCATAAAATGTTCCTTAATAATAAATAACATCCTTAAATTACCAGCCCATTACCCTGTTTTTAGGTCTATCATTTCAGTCACGCCAAATTCTCATCGGTTCTAACACCAACTCAAACCATTATCTCCAGTGTGAATGTATTCTAGATAAAATATAATACGCTATTAATTTAAAACTTTTTGGCTACTGTTGTGGATTTTCAAAAAAAGTATTTTTCAAGATTTACTGCAAAGAGCAAATCAGAAGAACTGATTAACGTAGTTTATTAAACTCAGTACAAACAGATGAAGCTACATTGTTAATGATGATATATTTAATCGAGATTGTCTCGTTATTAAAATTATTTATCGCGAATCAGTAGAAATCAACACAGGGAAGTTCATTTTTAATTAGTTTTTTAATGCACGGAATATTTAAAATTTATTTTAACTTATTATACTATTTATTTGTAAATAATCTGATACATTATATTGTTCCACTTTTTTTCGTATTTTGTATAGTTTAGTTATAGTGTTATTATTGTAAAGTATCTTCGTTGTTTTCTATTTTGGCATTCTGTTATTCGTTGTTGGTTTATATTTGTTGTTACCTATTTAATATTTATTTGTTGTTCTTTGTTGACTTATATTTTTTGTGGTATTTCAATTCTATTATTTGTTTTCTATTTTTATTTTATGTTTATAGTATTTTTTTTTAATTTCCAACAATACCGCCTTTGTCCGAAACATATAAATTAAAAAATTAATGTTGATTTTATTGTTATAATTATATTTATCATTTAGCTTACAATATTCTTTGTAACTTTATAACTTTTTGGTATGTTTATACCTAGTTATTGTTTGTGTTGCTTTCATTATTACATTAGTTTAATATTCATTTATTGTGTTTAATTTTTATTTGTTGTGCTTATTACTTGTTTTAGTTGTTATTTGTTGCGTTTATTTAGTAGTTTGTGCTACATAATTTTGTATTTGGGTTACTTAGTTAAAGTTGGACCAAAATCGCTTAGTCGCGGGTGCTTATAAATAAATAAATTGAGTGAGGAACTCGATTTTTTAAATGAACGCATTATTTCATCAGTATTAATAGGCAAATTATGTTAGTGAACATTTTAAATTTTTTAGTCAGTAGTATTTATTTTCTGCAGTTAAGCAGGGAGAAGCATAAAGTAGTGCTGGTTTTAACTTCATGGAAGATAGATTTTATAGGTTTATCTTAGTGGCCGTGGCTCTTAGGCGAATAGGTTGTCCATCATTACATGAAAGATTTAGTAGTTGCTCCCAAGTTAAAGCACTATATTTCTCTATGGACCGATCAGACTACCTTACGATATTCTGGAATAATCCTCCCGGCATAAACCACCCCAGAAGAACTGTCATTACTCGGCACGAAGTCAATAATACGAGCCTTCTAAACTCGAGTATACATTACTGGGACTAGTAAAATGATAAGTGACGTGAGGGATATCTTTTATGTAACTAGGTCAGTTCTGGAATACCTAGGAAGAGTTCCCCTCCCCACCCCTTAATGGCATATAATTCACAGGTTTTAGGGAATTAGGTTTCCTCTTCGGAATATATCTCATGCGGAAACTGAAAAAGATGATGAATCGCTTTTCGGCCGAGAGTATGACGGGTAAAAATCTCGTTCGCGGCTTCAAACATCCATCAACCGATGGGAAAACTCTAGAGACCTAGAACGTTAATCTTAAAGCAATCAAATAGAGAGGGGTTTAGTAGACTAAAAGTTAAACTCCACAGGGAGGTTGAGGTTAGCCATGTGATTTAAAACCTTTAAGTAAACCTAGAGCCTCGTATCGATTCCCGCCTAGCCGATAAGAAAATAATATCAGTAAGTGGCCAAAATAAAGGCAACTTTAAAATATACCTCTTATCATTATGGACAATGATGTAAGATACGTCAGGAGCACTTCAATTAAAATATGTATGGATATGAGAATATTTTCATGTTTAACGTATAGCAAAATGGGACCAACAGCGGGCCCAAACACTCCAGGCTAGAAACTTCTCTGCAGTTGAGATTTATTTAATTTCATCGAAGCTTACTCTCATTACCGTAAGCTATACTCTTAGCTCCACTACTCAGGAATAAGCCTTTATGTTTTAGCCTTTCGACAAGAAATTTTATATATCTATATAAATAAAGCTCTAAGGTTTGTCTGTTTTTTTTTATCCAAATCCGGCGGGGATAAATTATTATCAGTCCATTTTACAAACAATGGTAACAAAATTGAAAATTTTGTCTGTCTTTCCACCCGTTTGTTAATCAATCACTCAAAAAAGGTTTTGAGGATTTATATGGAATTTTATATTTTTGGGTCATTGGAAGTTGGATTATCTAAAGCTTTCGCTTATCCAATGTTTACATTTCGACCGGAAGCCATAATAATCTCGATTAGTTTCCTGATAACAGCAATTCTTATCATAAATTCCTCTAACTGCTAATGTCTCGGATAAATCAAATGAATAGCAGCACTTTTACTGATCATGATGCAGAGTATGTGTGTTATCGATGAATTACTGGATAATTATGTGTATCCAATATATATACTTTCACGAAAAATGTAGTTCTATTCAACCCGCCAACGACGGGTAACTCGGCTAGTTCAGAATAAAGTCGATTCAAATTGAAGCATAGACCATATGTGGGCAATCACCGGCCAACGAGACATTTTGAAAAACCAAATTAAACAAAAATATTACACTACTTACTCCAAATTAGGCAGATGAGGAGAGATTTGTGCGTTTGGCAGTACTTATAAATGCGAACAGTTCTTTTGAATGATGAAAGTTAATAAATCAAAACATTGTACAAGGCTGACTGACGATAATTTGGAAAATTCTTTTCGTCTTTGTATCAGTGGAGTTAATCCAAACACCGATGGATTAGTTGCCCAAATTCAAGCTCAAGTGTCTCATTGATTTCGGCGTCGCTAATTAACTTTAGTTGTTTGTAATAATTCCAAATTTTACTATTTAACTATAATGTTGAACCTATTTTTTTTCATTTCATTTTGTTGTTCTAATTGTATAATAATTACATTGTCGTATAATTTCATGTCTGATATCTATCTTTAAATGTTATGAACATTTCTATAAAATGCACTACTTTTAAACTTGGCCCGCAAAGAATTTGTACACTAACGTTTCGCACGCAACATGTCAAAGGTTGCCCACAACTGACATAAACAGTTATTTACTCATCTGGTACCTGCATATATTTAAATGAATCAAGGTTAAACAAGTATTTCAAATGCCTCAATTTAAAATTTCAATTATATCAGTCCCTAGAGCTAACATATAAATACAAGATGGAAACAGAAGATGATGTTAAATCTTAGTAAACTAACGGTAGACTTCAGTAGGAATTGATGACTAAAGACATTATTGTCTCATTTCAATGGTTTTTAAATAGAATATGATACAGATTACACGTTCTTCTCCCAAGGGGGCCATAGTAAAACAATTTCCCAAGAGGAGCCACAACGACACAAAAAGACTCCTAAATGAAACTTGCAGCTTTTGGTAAACGGGTTAAAGTCAATAAAAGAGTAAAATAGGAACCCGATCCGCCCCTCTGTTCCATTGTGTTAAAGAGAACCGACCTCCTAAAGAGCCTGAATTTTTTATCTCTCCACCCTCATATATGGCGGATATTTTTTTTTGTTTTGTTATTTACTTCTCTTTCTGGTTTGTCCCTACTCCAGATGTCTCATAACGATTTCAGATATCCTTTTATCCCTAAGGTACACATGTCCGAAGAGATTTTTCTAGGAAATAAGGAAGAGCAAAAAATACAACGGAAAGGAATATAGCGTCTTGTCAGTTTATTTTTACTAGTGGTGTCTGTGACTGCGACTATATAAAAATATTTTGAAAAATTAACTCACAATATTTCGTTATAGAACCGTATTTCAAAAGATATATTTAGAGAATCAATTATAACCTCTTCAAATCACTAATACAGACGTGATCGAATAGGGGATTCGTTGTCACTACAGTCTATAGCTTATCGAATCTCCAAACGATTCTTGCAAAACTAAAAATCAAGTTCGTTAACGGCTAAAATCGTGTAAAGTAGAAAGGCGTTCAAGGGGTTATTGAAAAAAAAAAAGAAGAAGAAGATTACTGAGATGAAAGTGAAATTGCATATCAATATGCAGTGGGTTATCGATTTTTCGTTCTAAACTAGAAATTATTTTTTTTTTTTTATTATTATTATTTCAGATCATATTCGTTAATGGTTGAACTCGGACCAGAAATGGGGGATTTGAAAATTCATAATGTTTGTTATTATGAGTCGTATCGAAAAATATTATAGAACCAATCTTGTTGAAATGGTGATGATCAATAATTGTTGACGTTTACATTGTTCCATAGCTCAAATATTGTTATTTGTGCTTCCTTAATTTCGGCTTTCAGTGTACTCCCAGTTCTACTCTTCGTAGTGCGTGATATCTGCAATAGGGAAGTCGGCTTCATTTACGCAGCCCCTACGTGACGGATTTTTTTTTTTTATCAAATTGTAAGGGATCAGTGTTAGCGTGCTTAATTGTATACATGACACACATGCTCGAGCTCTGAAGCTAGGGACTTCAAGGTTGGAGTTCATCCACCCTCGGTGACACATTTACACATGTTAAATGAATATTTTTTGATCAAATGTCTTCAAAGAGTTTAGCCGTTCATTATAGACCCAACGGGTTAAAGAAATACGAAATTGTAAAGCACCCATAACACCAAGAGGTGAAGTTTTTTTAAAAAAAAACGTAGTAAAATATCCATATATTAGCTCCAGATGAAACTCTAACCCTACGAGAGGAGGACACGGTCTGGATGAAATATTAATCCGAGTAAATTATGTCCGATTCGATCATACACCGGAAGGGTACATTATTTCCGCTTGCTGTAATTTGATTTCTTTCTGCCTGATGTAGGAGAGATGAGTGGACTCCCTGAATCATTGCTTGGCAATAGCTATTTTCAGCCTCCATCTATCGATTAGTTATTAGGATGGGCTACAGTCGATTATAAATGGATGTTTGTGTCCTTTCCAATATTACCAGTGAGCAATATAATATACGAATTTGCTATAAAATACAAAAACTTTATTGCACCGGGTTTGACAGTTTATTTATTAATTTTAAACCTAATATGCCATCAATAAATATATTTAATGGAATCAAATGAAAAAGGGCTGTTTAATAGATAGCAATATTTTAAGGATTAAATCGATTGACTGGACAAAACTTCTTGTTCTTAAATTTTTATGGGACTAATGAAGCATTCTTGAAATCATAAAATTGATTTGTCTGCTTAATATATCTATGAAATGAAATTTATGGGGTATTTGAGGAAAATTACTCTGGATGTATCCTCTATAAAATATTGGTTTTTCCTGGCTCTAGAAGGTTTTGAATGGGGAAGATAACTCTCTTTCTTCGTACAGCTTCATCACCAACTAGTTTAAAGATTGTGTGGTCAAGTCAGTAAAAAACATGGACATTAGATGCACAAAGCATACCTAAACTTCCAACGAGAATGGAACTTGAAAACAACTTTTTTTTTTAAATTAGAATCCAGAATTCTAGGTTTATGACTTGGGTCAGTTTGAGACCTCTACTGTACAGCAGTTTCACACAAAAAATATCCATGTTTTAAGCAACTGCATGGGGGAGTGATCGATGAAATTTCCTATATTAAAGAGGGTGTGTTCAATGTATGCAGAAGTTTAAACTAAACTACCCTAGTTCGGGTCTCAGGATGGCATACAAAATTTAATTTAGCGGTGGACATTGTGCTTAGACTTCCATTCCCAAGGCAATAAATTAGCTACTTGAGCATTAGAAGCAATTAACATTAATCTCCAACACCCTTCCTAGAAATTGCCAAAACGTTCCTGATCTTCATTATTGTCACTTGAGCCATAGATTCCAGAAGTTACAAAATCGTTTAGGCTATTACATGTTTCTAAAAGAATTTTGAAAATTCCTAAAAAAGAATCTATATATTACCTTCAGATGTACCTCAACCCTAAGATTGAAGTATGAGGTCCAGAAAAGAACTTTAACAAATCAAGCTGAAACTAAACCCCGCTCAAACACTAAAGAAATATCCATAAAGATAATAAAAAACAATTAATAAGCAAATTTAGAATTTCTTTGACAAAATATAATTCAAAAGAATTGTTCTTTTTCTGCTGCACTCCTGGTAAGATGTCAATTACAAGAGAAAATAATGGGATATCGAAATAACTTCGAGAACCATTTGAGGTTTACATTACTCCGACCATCCGTCTAAAATTTATTAAGTGAAGTTCCAAGGGCTGTTGCTTCACTATAAAAAAAATATATGGTTCCTATTTCAAATTTAACGATTCAAAAACCAAGAAGGTTATAAACTATTAATTAGAAACAATAATTATTAAAATATGACATTACTAACAGGATGGAGAGGTACCCTCTCAGGTAAGCAGTGTTTCCTGATCCTTTTGACAGATCTGTTTTAGGTGAATGGTAAGAAGGCATTAAAATTGCCAAGAATAACGTCTGGATCATGTTGAGCATACACGTCATAGTTCACGAGCATACAAGCTTTCTAGGAAAGCTTGTATGCTCGTGAACTATTAAAATGAAGCATCCATGGTTGACAAAAGGTCAAACGTTAAAAAGGTTTTAAACGTTTATTGCAAAGCTAATGTTCAACGTCCAGTCTCATCATCAGTGCTGTTTATCCATAAATAAGTGGTCCTGCCTCTGAGCCTAGTGAACGGTGTGATCTTTTTTCAACCATGGATGTATATATCGACCTCCACCATCCAGGAGACTCAAGTGATCAAATTAAGCATTGTATTGTTGTTCGATTTTAGTTTTTACCTTCGCAGATTAACGACCCAAGTATATAAACGCTTACATATATGAAAATGGACAAATTAAGCCCATAATTTTTATGAAATTAATTACAAAAGAGATTTATGAGTGGCGTCTGTTTCCTGGCATGCCTCAAAGACGTTGGCATATATACAAAATGCTTTCTGCTTCAATTTTAAGACAGATGTCTCAGACAGAAAATAATTAGAACGAGGCCATAAGTTATAAAATAGTCCACTAGTTTTTTTTTTTTTTTCTAAGAGAACCGCTAAAATATTTTCAGTCCACATGTCCTTCGCCATCTATTTGTTTACGATAGTCCACATACAAGACTTTAGACTTGTTTTACAAAAGACGGTTTTCCGATTGGCCCAAGTAACATAAAGTAACTATAATTTTCTTCATTAATTTTAAATTGAATATAGGTTAATGAAATGCTTTGCCTAAAAGAAAGGCACACTTCAAAAAGAACGTCGGCACTCGATACATACTATTATTACTGTATTATATGAGAAACAATGGTCCTCTCAAGCCTTATTAAATTAACACTGTTCTGAACAACTATTGGGTCATATTTCCGATCGGATTGTCAAGACGGTAATGACATTCCACGTCTTAGGACATAGGAACGTTTGAAAGAGTCGATTACTTACCACACTTGGTCATTTACCACACATGTTAGAAATTGAATTACGTGAAAGAAAAGGAATATTTTCAATCGTCTGTATTTATGGAAGATTGACATTTTTTTTTTAGGTTTTTGCTCTGTTGACATGCAGATTAAATTGCTTATTAACTTCATTTTGTTACTCAAAAAAATATCGAGATACTAAATGACAATATCTTAGATTGAGAAGAGTGTGTGTTTATTGAGTTCATAGAATTACAGGTTGTGTTGCGAAATTCATCCTTGAAACTTCATCCCCTGTGAAACATTGTTCCCAGAACCATGGACGGTAATCTGAGCAGATAATCACTATAAAATCCAATTAAATCATGGTCTATCCATCAATGTATTTGAGATAAATTCCAGGAACGTGTTAGCACTTTACCAACACGTTTGGGTAACCTCAGAATACATCAATCATACGAGAGACTCGTAGTTAATCGAAGTTTAGGATAGAGCGACCCGAGAATGGGGACATTACCTAAGTTATTACGTCGAACTCGGAAGAATTTTTCTATCTAGCTGTGCACTTCGTAGTTCTTCCAGAAATGATTTTTACCCCAAAGACTAAAAGATCCCAAGAACTCAGGGCTCAGATCAGCTATGCGAATTAGGGCGTTGGCCTTAATCTCGCTTTATATACCTAGAACCGTGGGCCCGATTCTACCATGGACATTGGGTATTAGGCATTAGAGACGTACACATTAAATAAAATCTTTAGCTTAGCACGCTGACTATTAAAAGGTGGGAACCTGTTGATCACCAGTCCCAATTAGCCTTAATAGCTCAATGTGGGAGTTAATAAATTATTATGATTCATTAGCGTCAACTTTTGACTACTATATCTAATTAGGTCGAGTTATCTACAGGTTACCCCCTTTTCTAGTCATGGAGGACTAAGGATTATAGCAGATTTCCCTTAAGGGAAATCGGCTATTGAGGTCGTACTCATGACGCGAATTTCGAAATTTTTCTTCAAATGTCCATCGATCCTATATATATATATATATATATATATATATATATATTTGTCTGTTACCGCTCTAGGTCGCAATTTTTGTCTTATCGTTACCAAACTTATGGGTTAGAGAAGGCTAAAAATACATAATAGTTACTTTTTTTTTTGCTATTTTAACCTTCTGATTTGAAGCTTAGGAACAAAGTTATTCCAAATTGTTTTTTTTTTTAACTCCCTTACAAGCCTCACTTGGACTGATTTCATGCCCAGAAAACTGTATACATGTCTCACGTTGTTAGCAAATGTTCGGGAAATATATTAAATTGTAAATAAAAAATCGTGGTTCCAAATTTCCTGGAAGGTTGTACTGCTTTTAAGAATAAAAGTCCGTCACGCATGGGCTGTGTTAACTAAGTAGGTTTCCCACGTACGCCACGCATTTGCATTTATCTCAAAAATTAAAAGTTCAATGAGAACAATATTTGGTATTTTAGCTTCAAATAAAATGCTTCATTACTTAATAGAATATTGTTAATATGAGATGAGTAGGAATGGGGGTTTACTGAAGACCGAAAACTACAAAATGCAAATATCTCAGTTAATAATCAAGATAGTGAAAAAATGTACATAACAACATTCATAGAACAATAAAATTTCAATAAGAATGGTTCTATACACTTTTTCGATCCGACGGATAATAACGGAAATATTAAGAAATATTATGTATTATATATAAATTTCTCATCAAGGGAATCAAAATGAAAAGTAATCTTGGCGTAGGTCATTCTACGCACAAGATAAAGGTCACTGACACTAGAATAATGAATTTCATTCCAGGATAGAAATTGTTGCTGAGACCAATACTTGGCAAGTATGCAAGGCGAAACATCGTTGCTGAGACCAATAATGGTATATCCGAACCAATAATCACTATGAGAGCTCATAAAACCGCGAAAAATGCTTGCATTTATCTATCCGTCACTGGCTCACGGATAAATTCCTGGCACGTAATGGCAATTTACGAGCATGGTCGACCCCCCTCCACCCCGGTAGAGACATGAATTTGTTTCCTCTTATTTATCCTTTTTTCTTCTAACGAAAGCACATCGGAGCCATTTGTATTCTCTGTTTCGTTGGATTCTTTCCGCAGAAAGGGAGTCATTGCCGCCATGTGTTCGCCTCTCCCCCCCCCCCATTTACCCACACGGCCTGGAATACATTTGGAAAATCCCACTTTCACGAGTTGAAAGAGACACCATTCAGGAAGTAGACTGTTTTTCAACGTTTTATATTCATATAAATATCCCAGCCTCACGTGATAATGCTTGTGGAATATTTGGAATAATAAGATTTTCCGCCATTAGAAATAACCCCTTCGTAGCAAAGCTGGGTACTCCTTGAATTTCCATTTATCATACTATATTTTGAAGAAACATTGCTAGCAACAATGGAACACTTTCATTTTAGCAGATTTCCCTAAAAGGAAATCAGTTATTGTGGTCGTACTCATGACGTGATTTTCGAAAATTTTCTTCAAATGTTCATCGATCTAGCGGTCGCAATATTTGCTTGATCGTTTAAACGTTTTATGTAAAAATAAAGATCATGTTCGTTAACTGCTGAAATCGAACCAGTGGGAGGGGGAGGTTTAGAGGGAGGATTTTCGAAAATTCGAAATATCTCCGTTAATGTACGTCGGATCGAAAAATTGTATAGAACTAATCTTATTGAAAATTAAAAGATCTATAAATGTTGTTATGTACATGTTTTCATTGTCTTTAAATTAATCGAGATATTTGCGTTTTTGTTTTCGGCCTTCAGAAAATCCCCACTCATACTCATGTCATATCAGCGATAAGCTGTTATGTTATGAAGCAGTATATTTGAAGCCTAAATAACAAATCAATATTTAGGTATAATATTGAACTTTTACGTGAAATCTACTTAGTTAACCCAGCCCCTGTGTGACGGACTTTTTTTATTTAAGTGAATCAAACGAAATATTTTAACCGTTTAGAGCTATTGTATGTTTAATGCATTCAGTTTTCTGACCTTAAGGAACTGTACTATTTCTAGGAAATCATTCTAGAAGCTTTCTTAAAAAAAACTTGAGTTGAAATGTTCTCTACGACTTCCAGAGAATGCTCCTAACTTCTTTAGTGTATCTCGACTTGAATTCAAAAACATCAAACGGGACCACAGACTCTCATTATCAATTGACATACTTTCAAGTACTAGTATGACTATTGAACCAGACAATGAACAACACTCAATAAATCTTTAAATACCAATTGGCCTCAATAATCGTTATGTGAAATATCTTTGTTGTTTGAAAATAGATGGGTGTGTCTCAACAATTTTGAAAGAATTTTTGGATTTCTATTAAGAGAAAGTAGCTATAGAGGTTGTACTAATGACGCGCGAAGGGGTAAAATGAAAGGTTCGAAATATTTCGAATGAGTCCCATGGAAGAATATTAGAAAACTAATCTTGTTGCAAATTAAATTTCTTATTGTTGTACTCCAAGCACAACTCTAGACGGCTTGAAGATGGTGCCTTTACATCGAAAGCGCTTGCCAGCTGTACTTGACCTACAGCAAGTGACGATGGTATGCACCGACCGATATGACTACAGTAGCATCTATACCGGCCGTTCCAATCCTTTACTTAAATTTCTTATATTTGTTGTTCTGCATATTGCTTCTTTAATTGAAATATTAACATTGTCTGTTACCGCTCTAGCGGTCGCAATTTTTTTTCATCGTTACCAAACTCGATATTTAGTCGTTTTATGTAAAAATAAAGATCAAGTTCGTTAATGACTGAAATCGGACCAGTGGGAGGGGGGGGGATTAAACGGGAGGATTTTCTAAAATTTGAAATATTTCCGTTACTATACGTCGGATCGAAAAATTGTATAGAATCAATCTTATTGCAAATTGAAATATAAATATTGTTATATACATTTATTCTCTATCTTGCATATTAACCAATATAATTGCAATTTTATGAAATCGGGGCGGCTAACGGATGAGAGTGAGTTTCCCGCCAAAAGCTAGGTCGGCCGTTTTCTTAACTCTTCGGCTCTCGTGAAATTTCTCTATTGTAAAACTACACGTGGGAAATCTGCTTAGTTTACACAGCCCCTGCGTGACAGACTTTTAGTTATTAGCCTTCTGTAAACCTCCACTTTTAGCTATTATATTAGATTATGTCCTCTTTACGCAGGTTTCTTATTTCAGGATAGGTAGAGCACAGTGTGAGATCAGCTGTGCGTACAGCTCGTGGAAGATCTGCTTAGTTAATACCGCCCTTGTGTGACGGGCTGTTGTATTTTATACTTGGTAGGATCGCTTGAATGAAGTTTTTAAAAGCCCTTCAAGTGGAATACCCCATTTCCTTAATCTTATTCTGTAAATGCGCAAATGTAAAAGAATCAAGTTCAGAGAGAAACATTTCTACCACTGTAGGTTCTTTGTATATAATAATTAGTCAGTAATACGTTTTAGGACTGCATTTGGATAATATTATCCAGAAAAACAAGACCTTGAACTTTCCAATTCCACGTGCCTCCAATTCCTTGGCTTAGGAAGTAAGTACACCCATCCGATTCTCTATCCAAAGTCTGAGTTCCAAATGGGATTACTAAACCGGGGGAGAGAGAGAGACCCGATGGGAAATATTTAGGGCTAAAGCCTTTGCTATGGAAGGGGTCTCCCTGTTGGAATAAATGCTGACCACTTAATACCTGGCATTAATTCAAGAGGTACACTTCATCAAAACTTTTCATTCCAATTCATCCCCGTCCTCACGTGCTAACTCATCAAACTTTTTAATTCATCCTCACTCGGCATACATAACGACTATAATAGGAGGGCCCAGTTTCCATTTCGACCGCTGATGATTGCCAAACTTCCAATAACTAATGATTGTTTGCCGATGGGATAGTCTTCTCGTTTATTGAACGATGCTCTCGCCTGTATCGTGTATTTACTTTAGTCTTCATTGGAACGATTACACTCACTCATCGTATTGACTGGAGTGACTGTTAGGGTTTAATTCTTTTTTCGCATATCAAGCAGTGGGCTGATTCCGCCATTGTATACAATACTATTGTCATAGCGATCAGTAGATGCTGTTATTACTTCCTATGGGGTACTAGTAGTATTCTAACGAAGAGCAAAATATCTATGACACCCTTGAAGATACCATCGAAAGTGCTTGAAACCAATATTGACAGAATCTACCGAGAGGTAAATTATATTACAATAGTAATTACATTAATTTGAGGGAAATAAGTTTTTCGCAGCTCCCGCCTCTCGAACCCGCATCACCAACAAGTACTATCAACAGTTACAAAAGTCCGTCACGCAGGGGCTCCGTTAACTAAGCAGGTTTCCCACGTACTCCACGCAATTGCATTTATCTCAAAAATTAAAAGTTCAATGAGAACAATATTTGGTATTTAAGCTTCAAATAAAATGATTCATAACATAATAGGATATTGTTAATATGAGATGAGTAGGAGTGGGGGCTTACTGAAGACCGAAAACTAAAGAATGCAAATATCTCAGTTAATAATCAAGATAGTGAAAACATGTACATAACAACATTTAAAAAACATTAAATTTGCAATAAGAATGATTCAATACAATTTTTCGATCCGACGCATAATAACGGAGATATTAAGAATTTTCGAAATTCTCCCCCTCTAAACCCCCGCTCCCCCTGGTCCAATTTTAACCGTGAACGACCTAGATCTGTCTTTTTGTGTAAAACGAATATATATCAAGTTTGGTAAAGATAAAACAAAAATTGCAAACCGCTAGAGTGGTAACAGACAAATATATAGATAGATAGATACAGTTTTGAACAGACCTCATTTTCGTCATCTCCTGGATAGGATCGAAGGACATTTGAAGAAAAATTTCGAAAATCGCGTCATTAGTACGACCTCAATAGCTGATTTCCCTTAAGGGAAATCTGCTAAAATTCGATATTGAAGTAACAACTACAGAGTAAATTCGTAAATGGCTAAAACTGTAACATTAGGGAGGAGAGGAGTTTAGTGGGGAAACTAGCATAAAATATTTTTTTTCTGTAATCGTTGAATAATGGTAACATTACTAAACTGAAATGAGTGAAGAAAGTGAAACATTTTGCAATACAGTGAAGAAAGTAATCACTTTCTTCACAAGTGAAGAAAGTGAATTGCCTTCTTAATTAGTAATAAGTATAAATTAAAAAATAATTTGAAGTTGGAAATTAAATGCTTTTAAATGTTTCTTAACATTGTAAGAATTTATTTTAACAAAATAAATTGAAATTGTGAATGAATTATTGGTGGAAATAATCAATATATTTTAAAATTTAAATATAATAATAATTACCTTCCTTGTTTATAACCTGCACTTGTTTATAACTGCACTACTTCACAATCATCACTAGTTGTTTTATAACTATGCTTATAACCTTTCACAACCATGCTTATAACCTACCAACAATATAACATAATCTTCACAACATCCTAATTTTGTTCATATTCTGGTTAGATCTGATCATGTATTACACGATTACAGAAAAAAATTAATATTACACTCTGACGAAAGTAGAATTTACAACTCTCGTGAAATTACCACACTCGCTTCGCTCGTGTGGGTAAACGTTTCACTCGAGTTGTAAAATGATCTACTTTCGTCACTTGTATAATAAATAACTATTAAATATCTCCGTCATTATGAGTCGGACCAAAAAATGTTAAGTAACAAATCTCTTTGAAAATTTAATTTTCAGCTATTATTGCTCATTATATTTTTTCGTCATATCCTCTACTCTTACTCATCCCACAATACCCATACGCCTAGTACATCGTGGATCATCTTATTTTTAGCTCAAGTACGACATATTTTACTCTTCGAATAATGAGTAGTGTTTAGCGGCAGAGTAAAAATAGCCAAAGATCATGTTCGTAAACGGATGAGATAGGATCCGTGGGAGGAGGCGTTCAGAGAGGCTGTCTCCAATTCAAAATATCTCCGTTATTATACGCTGTATCGAAAAATTATATGGAACCGATATTATTGAAAACTGAATGTTCTATAAATATTCTTATGTTACATATTTTCTCTATATTGATTATTAACCGAGATATTGGCATTTGGATATTTTTTTTTTTAGATTTCATCTTTCAGAAAACCCCCACTTTCAGACAGACAATTTACAAATAAGAGAATACAACTTGAAACATCTTTTTCCATTTTTATATACCAAATGTTGTTTTCAACAGACCTTTATTACGCGAGATACATGCAAATAGTTAGTGTAATGGCGTCATCAATTAAGATTTTATTAACTGCCCACTTCTACTCATCGGAATTTTTTTTTGGAAATAGAGAATATACATATAATACATGAGATGAGATCAGCAATGTGTCATTATTCGAAGTGTGAGAAATCTGAGTAGTTTATAACTCCTGCGTGACGGACTTTTATGAGTCGGATGATAAATTCTTATCTATCCAATCCTGTTGAAAATTTAATATTTTAAAAATAGTTTTTTGCATTCATATATTCTCTAAACCGAGTATTAATCGAGTTATTGACAGCTAAGTTCATCCCCCACTTATAATTATGCGATATTAGCTTATAGCACGTGAATCATTAAACATCTAAAGTCCAGCTTAAATTTTGATTTCTGTTTGCGAAATGTTTTTATTTCTGGTGAAGTAGAGAACAATTGGTGTGATGGGATTATGAGCATGTCATTTCTGTACATAGGGAATCTGCTCAGTTCTCGCAGCATCTGCCTGATAGACGTCCTTTTGGTTAACTGGGAGGTCATTTGTATAAATTAAAAAGGGTTGCGTAAACTAAGCAGATTTCCCACGTGAAGTTTTACATTAGAGAAATTTCACGAAAGCCGATAGTTACGGAAACGGCCGACCTAGCTTTTGGAGGGCAACTCACTCTCGTCCGTTATCCGCCCACATTTAATAAATATGCACATATCTCGGTTAATATTCAAGATAGAGAATAAATGCATATAATAATATTTATAGTAAATTAAATTTGGAATAAGATTGATTCTATACAATTCTTGGGTCCGACCTATAGTGACGGAGATATTTCGAATTTTCGAAAACCCTCCCGTCTAAACCACCCCCTCCTACTGGTCCGATTTCAGCCATTAACGAACTTGATCTTTCTTTTTACATAAAACGTTTAAATCTCGAGTTTGGTAACGATCAAACAAAAACTGCGACCGCTAGCAACATATACAACTAAAAATAGCAACATATACACGTTGACTGAGTTATAAGGTTAAAAAGAAAATACGACTATGATTAATAAAGGCCACTCACTGGCTAACCTGAGCCCCCATAGAAACCGCTGCGGAGCTCAACGTTTGAATTACGCAAAAATACATTTGGAGAAGAATTTTAGAGCATCAATAGTTTAACAAGATAGGTTCTATAACATTTTTTGTTATGACTTATAATGGAGAAGACATATTGAATATTCGAAGTCACTCCAGTAAACCCCACCCATTTTCGGGCGCAGATTCCAGCTATAAACTAATACGATGATTAGTGTTGAATGAAACGGTAAAATATCGAATATGATTTAAAAGTAATAAACATTTTCTAGCCAAGAACGTAAACTCTAAGTTGGTTTCGTCTATATTTGTATGTACCTCACAAAAAAGAAGTCCTTTGAAATTAATATTTGATATTTAAGCTATGCATCCTTATTTCTAACGTACCAGGACTAAGGTGAAGGGGAGGGTTACTAAAGGCTAAAACTTAAAGAAATGCAAATATCCCATTTAATAGTTGATATAGAGAAAAAGTGTACATAACACTTAATATTAAGAGAGATATTTTGAATTTTTTATTTACCCCCACTAAACCCCTCTTCTCCGGACAGATTTTAGCTATTAAACTCGATCTTTAGTATTTCATGGAACACTTTTTTATCTTTATATATAAATTTCGGACGGACCTTATTTTCGTTATCTCCTAGGTAAGACCGATGAACATTTTTCAAAAATTTCGTTGAGAGTACAAGCTCAAAATTTGATTTCCCCTAATGAAACTTGCTAAAAGTAAAATGAAACGAACCGCTCGTAAATATATTACACCCTGTAAGTCGATAAGCAGGCACCGCCCGGTGTGCTACAGTTGGCGGAAATCAGGATACATAGGCTCTCCATGTCAGCCACAGCCCACTCGATTTGTTATTTCTACACTACTCCCTACCGGCTCCAACACACACTAACATACAACATCATATCACGCTCCTCCAATACCTGTGAGCATTGTTACAACAATAATTATAAAACTATAATAACAATGTAATTCTTTAACAAAAAATAACCTCATACACATAGCATTTTATAAAATCATTTATTACGATAACCAACCGTATTCATTAGAATATTTACCAACAACGAAATTAGCCATACAAAAAATTTCTTTAAACGTATGCCTAACGGACACAGGAGATAACGAAAATGAGGTCCGATCAAATTTATAAATAGACACACATGGGCTTATATTCATTGAATGTATACACACGCATACTTTGATAGGTAGATCGATAGAACTGATGTCTTTGACGTTCAAATTTGTATGTCTTAGAATGTAAAACTAAATAACAGTTAAGCTCGAACTAGCAGGAGGATGGATTATATATATATTTAGTTTGAAAGTGTAGTGATACTGGGTCAAAACTTCAATTTTATCCTGTAACGTTTCGAGCTGAGTAACTCCTCATCAAAGGCTTTCTTATCTCTAAAACTGCAATTTGGTTTTATAAATTCTATTTATAATATACTTATATCTCTTTATTGTTTCCTTAGCTAATTTACATGATGCGTATGTATATATATATATATATATATATATATATATATATATATATATAATATACAATAATAATATACAAATCGAACAAATATCGATTATCAAATGGAACTACTCGTGACCGCGGTATTTCATCCGGACAGGTATGCCAATATTACCAGCCTAATGTATTAAAATCATCTGGTTACGATAACTAATACTACGATTAAACTAATATATTAATATATATATATATATATATATATATATATATATATATATATTTTCCTTTGCACATTACCCATGCACAAAGGACGTTTATTTGCTACATGTGCCATACTATTACAGTATATAACATGTATGTTCATAATACATCGTGTTTTGTGTACAAGAAATGATGTTCATACATTTGTTCTTGAGATTAAAAAAATAAAATAAAAAGAAAAGAAAAGGAAACAAAGAAAAAAGGAAAAAAAGATGAAAAGAAAAAAATGAATAAATGATATACATAATAAAAGAACAAACAATCAAAGTGATGAAAAATTAGTACGCACAATAAGAGAAATCGAAACAATCCAATAACATGTTAATTTATCTTCATTCAGAAAGTTATGCCACTCATTCTAATGCATTATTCTTGATGTAGGCGTTAAAAAGAAAAAAGAATGGAAGGAAGACTTAATATATTATTTTTTAAGTACGGTGTTTAAAATGTCCGCTGTTTCTATTAAGGTTTTAGAAAAATGCCTAAATACTAATGGGTATTTTTTAAACAAACTCTTTAAATTCATTGGCCACTGGTCTTCGTTTCTGAGAAGTGTTTGTTGGAGTGTGTTTCGTAATTGTGTAGTAAGTGTGCAAGTGTAGCTAAGGTGTTCTATAGTCTGTTCACTCGTTCTGTCACAGGGGCAGTTTTTGTCATTTAGTGTTTTGAACCTATGTAAATAAGATTTAGTAGTCCCGTGTCCAGTGAGTACTTGTGTAGAGTAGTAGTCAGTAGCAGTACAGGTGTTGAAGTATTCCTCAATATTTGGGATGAATGTTTTTAAATGCTTGCCTTTCTCTGTTTTGTCCCATCGCTCCTGCCACTGTTTTATTGTGTCCGTAAGTAACGTGTATTGTAGACTTTGTTTTGTTATGTTGGAGTATGTTATGGGAGAGTTTTGGTCCTTGGATGTATTTTTTGCAATTTTGTCAACTAATTCGTTTTCGTAAAGTCCGGCATGTCCTTTGACCCAAGTCAAATATATGTTTGTGTTGGTGTTTTGAATGTCTATAATTAGTTGCCTACTTTGTTCTGTCAATGGGTCATGTATGTCAGTGTTCAATAGTTTTTGTATTGTTACCTTGCTGTCTGTATTTATAGTTATTTCTGTAATTTGTATATTATTTAGTATTACGTATTCGAGTGCGATCATTAATGCAAGTGCTTCAGCTTTGTTGTTTGTACATAAAGTTCCTAGTCGGCATTTAAGTACGTCAGTGAGTATATTCTTACGAAAGACAATAAAAGCGCATCCTACATATTTTTTGTCCTTGCTTACGTCTGTGTAGATTTGAAATCCTGTTGTGTGAGTTGGAGTCAGTTCTATGTATGGGCGTATAGCAGGATGTGTCCATTTTGAGTAATGTAAGGGTATATATATATATATATATATATAAGTGTGTGTGTGTGTGTGTGTGTGTGTGTGTGTGTGTATAAAACTATTGATGCTCTACAATTGTGTTCGATATATTTTTTATATCTCAAATATTAAGCCATTTAATTTGTTTTCTGCATTCAGTAAGTGGGGACTCTTTACTTATTGGATTTTTCATTAAAAATAGAAAATGAATGGTGAGAAGAGATCTGTAGTGTGTCATACCAGGTAGTGGGAAATCTGCTTAGTTTACGCAGCCTCCCTGCGTGACGGACTTAAATAAGCTTGGCCTCGTATTATCTGAATGGTATTAGAGATTCCCTGGGTTATAATTACTGGTAGTATTGACAAAGGAGCTACAGCTGGGTGAACTACTGACTAGTCGGGGGAAGGGGATGGGTTATCTTGACAGCTCGTTGATTACTCCAGTTCATCTTTATCGATTATATTAATGGTGCGTGTCGGCGAATGAACAAATATCGATTATTAAATGGAACTACTCGTGACCCCGGGCGTTCATCTGGACAGGTATGCCAATATTACCAGCTTAATGTATTAAAATCAGCTGTATACGATAATTAGTTAAACTACTACATTTTAATTTGAAATACCAATTATATAATATTATCCTTTCAACTTGCTGGAATTTGTTCTATATAGAAATAAATGTCAAGAGCTATTTTTACATTTATACGGCCATTAATTATTCTTCTGGCATTTACTCCTTCCTGGTTGTTCAACCTACATTGCGTACCCATATCGAGGAGTGGCTACAATGTAGAAGGCACCTAGCCGTGAGGCCTTAATCCCTCTACACCAATCCAACAACCTCATGGTGACTGAGGATTCGCTACGATGGTCAGAAGCGAATCCTATGGAAGGGACAGTCTCCTACTACCCAGCTCCCACACGAGAGAAGAGCTCCCACACATGTACCAGTTTACCTGGAGCAAGCCTCCACTCCGGACACCACCCAGCCCGTAGTTCACATTGAGTAAGCCGCTAGAACTTACCCCATTAAGGCAGGAGTGATCCCCTGCCCGGAACAGCAAAGCCGACTAAGGACCTACTGTTCCTACGGTTCCCCTACCCAGCAGCTAAACAGCGGGGGCTTACTGGTACCACTGGGAATAGCCGGCCCCGTGCCGGAATTGTTCAACCTACAGGCTACACCACGTAATTGAAAAAGCCCGCCACGCAGACGTAAACTAAGCAATACAATGCAAGTACAATAGAGAAATTTCACGAGAGCCGAACGGTCCAACTAGCTTTTGGCGGGAAACTCACTCTCGTCCGTTATCCGCCCACATTTAATAAAAATGCAAATATCTCGGTTAATATTCAAGATAGACAATAAATGTATATAACAATATTTATAGAACATTTTTTATGCTATAACATTGATTCTATAAGATTTTTCAATCCGACTTATAGTAACGGAGATATTTCGATTTTTCGAAAATCTCCCCCTCCCACTGGCTCGATTTCAGCCATTAAGGAACTTGATCTGACTTTTTACATAAAACGTTTAAATATCGAGTTTGGTAACGATCAAACAATAATTGTGACCGCTAGAGCGTTATCAGACAAATATATATATATATATACTAGCTCAGATACCCGGCTTCGCTCGGGAATTCATTTGAGGCTGAATGTTGATGGTATTTTTTTGGCAAGGCTTTATTTTGCACAATATTTTGACATTTACCCGTCCCAGTGTTTAGGGTTAATACCCGTCGTTTCTGTGGATTTGTTAATAATAAAATTAATTTTTTATGTAAGACTTCACTGTCCTCCATATTGTCATATTTCCCGCTTCCTGTGCATTATGCATAGATTTGAATTATTAAGGACTAAATATTAACATACATTTGAATTAATTTTTCCAGGTGAGGTACCCGGTAGTTCAAATTGAAAAGAATTCTTGAGCAAATTTCTCTAAATAACAAAATAAACAACTTTTGTTATGTGCATATTTGCCGAAACTACAATAGGAAACAAAATATCAATATTTTTAATTTCAGGTCTCCCTTATAACCCCCACTCCTGCCTGTCCCTAGAAATAGTATGGCTTTTTATAAGGAAGGCGTTAGTGCTAATACACATAGTGAGTGTTTTATTTAGTTCGGTTGAGTCTTTTGTGCCAAATAAAATTTTTCACTTCCGCTATAATTTTTAGCGTATATCTCGTTTATAATTCGGTATACGAAAAAAGTGTACATAACAAAAGTTACTCTAAATAGCAAAATAAACAACTTTTGTTATGTTCATATTTGCCGATAAACCAATAGGAAACGAAATATCGCTATTTTTAATTTCAGGCTTTCCTTAAAACCCCCACTCCTGCCCGTCCCTAGAAATGTTGGTATGGCTTCTTATAATGAAAGCGTTAGTGCTAATACACATACCGAGTTTTATTTATTTCGGTTGGGTCTTTTGTCCCAAATAATATTGTTGACTCCCGCTATAGTCATAAGCGTATAACTCATTTAAACTTCCGAATACGACGAAAGTGTTTATGACAAAAGTTACTCTAAATAACAAAATAAACAACTTTTGTTATGTGCATATTTGCGAAAAAACCAATAGAAAATGAAATATCGCGACTTTTAATTTCAGGCCTCCCTTATAACCCCCACTCCTGTTCGTCTCAGAGAAAATTAATATAGCCTATCTCTCAAGTTGGACCAGACTGCTCACGGTGTGCCAATTTAATTTAAAATCGGTTAAGTAGTTTAGGAGTCCATCGCGGACAAACATCGTGACAGGAGATTTATATATATTAAGATATATATATATATATATATATAATTTTGAACGGACCTCATTTTCGTCATCTCCTGGGTAGGATCGATGGACATTTGAAGAAAGTTTTCGAAAATCGCGTCATGAGTACGACCCCAATAGCTAACTTCCCTTAAGGGAAATCTCCTAAAAGTGAACCGGTAATCCTGATTTCCACGGGAACGAATAAAGGTGAAATGAAGAGGTTCACAAGGACATGGAGTAGTTTCCCTTTGTCTTCTCGATCAGACTATCAATGAATAAAGTAATAATGAGGGAAAGTCCATTGATACCAACGAAAGGACGAGTGGAGAAAATTCCACTCAAAGTCAGAGTTGTTAAAAAGTCATTCCTCTGTAGACTGTAGAATGCATAAGCTGAATAATGGTTCTCATTAGCCAGTCTGAGCATACATACTCAACATCAATGTACCCTCCAATCTTATATCCTTCCTGGCTAAGGAGGTTAAAGTACTTTATTAATAAATGGACCGTGAAAAAATAGGGAAAAAAACTATATAATGGTGTACTGATTTTCAAGTATTATCACTCAGAAAATGTATTAATATGTTCTGTAAGTAAGCAACCAGTTATTAAACTCATTATTAATATACATTTTATTTGAGAGAATAATTTTATCAAACGTTTCGATATTCCTATCCACATGCTCAACTTCCTCCATATTCGTCACATTAGCCGTTCATCCCATCTGTTAGTTAGCCATGAGACGTAGGTTTCAGTCATAGACCATCCAGGTTTGAATCATGGAAGATCCAATACATTTTTTTTCACATATAAAAAACAATTAAAATTAATACTGAAGGTTGATTCCGTTCTTTACATAAATAAAAGTCCGTCACTCAGGATCTAAGTAGATTTCTTACACGTTGGAATGATACAGCTGTTACCTCACCTCAACATCTTTTCTCTATGCCCCATTAGAAAGAATCCTTTGATAGAAAAATGTAAGCTGGGCATGAAATATTCAGTGCCTCAGTTGCTCAAAGTAAAAATTCGATAAATAGTTAAATAATGGCACAACACTAGTAAATGCAAATAACTCCATGAATATTCTATTGAATGAAAAATGCACATAACAACATTAATAAGAAATTAAATATGCAATAAATTTAGTTATATACAATTTTTCAATCCAATTCATAATCTCTCGGACATAAGAAATTTTTGGTTTACTCCGGCCCTCCTCTCTCCCATAGTTCGGTTTTAGACTTTTGCAGATTTAATCTTTATTTCTGCATGAAGCGGTTATACATCGAGTGCGATATTCATTAAAAAAATAAAAATGTTGCAGTTTAGGACGTTAAATATTAATTAATCATGTCTTACGGGAGAATAGAAATGGTGGCGTACTACAGACTACATAAAAAAAAAATAAAAAGCAATTTATAGGAAATAAAATTAGATTTGTTATTTACAAATTTCCGATCCGTCTCATTGAGATATTTCGAATTTCCCCTATGACCCCACCCGTCCGATTTGAACCATTAACGAGTTTGATCTATTTGAAACGGGCCTCATTTTTATCTTCTCATTTGTAAGATCGATGAACATTAGAGAAAAAGTTTCGAAATTCGCGTTATGAATACAACCTCAATAGCTGAGGTTGTACTCTTATCGGCAGGTCCCTTAATGGATTTCTGCTAAATTGATAATTAATAATAAGTTGTGTAAATAATAGCGTTAGTATAACTTCTGAAGAAGAAATGTTTTATTTGTTGATGAAATGTCCGAAGCCCTTTTACAATCTTTGTTAAGTGTTTCTGAATTGCAACTATTGAATTAATTCACAGTTAACAATTAAGTGCATAATTGGTGAGATTCTCTTGAAGAGGAATAGTTTCCTGATTAAAAGGGAATCTTATTGAAACAGTCGTTGCGTAATTGAGAGTTACATTTCTACGGTTGCTCTGCTGAACCAACACAAAGGCATCAATGAAAGGGCTTCTTTGAGATGCAAGTCTAAGTGCGCTATTGTGAACAGTAGCAAGTACTCTAAGTGTCTCGAGTTGAAGTGAGTTACATACCATACAATTTCCATGGACGTTGGAATCTCTTCAAAAGGAAGCCTTTAGCTATTTATCAGCTTTAATCCAAGTACTGTTCAGAACTTTCAACAATCCTCCAAGAATTAATATGGATTATTAAATTTATTATTCCGAGCTAACAGATGTTAGCCAGTTAGATAGCAAATAGAGTACAAGGTACGACAAACAGAGCGTTGAAGCGTTCAGAGTATGTAGTACTTAGAAGGAAATATGCAATTTTGCCTGACCAAATCTACACGTCAGAAACTAGAAATATATACATAAGACACCAGAGCTGATGGCATAGAATACCAATCAACCAATGGACACATCCTGGAAGACTTGATACTATTAATACATTAGATGAAATAGATTCCGATTTCACTGTCTATACTGTACGAAATAAAAACGACCATAAGATAGGTGGTGTATGTATCGTATCCTGGATTTAACTCAGGTTAGCCATGTGAATTAAAGGGATGGGCTAAACCTCACATGGTAAGCCTAGAGTGGCGGGTTCGATTCTTGCCTAACTCATTAAATAAACCCCAGAGTCCCACCCTTAAATGGGGTGGTAACCAGTAGATAACCCATCTCAATTAGCCTTAGTAGCAAAAAATGGACGTTAATAAATATAATAATAACAAAAATCTGGGCTACGTTGATCATAAACAATTTAGGCTCGCAGGAAATTGTACTAACAATCAAGCCTTTAGAATGCGTTCACAACATTACCTTTCATCTAAATTCCAAAACTGAAATAAGAACTGACAGCAATACTTAACTTCAAAAGATTAATTGACAACAAAAGGAATGGCCAAATACCTGGACCCATTTTGAATACACTACAATATGAACTACAAAACAAACAATACTTTATAATATATAAATTAGTAAAATCACACATAGGACTGGAAGGTAACTAAACTGCAAACTTTCTACCTAAGTCAATTTCAAATGTTATAGACTCTCCAATCGTTTACAATACAATTTCAAAATTACATCTGAAACATATTTTAGAGAAAAAATCGAATTTTTACGGAAATATACTTTAGAAAGAGTACGTCTGATATAAATTGTATACCTGACAAAAATAAAACCATTGACATAACTAAGCAAACATTACTTTATCTTACAGAACTACTTACGGGAAATGGCTTAAAAAATTCTTACTTGCCCTTAAAATTAAACGAAATGAGAAAAATATTTGCCTATGTGACAATAACACTGAACAAACTTACATGCACCTAGTTTCTGACTCCCAACTCATATATAATTATAGAATATATTTGATCTCAAAATTGAAAAGAAAAAAAAAACTGGAAAAAAGGTGGTCCCTAAATTCAGAAATTATTTAAAGTATAAAGTAAGTAATTAAAGTGCTTATGAAGAATCAATACTTTACTCGTGATTGCTTTAAATTGAATCGGAAGAAGAGTTATATTATTAAAAATGTCTGTTTTATTAGATTAAATTTTATGAGTATTTTTCTGTTTTTATTTTTTTTCACAAATTTGATTTATGTATGGAGCATACAGAGAATGGACTCCCTCTTTATAGGGAATACTATAGAGAGGAAACAATAAAAAAATACTAGAGCACATCCTTTCTTTGCACATCCACTATTATAAAAGATTAACTTATGTGGTTGCAGAGTTAAATGCCACTGACTAGTAAGAACATGGTCAGTATGCAGGAAACTTTTGAACAAAATGTGCCCTAGTTACTGACGACAAAAAGCCAATATATTCCAACACCTAAAAATATGATAATGTTCAAAATCAAACCATCTACCCGTATGCATGCTAACACTTACTGCTAACTATGTTTTTAATTTATTTATTATTAAATTATAAATGGAATTTATAATATGTTTTCATTCCATTTTATCATCCTGTTTTACTCTTCATAATTATATTAATATTCCACGTTAATATTAATTTTTTTAATGTTAATATACTTTGATTTTATGGTTTGTTGCTGCTGAGTTTATTTAGTGAGCTTAGTTTACATTTTGTTAGTTATTCTTAATTTTTTATGAAATAGAAATGAAAAGAAAAATCGTCTTATGATGATTATTTATATATACCGTCACATGATGTTACTTTACTCACTCCCAGAAGAGTTTGCTCCAAAAAATAAGAAAATATATATTTTATATTCAGAAATCTGTTTCTAGTCATTATTTTGTCAAAATATTTGATCGCCAAATGGCTTCTTCTATTTATCTATTTATTATTTACATTTTTTTAGACGTGGATGACCCTTTTATTTTTAATGAAGGTATTGCGACAGAGTTAATTAGTTGTCACAAAGTACCCTGGGTAACTTTGCTGCACTTTTGAATATATTCCATATACAACAAAATATTAAATCATTAGTAGATTGATAACCAATTTTCTTTTTTCTTTTGTGTTCTGTTCCTTTAGTTTTATTCTTTATATTATTTTGTGTGTCCATGTTTTGTTATTATTTGTTAATATTTGTTATTATTCCATGTTCTGTTGTAATTTCGTGTTCCATGTTTTGTTATTTTGTTTACTTGTTTTTGTTTTTGTTTTGTTTTTCCCCACGTTTAAGAAGAGCAAGTCGCTATAGTTGCGGAGCTCCGTAATAAATAAAAAACCAATGTTTTAAATAAATACTAAATTCCCAACGGTACTCAAAATGTTCTAAGAAATCCAATGTATGCAGATTTATCAAAGTGGAGCAATAACCTCCACTGACCCAGAGCCCGGTATCAAGATGAATTTCTTTGATGCTACTGAGGAGGGATGGAGGGAGGTGGAATTTTTACTTCTCTTCTCCCAAATATTATCACTTCTTTTAAGTTCTGCAACCCAAAAGTATATGTTAAGCAGAGCTGTTCATATAAAAATAAAAACATTTTATGACGTTTAAAAATTACCCTACTTGAGCAAAACCACAACAGATTATGGAAATATTAATGCAAATTATTTTCTCTCCCCCGCAAAAAGGGATTAGGTTTTTAATTAAAAGAAAACCTCGAGGTAAAAAGGAGAGCGAAGGGCAGCCAAGGCAAAGTTTTAACAGTTTTCTAAGGAGGAGGTAACAATGGGCAGGTTATTTAGCGGGTCGGTATATCAGAAGCGGGCATTGTTCGCCTTCCGACTACCTCATCCACTTTCTTACAATCGATTCTTTCTTCCCATCACCACACCTTAGTCCTCCCCCCCCCCCACAACCACCCTCTACTCCGCATAGACTACAACACTAGCGCCATCTACCCCACACTGGGGAGGCATCAAAGCCACAGAAACTCCTTTACTCAGAAGCTTAGTAAACTAAGCAGATTTTATTGTAATCTCTATTTCTAAATAAATATAAGAATCTGGGATTTACCAGTTATTATCAGTCATAAGATGACTGAAAAAAAAGTACTCTCTTAATATTAGAAATGGCAAAGCATTTGCAGAACAAAAATCCTAGACCATCAGTAGTTCAACAAGAATGGTCCTGTAACATATTTCTCACCGACTCATAACAACATGGATATTTTGAGTCTTTGATTTCCCACTCCCTCTAAACCCGCCCTATTCCACAAACGAATATGACGTTTGTATAGAACGGTTGGTATGGTATAGATCAAATAAACATAAAATTCGAGTCAAAAAGTTTTATTGGTGACGTCCAGACAAAATGCATTTGCATATATATCATCCAGTAAATATCTGCTGAAAACAGTATTTGGTAGTTACACTTTGGCTAAGGCGTTTTATAAATTACTAGCTATACCCTGCGTGCGTTGCTACGCCACCAACTAAAATACTAAATTACGGTAAAGATGTATATAATACTCTAAATATCAAATTAAACATCTTTTGTCATGTGCACGTTCGCTAAAAAAAAACAATAGGGAACGAAATATGGCAATTTTCCTTTTCATTCCTCTTTAACAACCCCCACTCCTGTTGGTTTCTAAAAGTGTTAATATAGCTTATTGTAAAAAATACGGAGTTTCGTTGATTTCGCTTAAGTCTTTCGTGTCCTATAACATTGTTGACCCCTTCTATAGTTTTTTGTGTATACCTCATTTATATTTCATTATACGGCAATAGTTACTTTAAATAACGAAACAACTTTTGTTATATGCACGTTTGCCGAAAAATGAATAGGTTACGAAACCGTAAATAATAAAATCGTATCGCGATTTTATATTTCAGACCTCCCTTATAACCCCCACTCCTGTACCTACCTCAAAACTTTAATATAGCTTATAAACAGGGAGGTGTTAATACCAAATCACATGCGGAGTTTCGTTCGGTTCAGTCTTTTGTGCTATATAAAATTGTCGACTCCCACTATAGTTTTTAGCGTATAACTCATTTATACTTTGGTATACGACCGAATTTTACGTAACAAAAGTTACTCTGCATAACAAAATAAACAACTTTTGTTATGTGCATATTTGCCGAATAACCAATAGAAGACGAAATATCGCGCCTTTAATTCCAGGCCTCTTTTATAATCCCCACTCCTGTACGTGTCAGAGAATATTAATATAGCCTAAAACCTAAGTTGGGTTAGAAGTAATATACATACCAAGTTTCATAAAATTCGGTTCGGCCGTTTACGAGTATATATCGCGCATACAGAAAAACATTCATTTATATATATATATATATATATATATATATATATATATATATATATATATATAAAATTTTGAATGGACCACATTTCGTCATCTCCTGGGTAGGATCGATGGACATTTGAGGAAATTTTTCAAAACTTGCGTCATGAGTACGACCTCAGTAGCTGATTTCCATTAGAGGGAATCTGCTAAAAAAAGTGATTGTGTTTAGTTTTAAAGATTGAAAATAGTTATTTATTATACAAGTGAGGAAAGTAGATCATTTTACAACTCGAGTGAAACGTTTACCCACACGAGCTTACTTTCTTCACTCTATTGCAAAATGTTTCACTTTCTTCACTCATTTCAGTTTAGTAATGTTACAATTATTCAACAATTACAGAAAAAAATAATGTTTCATGTGAAGAATCGAGATATTTTGTAATGCCAAATATGACGAAAGTTCGATTCAGTGATTATGTAACTATCCTTAAGTTAAAGCTAGATTTTTCCACTCGCCCTTAATAATTATCCCTCCAATTTTCCTGTTGGAGCTTCAGGCCGAAAAAGTAACAAAGAACAAAAAAAAACCTTCTTGCATCACTAGAGAAACAGAGATAAAAATCAGCAGGAAATATCAAAACTGCGACACAAATCCCTGAGTTACTCAAAGTCGTTTATCTTATGACGTACTTACGAAAGGCAGGATTTCCTCGTAATGTTTCCCGGGAAAACGTTAAGAAACCATTCCAGGAAAATTCGAGGTTCATTGAGGCAGACTTAATCCCTCCTTATATTTTCCTCCTCTTTCGCTTCTTCTCCTCCGATAACGTTTTCTTCGAAAGCCGGCTCTGTTATTATGTAACTTTTTTCAAAGTTTTTCCAGAAGGCACTCGTTGATAAAATTGGTGTCTTTAAAAATTGGAGCGATGGAATTTTTATTTTATCTGCCCGGAGAAAAAAATGTAAGGGAATTAAAAAGTCACCTGAATATTCAATTTAATTACATAGGTACATATATATTGTACCGTTCATAGGTATAAGTAGGGCACCGATGACCAAGCTAGCTAGGGTTGTGTAATTTACCACTATCTTCAGAAAGCTGAAGGTAAATATAGGAAAAGGTTCAAGCACCCGCCAAAGGAGAAATTTAGTTATACTGAAAAAAAGTGCAAATGGTTTCTTTTGAAAATGGAAGTGTTCTGGAAAACAGAAAATAAAATAAATTTAATTAGAATCCTATTGAGTCTTAACAAATATTTTGTCAAGCTTCATTTATTATGTTTTTGGCCATTTGTTAACCCCCGTTTCATTAATTTGCCTATTCAGCCCCTTAACGAAATTGGTTTTTCGTTTTAAGTAAAAAAACAAATAAGAATAAGGAGTTGTAATTAGTCAACTAATGGATGATATAACTTTATGTTAATTTACAATTTGAAGTAAATTTTAAAAGTCGACAGTAGAAGAACATTTTCAAGTATTATTGTTACAATTATTTTCAGTTTTCTAATATATTGTCGTTGAAATATGTTTGTGATTATTTCAGTGTCTTGTGAAAGAAAGAAAGAAAGAAAATAAATAAATGTTGGATAGAATTTTTTTATTATTTATTAACTTTTTTGCAACTGAGGCTAATTGGGACGGGTTATCTACAGGTTATCACTCTTTTCTAGCGAGGGTGGGACTTAGGATGTTATTTAATGAATTTCGTCAGTAAATAATGTCCTTTGCCCTAGCGAGAATCGAACTCGCCACTCTAGGGTTTACAATGTGAGATTAAGGTCAACGCTTTAACTCATGCTTTTTTTTTTACAAAATCTATTAGTTGATCCATCAGCACATCCTATCGTTCTGCATTAGTTATTTTGAGTAATTAGGGACAAGATCGAACATTAAAAATATCTATAGTTATAAAATTTGTTCATCAAAATTGATCTTGTTATTGGTATAAACGTTTTCCACGTAGTGCCTGAGGAATGTGTTCAAAAGAATTGAGTATTTTTTTTTTTAATCTGCTAAACCTAGGCCCGTTAATCGTTTATTGTTATCCTTTAAATCTTTGAAGTATCAAAAATTAGCAAAAGAGCGCATCTAATATTATATTGCATACGGCCTGAGCGCGTTAACGAAAAATGTGGAGCGTGCCAACTTGTATCAGAAGATATTTTGTCTGTGCCTGAAAGAAACGAATGTCTATGAGTGTAAGGGAGCTGTGGAGTGTAATGTCGTAGGAATCCTCCTAGGATGGACTTCCATCAGAATCCTGTTTTACTCAATCCTATACTCCGGTAGGGATTGCCTAACTGCCACTTTATCCTATTTCCGAGCGATTGGCCACCTGGAAACGCTCCTGTCCCATTGTTGAGCGGCACATATTACACACCTTACAATATACCCTTTTGACTCTCTCCTTTTCTCCCTTACGGTCTCGCTGATAAGAAGAGAGCGCGGTTTAAAATGGCGCCCCCCTTTAGAATTATGAGTTTTGATAAGAAAGAACAACTTCTGCAGCGCGGCAGCTTTTCCGACGGTATTGGCAAAAAGGGGGGATTACACACACCCTAAGTTCGTTTCTCTCTCCTTATATCAGACGCGATTATTTGTGTAACCTAGTTTCTAGTGTGTTCCGTTTAAGACGATCTGTATTTTTTTTATTTATACAAGTTAAGAGTTTAGGTTGCAAAACATGATTTAACACTAAGAGCAGTAGACATTACTAGAGTAATAAATTATCGAATTGAGAACTAATACATAAAACTCCATCGCTCCTACCTAGGAGAGGACACAAATGAAGCGCTTCAAATATATATAATATCTGTTATAACTTATATACGAAGAATTTTTTGTTTATTTGTTTCCAAACTGGAAACGGCCGAATTCTACAATATAAAATTTATTTGGAAAATCCATTGTCTTCTCCATAAGGATTCATCATCAGTCCAGGGAGAGGAGCTGTATCCAGCATGCCTACAACTCCTTAAAAGAAGATAAAGTTTGGCTTTCTTAATAAAATGTTTTATGGTGGAAATATGCTATTTTTTTCACTATTTGATTATGATTTCTATGACTACTAACTACGTCCACATCAATTAATTCTCTAAAATTGTCCGATTATACGTCATTTCTCTAACACTAATATTAAAATTTCAGGTATTTTTATAATTTAGTGCATTCAGTATACAACCAGTCTTAATCATTTTATAATAAAAATACATCTTGAAGTGTCTTATTTGTCTTCCAAGGACCTTGTCAATGTTACAATCTAAGTTTACGGGCATTGATTTTTGTGACTGACGTTTTGCTAGACATACTTCCTCAGGATGGAGGACACGTCGAAAGTGTGAAAAAGCTTCGGACTAAAGACTCAGCAATAGTAGAACATTTTAGGCAAACTAACTATCATCAAGACCATATAAAATTTGATGAAATCAAGTTACTGGCAAAAGTTGATCGATACCAGGAAAGAATCGTTCAAGAAGCAATCGGTTATAGATTATACCACCTAGACAGAAATATATAAACAAAGAAGCCATACTCATACAAGAACAGGCTCCGGTGAAGTACCCGAAGGTAATCTACTGGACGAGACTGTTACAAACACCTGAATAGAAACTCTTCAGTCTGAAAGAGAGACCTGAGGAAGCTAGATCTATGCCTAGCGAAACGTCGGCCAGAAATATGAAGACAATACCCAAAGACTATGATTGTAACAAGAATGATTCGGTTTAGAGGGGTGGGGGGAGATATCTCTGTTACTATAAGACGGATTGAAAAAAAAATTAGATGGCCAATCTTGTTGAACGCATAATTTTCTTCTATTGTTACTTAGTACATTTCTTTTTTTAATATAAGTATTAGCCCAGATATTTGTATTCTGTGAACCTCCACTTTTACTGAAGAGATTATTCCTTAAAGCATATTTGCTATCTCGCATTCAACTTAAATTTCAAATCCTGCTTTTACAGGCTTCTTATACTTGGAGAAGTGAAAACAGTTGGTTTCAGATTAGTAGTTTGTCCAATACATGGAACATCTGCTTAGTTATCACATACGTGACTGACTATTGGCTGTCTGGTGGTGTAGGTATCTTTTGTTAATATTTTGCCTGAATTTAAAAGAATATTGTGGAAATAAAAGAATTGATAAGTTTGTTTAAGTACATTATTTAAATGAGAGAAATGGAAAAATGAACAGTAAAAACTTAAAAGATAAACTTTGCGAGACAAGACAAAATTAAAATTCATTAACGTGGGGGGAAAATTAAATCATAATTTTACCGCAGCAATTGCGATTTAATTCTTATTATTGCCGCTTCAATTAGTGAAGTAACGCCTTGAATTAATTATGTTAATTGAACAATAAACATCTTGAGGAGTGGTCGCATTTGAGAACAAATAATAAAAACCAGGGTGGTGTTATTCGTGAATCCTGCGATTTTAAGTGTCACTTAAAAAAGAATGATTTGCATAAAGTAAATTCTGAAGACAATTAAAAGCACTCAAAACTTCTGCCAATATATCTTAATAAGCATTTACTCTTTCTTCTCTCGTCCATTTTTGGAGGTAATTGTTTTTCTTTCTTACGTGTCCATGAATTTTACTTAATGGATTCGTGATGACAAATATATTTTGATTCCATTTCATTTTTACCTCATTTTCAATGCAGATATTCTATTGCACGTTCACGAGTTATTACCAAAAAATGAGGCTTACAGTCCAATTAAATTATAATACTTAAATAAAAAATGTTTCTTCAGAAATATTGAAAAACTCCGAAGTCCATTTAAATATAAGTGGCTCTTTATTGACTCACTCTTTAATATACATTTTCATAATTGTCCCTAATTCCTTAATTAGGCAGTCAGGCACGTGATTGTTAGCAAATTTAAAAAAAAACTGCTTTACCGAAGTTACAGTAGCGTTTATTGTCGTTTTATAGGTCTTAAATACAATACAAATTTATTTGTAACATTTGGAGATAGCAAAATAATGAAAAATATGTTTACCATATCTCCAACTAAAAAAGTCCGTCACGCAGGGATAACGTTAACTTAGCAGTTTTTCCACGTGCGCCACGAATTTGGATTTATCTCAAAATTTAAAAGTTCAATGACGACAATATTTGGTATTTAAGTTTCAATTAAAGTGCTTCATAACATAATAGAATATTTTTAATATGAGATGAATAGGAATGGGGATTTACTAAGGCTGAAAACTAAAAAATGCAAATATCTCAGTTAATAATGAAGATAGTGAATAAATGTATATAACAACATTTATAGAACATTACATTTTCAATAAGATTGGTGCTATACACTTTTTCGATCCGACGTATAATAACGGAGATATTAAGAATTTTCAAAATTCTAAACGCCCTCCCCCTGGTCCGATTTCAGCCGTTAACGAACTTGATCTTCTTTTTGGTATAAACGATTGTATATCAAGTTTGGCAAAGATACAACAAAAATTGCGACCGCTAGAGCGGTAACAGACAAATATATATATACAGTTTTGAACGGACCTCATTTTCGTCAACTCCTGGGTAGGATCGATGAACATTTGAAGAAAACTTCGAAAATCGCGTCATGAGAACGACCTCAATAGCCGATTTCCCTTAAGGGAAATCCGCTAAAAGTTAGTAAATTGTCATAGTGGAAACTAGTTATTGAAATTGTATTAAACTCATGATTTTTAAAATATTCTTCTGAAATGCCTATAGATTCCAACGAGAATATAATAGAAACTCATTTTTATTATTACTACCTCAATAGATATTTCTCAAATGGAAGCTGTAAATAAAAATAATGTCTTTTTATGATGTCATCAAAACCTACACTTTTAATACAGTTTACCAACCTTACAGTTCTTGCCGGAGTGGGAATAAGGGTTTTATTAAGTGAGTTCTTTTCTAAATATAGCTATTACATTTTTCAAGTGTATTAACTCGCTTAGCTATCCCAATCCTCAGTCTACCATAGTAACCAATAACAAAGATTTAATTGCTGCTTAATCATTTACTCTTCAATTAAAATTATATTATTTCCGCCGTGTTTTTAGGGGATACCCTGGCTTCTGTGCCTGGCAAGTTGAGATGGATGTAGTCCGCCCACTACAACCCCGAGTTGGTCCTTTCCGAGAAAAGACAGCTCCGAACCCTGGTTGAACAAGCCTCATACATCAGGGTAACAGCATGGAGATATGCTGGCATTTACCGACCACCAAATAACTGAGTGAGCACAAATAAACAGATGGACAGCCAGAAGGTCGGCCTAGACACAAATAGTGTGTGGCTTGAAATGTCTACTGCGCCAAACGATTCTGCTCTTATTTTAATACATAACTTTATTTACACTTTAACAATATGATATATATGACATTTCTCCATTTATAAGTGGTTCTCATATGTTTTATTTGTGCAGAAAAATATGGGCAATTAGAAAAGGGGGTAATTAAACTTAAAATGATGGCGAAAAAGCTTTCCAAAAATATCCTAAGGCAGGACGGGGCAAAATGAATAGTTGTATTCCAAACTATCAAGACATTAATAAATATTTTTTCGGCATTTAGAAAATGTTTATAATAGCATTCTTTTTGTATCAGGTGTCTTCCAGCGCCTATCTAGAACACATAAAGTAGCTTTTAATTTACCCATAAAGGGCAATTTCTTGCTGAAGATCTTTAATTAGGCAGGCCGGGATCATCAGTATGCTTCTTACTTTATAAGAATATAAAAAAGTCCATCACACATATACTAAATAGATTTCCCTCGTGAAGTTTTACTATAGATAAATCTACATACTGGTAACACTTAACACCACCCTCAATATTAAGTGAATTAATACAAACTATAATGATAACTTTTTCAGTTAATTTTAATAGTCTCCCAATGGAAAACATCTCAATTGTAAACAAAGAGGTCTGCCAACCTCTCCGAGCTGAACAGATAGATACAAATATTCTTCAACGGGATCTTGAAAACAATATTTGGTATTTAAACTTCAAATAAAGTGGTTCATGACAGGTTCAGCCAATATGACAGTAACAGTGGGGATTTAACGATGGCCGAAAACTATGATACGGAAATATCGCGGTTAATATTCAATATAGAGAAAACATGTACATAACAAATTTATAGAACTTTACATTACAATAATATTGATTCTATACAATATTTCGATCTAACGAGTAATAATGGATACATAAATATATATATTTGAACGGACCTCATTTTCGCCTCCTCCTTTGTAGGATCCATGGATATTTGAGGAAATATTTCGAAAATTCGCATCATTAGTAAACCACAATCCTTCAAAGGAAATCTGCTAATATTACTGAATATATGACTTCGTTTTATGTCAAATTAATGAAGGTATAAGAATTATTTTCTAAAGTTTATTCAGGATTTTTAGCAATGGTATTTCTAGAATATACATATCCAATTATTCTAAATATACTTTCTGCCTATCTTGTTAAGGAATAATTATTTTTATTGAGAATAATTGTTTGAAATTTTGTAAGGGAGTTTAATATTAATAATTGTATTATTTTTAAATCCATTTGTTTTTATTTTATTTACTAATTATTTTTATTTTCCTCAATGATGTCCGCCTCTATTGATTTTATATATCGCCTCTGTAAATATAACAACTCTAGATTTTAATCATGTAATCAACACTTAATGCTCTAATAATGACAATTGTAATCACATATTCATCAGTCCGTATGGTACAATTAGCAGTTTATTAAAGCAAGACATTGGAACAATGGACGCCCCTACGGATTGCCAGGTTTCAACAAAGTTTTGCCAACTGAGATTAATGGGGCCAAAGAAAACGTTTTTAGATAACAGAAATAAATGACAGGACCCAAACAGTCTATTTCTCTGCCCCCGAGCGTGGCCCACAGCCAGACGAAAGAAATGGCTCTTTGTTTGTAATAAGTCATGTGTTACGGCCGCCTTCAATCTCAACGCCTTCTCTTATTGGCTCTCCCCAAGACAGTCACATTGTTTTCCAATCATATTTCGATTTCATTTATTTAATTGCCAGTGCCAATAGAACCTCAAACACCACCAATTCTGAGGTACAATAAATGCAATTTAAATATGAATTCGAGTTAGTCCGATGAAAATTGTATACCTGAATATGCTACATTTTTGTTGACTTTCGAAAAATCTGTTCAAAAGGAGTAATTGATGAGCAGTAGGAAAATGATAATTAAAATGTGAAATATAATAGTAGAACTTTAAAGAAAAGGTTACATAGCATCTAGCTGTGTAATTAAGATCCACTGTTGATATTTCAGATAATATTTTAGCAGATTTCCTAATGGAACATCAGCTATTGATACAACCCCTCCATTCGCTCCGTCATTATTTGATTTTCGAAAGCTTTTTTTCAAATGTCCATCGATCCTCTCTTGGAAAATGCACTCCGTTGAAAATTGTGTTTGCTTGATCTTTACTAAGCCCGCTAATTAAACGTTCGATGTAAATCTAAAGATGCGTTGAAGTCGGTGCAGGGGAAAGGGGAGATTTGTAGAAAATAGAAGCTTCGAAATATCTTCATTATTATCAGTTGGTTAGAAAAAGTGTAAAAACTAATGTAGCTGTAAATCTAATTTTCTATAAATGTTGATCTATATATATATTTCTCTAATGCCGACCGAGATATTTGCACATTTTTTTAGTTTTCAGGCTTCAGTATACTCCACTCTTAGTCATGTCATATTACTAATAAGCTGGTGTATTATGAAAATTCCGCTTGCCTAAGTATCAAATGTGGTCCCCATCGAATTAACCTGTGTGAGATACATGAAAATATGTTCGATGATGAAGATTATAATTTCTAGAGAGCTCAATATTCACTACATAGTTACCATACTCAATAATTAAGGAATTCACATAAAGTTAAAGAAAATATTTGTTAATGATTGTAATTGAAACAGGAGGAGTGAGGAGGTTAAACCAGTCCAGTATAATACCTCCTGTTGACATCAAAATTAAAAATTAGTACTTCATTCAGTGATAAAAATAGACTGTAATAACATTGGTGCATTATTATCATATCCATAAATGAAATTTATGTGTTTAAATCCTGAAATTTTCACTCTACATATAGATCATCAACAACTTTGCTCATTATCAACAATAAATCATTCAACAAAGTTGCTCATTAACGAATTCCCTCCAAAACTAATTATGGAGATAGAGTGCCAAGGGAAGCATATGCACAAAATAGCGGCAATATTATACACCTGCTCCGGCTATATTTCCACGAAGGCATTAATTCAATATGTGAGCTCATTATTGTTCTGTTATAAATCAATGTACTGTAAACTGAAGAGTCAGGGGATCTCATAATATTCCCTTTGTTTTAATTTTCCTTTTACAAAGTACCAGATATTGGGTGAATGTTATTAAGTCATAAATTCACGGCAAATAACCTACAAAGGAAAATATAACACATGAAGTTAATATAGGCAATCGATTTAATCCAAAACTAAAAACCTTAATGAGCTCTAGGCTGAGATAGGATAATAAAATAAATAATAAATGCCGCCTTAATCTCATGCATTTATAATATAATAGATATAATAAGAAAAAAAGATATATGAATAGTAATAAATGTTCATTCATAAATTATCATCAGGTGAACCACCAATATATCAAATCCCAGAGCTTATTTAACATGAGCACAGTAAAAAAACTTTGGCTGCTCACCCACTTCCTCAAAATTTAAAATACCTGATCCCCTTGTTTCCATTGGTCTTACATACAGCAATTCATTTCGTTTGATATGAAGTGCCTGAAAAGGTATCGCCCGTTGCTTTGGATTGTTTATTTCCTTAAAAATACAATTTCAATTTGCGGTTTACCAGATGGTATTGCTGTCATTCGAAAAGAAGAAATTTGAGCAGAATTTCTGACGGCGCTTGGAGTAAATTTCCTTAGAAAGGTTGGTTCGAAATTGCATTGGATACTATTAAATGTTAAGGCAAAAACATAGCTTTCTTCGAGAGTGCCAAAAAAAAAATATACTACTGAAACTGTTGATGTTTCCAGATGGATGATTAAATCGACTAAAAAAATGAAATGCCTGGAGAAGGAAATTTTGCTTCATGAAAAGAAAACTAACTAGGTTCTAAACAAATGATCTTCAACCTCATTACAAACTGAATGTTGGTTACCCTAAACCTAGTCGAAATAACTCAGCCAACTGGCAACGTGCGCCACATAAGGACTGTGGTCCCTGTGTGTTGTGAGACACCATTAATTGTGAGAATGGATAAAATCATCAAATTCCGTATCAGGCATTCCTGAACGACGTGAATTAGCTCACATGATCTTAAGAGGTCTTAGTGTACTCACCTCTGTATTTTTTCCATTTTTTTGAGATCTCCATAAAACCTTGACACTTATTAATGAAATTATTGAAAAAAGGAAAAATAAAGAAATACTGACAAGAAAATTACGCAGTGTTTAAAGAAGTTGTATACTGCATTTGCCTAACAACAAAAGCATGTCAGAAGAGATTTAAGGAATTAACACTTTTTCTCGATTCAATGAAAGGACTCACGGGGAACAGTGGATAACTGAGTAAAATAATCTTTATAGGGGGAAAAAATTAATACAAACCTTGTTTCTGTGTGCTCAATCTCTGGTAGGACCATAGGATCTCTGTAGTAATTGGAGCTTCGTTGAAGACATTTCGAAAATTAATTATTAAAATTGCCTTATTCATTAGTTTGCAGGGATGGATTGAGGGAGAATTTTAACTTGCATTCATACACAATAGTGAAATAAAAAAACAGGACTTAATTACATGTCAGACATGGACACTTGCTGAAGATACATTGAAAAATATTTAAGGAATAAGGAAGCGGAAATGGAATGTCCAGTAGGCAGAAGGAGCTTAAGATTCCAATAGATGTAACTTACTTGTTCTGGAAGAGCACAGCTGATGTCAAAAGATATGGCTGGCAGGAAGTGTGACCAGCCACAAAGGAATCTTGATTGGAAATGGCTCCAGATGCAAGGGAGGCTGCTTATGTCAAAGATGAAGGGGTGGAAGGGTGTCTTGGGAGGGGGAAAAGTTAGCGCATGCGTACAATTTATGCCAATTTGCCTATACCAGGAAAATGTAACTTAAAATATTACACAACATGAATAATAAAAAAAAAAAGACAGTTCGAACTAACATTTTGTCCTATTTTATTCTACACAAAAACTAAAAAAGACTCAACTCAAAAAGTGTTGTAAGTTTGTCTAATATTATTTTTTACCTATACTTATTTAAGGGTGAATTAACATGATTTGGCATCAGAAAATAATGTACCCAAGAAGAGAGCGAACCAAATAAATTCCTTCATTGTTACTGCTTTGTATGGGACAACCAGCATGCCAGAGGTCCCCATTGTGAATTCTCCAGAATCCAATTTGTTGGCTCAAGAGTGAAACGTGTTACAGTTGTTGACAACGGCTGGTTTTAGTTAGAGCGGACCACAAGACAACTTCTAGGAGCGAAAATTGCACACTCCATTTTGCTTGCAAAGTCGTCCACAGTAATCTATTTGAAGGGAAGTTATGGTAAAAACAGAAAAAGGGAGGCCATAATTTGAAGACATCAAATTCCTCATGGATTTCAGTTGGGATTTGTAGCTAACGCCAGAAGTTGCAGCTGCTAATACACATAGTCATAAAATGATTATTTACCACGGTAGACTAGCATTCTGTGGTCAAGTTACGGAGACTGTGGCCCATTTTAGTATCCGTCTGTGCGGTTGTGTACATGGACTAGATGCGTGGATATTTGGAAGTCAGCAGCACATCCACACAAGATCGTGTAAACCCAAAACACCATTAATTAAATGATTCGTACTTTGCGGATCCCCAACGAGTATGTTAGGGCTAAACAATCCCTGACTTATGCCGGAGTGACTTAGAACTATGGTTGGGGTGGTGAAGATTATTACTGGAGATCTGGTGGGCGGTGGTCAGGGTCTTTAGCGTTCGCCGATTGGGTGTTTAGAGCGATATGTCTCTTAGGGACCCTAGATTTCCTGACATTCTTCCAGATTTCCCACACCGTGGTATGACTCTCTATTGATCTCTTCATCTCATTTATTTTCTATTTCTAAGTAAAATTCTGATGAGTAGAAGAGGAGGAGTGCTGAAAAATGAAAACAGGTACGGCAAGTAGGAATAACTCGCTTAATATTTAACCAACCATGCAAAATTGTAGAGCATCAGTAGTATAACAAGGTTGGCTCTATAACATTTTTCGATAGGGCTCGTAATAACGGTGACATTTTGAATTGTCGAATTCCCCCTTCCTTCTAAAACCCTGTTCCTGGTGAGATTTCAACCGCTAACGACTATGAACTTTAGTGTTGAATTAAACGAATAAATATCTATTATGGTGTAGATTAAATAAAAATTTTCTTTAAAGAACGTGAAATCTTAGTTCAATGAAATATTTTACTTTCGACTAATTTATTTCATGGTAAAACAGTTTATTGTTAATGTGACATGAGAAGGAGTAGGGGTTTACTAATGTCTGAAAAAAATTCATAATACTCTGTTAATATTCAAGATTGAGAAAACATGAATAGAAGAACAACAATTATAGAACATTACATTTACCATAAGATTGGGTCTATTATTTTATTTTCTATATTTTTTCTCAATTTTGAATATTAACCAAAATATTTGCAGTTTTTAATTTTCAGCCCTCCTTAAACCCCCACTTTTAGTCCTCACATGTTAAGAACAACCCAATAGGTCACGAAAAGTCTTATTTCAAGCATAAATATCAAAAATTGTTTTCAACATACCTTTGTTATAATATTTGGAGTATTAGTATTATTATAATATTTGTTATAATATTATGAGTGTCATTACGACATAAATTAAGATTTTACGTTCTTGGCTCGAGAATGTTTATTTGATCTATATCAAACTCGAAATTAAAGTGTTTATTCAGCACTAATGATCGTATAATTTAATAGCTCAAATCGTACAAAAAATAAGAAGGGGGGGGGGAGAGATTTCAGAGGGAGTATCAGGAAATTAGTTATTATAAGCCGAACGTTATAGAGGCAATCATATTGATGCACTACAATTGCAGCACATTGCAGAGATCGTGGATTGATTAAAGCTATTATTTCTTAATATTATGTTGAGTTAATTATCTATTTCATTGAGTTATTAGCAGTGTGTCAACAAAATAGAAATTTGTTACATACCTTTGACGAACTATTCTTTTACTTTATAATAAGTTGAGCCAAGAAAAGAAAGCATCTGAAAACTCAAAAATCGTTGAACGACAGAGGATGAAAAATTAAATACGTCTGTACTTCCAGTAAGTTTCACTTTTAGTTTATCTATAATATTCTTTGGTACATGTCTCATTAGAATGGACGAGTGTAAACATTCACCTGAGTAGAATCAGAAATAGAATCAAGGGTTGGCCATCGGGCCATTGGAGCACTTGTGGGTGGAAGTTGTTCTTGCCAAACTCAAGACCGGTCACACACATCTGACATAAAACCACTCATTGACAAGGACAGACACCATTATTTGGAAATACGGCAACAAATACCTTATAATGAAACACATATTAACTGACTCCATTTAACGAATAAACCTTCACATGACCCCCCCCCGTTCATATGACTGCACTACGGTGAGGCACCAGTCAATATATTGCACACATTTAAAAAATGTAAAGAATTACTAGCGGACCCGGCAGACGTTGTCCTGTATGCTATTTCAAGTGGTTGGGATATTAAATAAAATAATATTACGTTCATAAGAAAAGCTACTTTTAATAAAACTAAAAAAAACTTTTGCCATGTGCACATTTCCCTAAAAACAAATAGAAAATGAAATATTGCGAATTTTTTATTCAGCCCTCCCTTATAACACCCACTCCCGTTTATACCTAAAAAAATTAATATAGCTTATAATAATGGAAGAATTAATGCTTTACATTTAAAGTTTTGTTAAGTTCGGTTGAATCGTTAGTGCCCAATAAAACTGTAGCTCCCACTTTAAGGGAAATTTTTAATTTTAGGCCTCCCTTACGACCCCCACTCCTGCTCCATCTGCCGAGCTGATTTGTGACACTAAACCATCCAAGGCGTCACCAAAATGGGTCGAGCCGTTTAGGATTTCAGACACATACACACGTACAGTAGAATTTTATATATATATATATATATATATATTCTTAAAGAAAGAAGATTTTCTAAGATGTAACTTTTATTATACAGTAATGGACTGAGTACGGATAAGATAGAACTTCAGGTATTTAAGGGAATTTATTCCAAATACATAAATAAAGTATCCTCCTTTACAAGATCGAGTAAATTGAATATCCTTATTAGAGGTTCAATCTTATCTTCCTCATGCCAATCACCTCAGATGTGGGGCATGACGAAATAAATGATTTTCTTTGATCTTACGTCGAAACCTTTATATCAAAGACCGACTGTCACCTTGTGAGACAGATCAGAGCGGTTATTATGAAACATGCAGTCAAAGCAATCATTTTTAGAATTAACTTCGGTAATGTTTTTTTATACGAGTATTCTATAATATTCCATCAATAAAAAGGTGAAATTGAATATTGGATAATCTTATAGTTCCCTTTGATACACTCTCAATTAGTTTCCGGTTCCCGGCAGTTTTTTCCTCATTCCCGATCCCTTGGAATGATGGAGTATATATTTGTCTACATACTTCAATATTATTTACAATTAAGTGGCATAACATTGTACAATAATTATTTAAATGGCATTGCAATCTAGTACTATTTGAAAGAACTACAATACATTCTAATGATAATTCACAAACTGTGATTATTTATTGTATGTAAATAAAATATGTAATAAAATACTACAGAAAACAGGAAATATAAAAGGATAACATAATAGTTTCCAAGTTTAAAATCAAACATACTATCTTATCTAACTATCTCCACTAAGCATTATTAGTGTGGTTCTGTTCTATGGGTAAATAAAACTATCAGAATCAGTAAATTATTTAAAAGAAAATTGGCATATAGAGAAATGTAAGAGAGATGCTGGAGAAGAGTTATTAATAGTAATCATATGTCAGGGTTGAAAAATTGAGATTATGTTTACCACAGGAGTAAAATTTATTTTAATGGCCAAGCAATTCATCTAGTAGCAAGGTAGTGCTAGCGATACTTTTTTCGGTATTTATAGTGTTTTGTAAGCTTACTGGTTTCAGCAGATTCCCCTTGAAGGAAAACTGTTATTGAGGTTGTGCGATTTTAGAAAACTTCCTTCAAATGTCCATGGATCCTATCTAGGATACGGCAAAAATGAGGTCGGTTCAAAGTGTGCATATGTATATATTAGAAAATTCGAAAGATCTGTTATCATACGTCGGATTGAAACATTGTATAGAACCAGTCTTAAGAAATGTAATTTTCTATAAATGTTGATATATACATTGCTTCTCTACCTAGAATATTTGTAGAGAAAAAATATTTCCACTTTTTAGTGTGTGTGTGTGTGTGTGTGTGTGTGTGTGTGTGTGTGTGTGTGTGTGAGTATGTGTGTGTGTTCGCAATTACCAAACTCGATATTTAAACGTTTTATGTAAAACTAATAATCATGTTCGTTAATGGCTGAAATCCGACCAGTGGGAGGGGTGGTTTAGAGGGAATAGAATTTTGAAAATACTTAATTCCTCCGTTATTATGCGTCGGTTTGAAAAATTGTATAGAATCAATGTTAATTCAAATTTGATGTTCAATAAATGTATATTTTTTTTAATATCTTTATTACTAACAGAGATATTTGCATTTTTTAGTTTTCGGCCATCAGTACATACCTATACCTACTCATTAAAAAAAAATCTGTTTTAATATGAAGCGTTTTATTTGAAGCATAAATGACAACTGTTATTTTCATTGACCTTTTACTTTTTGAGACGAATGCAAATACGTGGCGCATGTAGGAAATCTGCTTAGTTAACGCACCCCCTGCGTGACGGACGTTTTTCGTTATACCTAATTTGATATATAAGCATATCACGTAAAACTAAAAATCAAGTTGGATTATGTCACGCCGGGGGAGGGGATGACAAAATCAAAAATACAAGATATATCAGTTACTATGAGTGGGACAAACAACCTATACAGTTGAAAATTAAACTTTCTATAAATATTATACTATACAAGATATCTCTGTCTCGAGTATTAACAGAGATATTCGTATTTCTTTTATTTTTCAGCATTCAATAAACCTCCAGTGTATACGAGTATTTTATAATATTCCATCAATAAAAAGGTTAAATTGAGCATTGGATTCAGTTTTTTCAATATCTCAGTCTTCTTGGAATGATGGAGTATATATTTCTCTCTAATTCTATGCTACAAACTTCGATATTACTTACAATGAAGTGGCAAGTCTACTACACTTTAAGAATAAGCGAACAAATCAGGAAACGTCTTAATCGAAGCCTAAAAACCAAATTAGTTTATGTTAATCTGGTTATTTTTTTTTATAGAGAATATATGTAAGATATACAAATCTTGTTCCTTGAAACGCTTTCAAAACCTTGAGCAATTTAATCCCTGAAAGGAAGAAACCTCAGGTACGCCTCTCATTTCAGACTAAAAGGAGGGAAGGGAGAGTAATCCACCACCACATGTTGCATTTAAGCCGAGGAACCTCCCTCTCCGCCCGTATTCAGGGCTTTGAGACTCGCCAGACCTATGTGCTAAGAACATAAACTAATAAGGAATTTCATTGAAATGAAAAGGTCCAATGAATGGGAAAGCTGAAAGGGGGAAATAGAGAGAGAGAGTGAGAGAGAGAGAGGTAGAGACTGATGAAACAGTGGAAGTGTAAAGAGCTGACGTCAGAGAAAGGCCTCCCCATTCGTGATGAGCTTGCTAGCACAGATCAAAAGTAAGGAGCGCAGCTCGGCGACTTGATGAAAACATACAACTCTTACTGTTATCGCAAAACTTTAGAGTCCTCTTTGTTTCTTTCATTTACCTCTTACTAGTACCTTATCAGTCTCTATATATCTACTTTTGCTCTTATTTTTATTACTTTCTTTTTCCTTTTTTTTCTTTTTTTTGTAATTTGTTCTTTAATCTTCTTTCTGATCCTCAAATTGCTTTTCAGAATAATTTTCATCTCTTTTGTATTCGGCGATTCATGTTTCCTCCTTTATTATCCTTATGTTCACTGAGAAATACCAAATAATGTAGGCCAAGATGGCCGGATCTTTAAAAAGGAGTATGTATTATCCGAAGAAAGGTATTTTCCTTTGTGTGAGGAATTATAAATACCTCTGCCTTATAATTATTGGATAAAATAGTACATTTCTAATGTGAAAGAGTGTATGCCAAAAATATATCAGATTTATAATAAATGAGAATTTCATTCCCACGTCTCATTTATCTCTCACTAGGACATATTTATTTATAATAAAAAGTCCGTCACGCAGGGGCTGCGTAAACTAAGAAGATTTCCCACGTGAAGTTATACAATAGAGAAATCTCCATAGGAGAGCCGAACAGTTACGGCCGAACTAGCTTTTGGTGGGAAACACTCGTCCGTTATCGCCCCACATTTGATAAAAATGCAAATATCTCGATTAATATTAAAGATAGAGAATAAATTTATAGAACATTATTTATAGTAAATTTAATTTTCAATAAGATTGGTTCTATACGATTTTTTGATCCGACGTATGGTAAAGGAGGTATTTTGAATTTTCGAAAATCCTCTCTCTAAACCATCTCTACCACTGGTCCGATTCCAGCCATTAACAAACTTGATCTGTCTTTTTGCATAAAACCTTTAAATATCGAGCTTGGTAACGATCAAACAAAAATTGCGACCGTTAGAGCGTTAACAGACAAATATATATATATATATATATATATATATATATAGATATATATTAACGGACCTCATTTTCGTCATCTCTTGGATAGGATCGATGGGCATTTGAAGACATTTTTTGAAAATCGCGTCATGAGTACGACCTCAATAGCTGATTTCCCTTAAGGGAAATCTGCTAAAATATTTTCCTTTGTATTCAGGTGCCATAACGAGTAAGACCTTTTATCGATTAAGGGAAATCAGCTGTCAGGCCATCTTTCATATAATATGACATGTTTTAATATTTTAATATCAAAGAACATTTGAGGCGCTCAGTATTATAGTGGCCCAACCCTCAAATTTTACTTATTTGAGTTACCATAGCATCTGTTGCTGAATAATGTGTTCTATGAAATCTATAGTGGCCGAAGCTACCTTCTAAATTTTTTCACTAGATATCAGCAGCAGTTTGTTTTCTAACCAAAAGATTCAGTCTTTGAAAAATATATAGTGGCCTAACCAACATAATTGGCCTAACCTACAAAACAGCTGTTCCGAGTTGTGGCTTGGGCCAAATGTTTACTGGAGTTGTTTGTTAAGCAAGTGTTTGTTGTTCAGTTATAGATTTGAGAATAACTTCTGAAACATGAATTACAGTGAAGGTAAGTGTACAAAATACTTATTTTTAGTTATTTTCACACTACAAACATGCGAATAAAATAATCTTTTTAAAAATGTCTTGGCTGTAAGTGATGGTAGATTAACACGTGCCCTATTGCACGAAAACGTCGCAAAAATCACACCTCCGAAGGATAAACGGGGGTTACATTCATCAGAACATAGAAAAACACCTGACCATAAGATTAAAAAAGTAATTGAGTTTATAAAAAAGGTTCCTTCTTGCACATCACATTATTCAAGGAATAAAAATCTTAACCGAAGATATTTAGCTCCTAGTTTGAATAAAACTATTATGTACAACTTGTACTTACAAGAAAACCCAGATGATCCTGTTTCAAAATACATCTTTTTTTGACACAAAGTTCAACTTACATTTTCATGCACCAGTAAGTGATAGCTGCAAGAGATGTGATGATTTTAATGCCAAGTTAAAAGCAATTCCCCCATTAGAACAAAATCCCATTAAAATGCAGCAAGAGCTACATTTACGACAAGCTGAATTAGCAAAAGCTGCTATGAAGACAGACGCTAACAAAGGGAAAGACAGATTGAATGACGTTACGGTTATAAGTTTAGACCTCATCAAAACGTTACCTACCCCTGTTCTGTCGACTGGTACTGTTTATTACAAACGCCAACTCTGGACCTATAATTTTGGAATTCACAATCTATCAACAAATGAAGCCTACATGTACCTCTGGAATGAGTCGGTGGCTTCCAGGGGTCCTGAAGAGATAGGTTCATGCATTCTACATTTTGTAGAAAAATATCTTAGAACCTCATAATGTACAGTGACCAATGTGGAGGCCAAAATAGGAACATTAAGCTGGCTGTATTGTGTGATAATTTAGTCACAAATCCCAAATATTTCTGCAAAGAAATTGATCACAAATTTCTTGTGTCAGGACATACATACCTGCCATGTGACTTAGACTTTGGTTTGATTGAAAAAAGGAAAAAGTATCATCCAGAAGTTTATGTCCCTGATGAATGGATACTCATTATTCTAGCTGCGAGAAAACCGCCATTTCTGGTAAAAAAAAAATGGAAAATGATGATTTCTTTTCCTTCAAGAAGCTTTTGGACAACATCACCAATAGAAAAAAATAAAAACTGAAAGCTTCAATAAACAACAAGGAGTTGGAAGTTGAGGAAAAAGTAGAGTGGTTGAAGATACAGTGGCTGCACTATTAGGAGAATAAACCACAAACAATCTTCTACAAATATTCAAACAATGAAGACGTTCCTTTCTACAGTGTAAATGTGATGAAGAGGATGACCAAAGAAGTGAAAACGCTGGACCTTCTATATCTCAAAGGGAAGGAAATTGTGGAAAATAAGAAAAGAGATTTACTAAGTCTCCTGAAATTCATCCCACCTTATAAACACGAATTTTACAAGGGAATTCTAAGCTGCCAGTCCATCCCAGATACGATTACTATAGATGAGAGTGACAACGAATTAGAAGAAGACAATGATTACAATTAAAACTTGTAATTTTAACGATTAAAGGTTTTTACACTTGAAAATAAATATTTTATGTGTTTTTTAAACCTTGCGGCCTATGCCACGATTTTAATATTTATTAATAAAATGGTTAATATTATAGTGGCCCAACCCACATTTTATTAATAAATTAATAAATGTTCATGAAATTGGGTGACATTTAAAAAGCACTAGCAAAACTGTTAATAAGGACAAATTTTTAGTACTAAATTATCATAAATAAAAAATACAAAAATTCTTCAATTTAAGGACAAAGTTTGACTTGGTTTTACACAAATCTTACATTTTGGGGTTAGGCCACTATTATTCTGAGCGCCTCATTTAATCAATGTAATTGTAGAGTTAACATTTTTTTTTTAAGTGAATTGTTTGTTTATCCTATTTTTCAATTTACTTTTTATTTATATAAGTTATTTGCGTATCATTCGGATTTCAGATCGTGGTGTTATAGCTAAGAAATAAAAAATATTATATGTAAGATATGTCTACTTTATATTTATAGTGAATTTGTTCTTCGTAGATGTTTTTCACAACGAATTTTGAAATCAAGAAACATCATCTTCGTTTTTTTTTGTTTTGTTTTTTAAATCCCTAATTTATTTAAAAGAACTACTTACCAAAAGGAAGAGAATTTATAAGAAAGATCGGATGGAGTTGGAAAACTACTGAGGAGCTAATTGAATTTAGAACTATTTTATAACTCATTTTAATGAATTGTTAATATCTTGCTGAAGATATCTCAGTGTCAGTATTGACAGGTATACAAATATAAATGCTGAAAATGTAGACTTTATAAGTTTACCTCAAAGAGATAGATCTGTAAGGCAAAGCTTTAAATCCTTAATATGTTCTTAACGTACACTTTATAATACATATCTAATCTGGACGGATAACACCCAGAGAGTCCAACTGAAGTCTCAGATATTAAGATCAGACTAATCCTGTCGAACGAATCATATTGTAAACTCATTTGTGTGAATAAATTTGTCTCTTGAAATTATTGTCCAGTTCTTATATCTATAATTGTGAGGCATTCACAAAATGTGGAACGCTCACTTCATAAACTAACTGTCACTACCTTCTGTTCCAGAAGTTCTGTTCTGTTGCAGAAATTGATAAGCACTAAATAAGAGTATTTTGGACACTAGCAATCCATCAATTAGATCCTTGCCCATGTTGCAAAGCTGTTGACCTGGCTTAACTCAATGAACTGCAGTTTGGGACAAAATGTCACCTGAATAAAAGGACTCAAATTATTCACTCAAATCGATAATATTTTAGTAAGCAAATTATTGTTAAAAATAAAATTTACTAATTATTTCAGTTGAATTATTTAATCACAACATCAAAATAAAGTCCGTACCGCAGGGCCTGTGTAAAATAAGCAGATTTCCCAAGTGCAATTTGGCAAACTTGGGACCTCAATTGATCTAATACTTTCTATTTCTAAACAAAACTCCGATGAGTAGATGTGGAGGATTACTGAAGGTGGCAAACCAGAAAGTGCGAATTCCTCGCTTGATATTTGAGTAACGAGAAAATTTTTCGATTTGACTCAATTTCAAAATTCCATCCCTCTAAACCCACCCCTTTACCCCTATTACTCAATCGATTTCATCCTCTAAGGATTATCATATTAAGTGTTGAAAGATACGGTTAAATGTAGAGTATATTATTAAACAAATAAACATTTTCGAATCAAGAAAATAAAATCTTATTTGATGAATTTTTTTTTTAATATAAAAATTTTAATGTTGTCTGTTATCATTTGTTTCTTTTATCTCTGAAGAGGTGTCCTATAATGAGAAACATGTAGAGCCAATAAAAACAATCAAGACGATTTTGGTGTGTTGACCTTTTACCATAATTTGTAGATTAATGCCTTGCTATTTTCGCCGGAAAAAGGATATGTGAAGGAATATTACATAATTAAAATCTACCGGACTGGTCAAGAATTATCCTCTTTTTGATTATTCAAGCCTACGAAACACACAGTTTACATTGTTTACAGTTGTATTTCAGCTCTGTTATCTCTTTAAAATATTATTTTAACTAAAAATCTATTTCAAGCCAATCCTAGAATTAGCCCTCCATCGGTTTCACATTTCTGTCTCAAAAGTGTCAACACATTTCACAATACATTTGGTTAAAATTAGAATCTGGCTGATATTAGAGAAATCTCAAAGGAAAGTGGCGTGAAGAGATCTAAAGAAACTGCCCTGTAAATATAGCTCGGCTCGAAAGCTAATTCTAATAACAAATGTCTTTGGATCATCGAATTGATAAAAGAATCCCCTTCCGAAATCTTATTCAATTTGAGAAAAGGAATCTTAAATTGCTTTATTTTTGGCCAAGCGGTGATCATTTATAAATTCGTAGCTAGAGATGAAAATAGGAAATGGATAATGATTTACATGTAGAAGTGAAAATTCGAAGATCCTCCATCTGCTAGGAGAAATTATTAAATTGTCAAAAGGTCCTCCATGGGCTTTATAAACTAAGCAGATTTCCCAAGTGCTGGGTTGAACACACTTTAGATATCATATCACAACATATCCCCGATTTCTTTTTAAAAAGCAGATGTGTCGATGGGGCGTAGGGGGATAAGGATAACTGAAGGCTGATAAAAAAAAATTAAGAATGACTCGTTGAGTACTTGAATTACGAAAAAATGAATACAACAACAATTGTAGACCATCAATAGTCTCACATTTTAAGGCCCGACTCATGATAACGAAAATGTTTTCAATTTTCTTCTTTTAGCAGATTTCCCTTAAGGGAAATCAGCTATTGAGGTCGTACTCATGACGCGATTTTCGAAAATTTCTTCAAATGTCCATCGATCATACCCAGGAGACGACGAAAATGAGGTCCGTTCAAAATTATATATATATATATATATATATATATATATATATATATATATATATATATATATATATGTATATATATATATATTTGTCTGTTAATGCTCTAGTGGTCGCAATTTTTGTTTGATCGTTACGAAACTCGAAATTTAACCGTTTTATGAAAAAAGACAGATCAAGTTCGTTAATGGCTGAAATCAGACTAGAGGGAGGGGGGGTTTAGAGGAGGGGATTTTCGAAAATTCCAAATATCTCCGTTATTATGCATCGGATCAAACAATTGTATATAACCAATCTTATTGCATATTACATTTACTATAAATATTGTTATATACGTTTATTCTGTATCTTGAATATTAACCGAGATATTTGCATTTTTCAGTTTTCAGCAAACCGCCACTTATACTCATGTTACGTAAACAATACTCTGCTACATAATAAATCACATTATTGGAAGTTTAAATACCAAAAATTGTATTCAAGAGACCTTTATTAGATACATGCAAATATGCCCTGGTGACTCCCCCCGCCCCATCTTAAAGTTTTGGACTATTAAAATTTTATTGATTGAGATAACAATTATTCTGACTCATTACAAATTACACTAGTAGATATAGTAAATAGTTCTCAATAAAATTAATGTGTTATATTCTGATATATTTCAGTAATTGTTTTTCTTTCCGGTCTGAGGCAGGCCGACCCGTTTGTTTACATTTCTAACCTAACGCTTCCTGTCGGCAGGTTATTGAAATTGGATGAAACATTTATTTCCGTTTGTATTTATTCACGGTGTTGTTGTGTTTGCAGTATGTATATTTATCTATTACTAAACTTAACGAGGGAAATCTATCAGTTAATTATCCAGTATGGTATAAGTCAAGTAAATATTTTCCAACAAGAACGTAAAATCTTAATTGATGAAGTCATCACGCAACGAATTTGCATGTATCTTGCATAGTAAAGGCCGGTTGAAAACAATATTTGGTATTTAAGCTTAGAATAAAGTGATTCATGATAAAACATCTAATTGTTAATAAGATATGAGTAGGAGTGGGGGTTTACTGAAGGCTGAAAACTAAAATAATCCAAATATTTCGGTTTCTATTCACAACAGGGAAAATATGTATATACCAAAATTTATTGTCAATTAAATTTTCAATAAGATTGGTTATGTAAACTTTTTCGATCCGATGTATAACTAAAATATTTTGAAATTCCCCCATCTAAACCACACCCACTCCACGCAGTTTAATTTTAGCCGTTATCGAACTTGATCTTTCTTTTTACATGAAACGCTTGCATAGTATTTTACAACGATTAAACGCAAATTGTGACCGCTAGAGCTGTAACAGATATATATATATATATATATATATATATATATATGTGTGTGTGTGTGTGTGTGTGTGTAATTTTGAGTGGACCTCATTATCGTCATCTTTCAGGAAAGATCGATGGACATTCGAGGAGATTTTCAAAAATCGCGTCATGAGTACAACCTCAATACCTGATTTCTCTTTAGGGAAATCTGTTAAAAGGTTAATCTTCGTAAGCAAATATGCTATTACATATATAAAATACAATACAAAAAATATATATAAAACTTACAATACACAATACAAATTAGTGTTGGACATTTTCTGTTTGTGATTATGTTCTATGACATTTGATTATATTCCGATGGAGATATCAGATTTCACATTCAAATGAATCCATTTCAAATGAAGTGGAACAACATATTTTTTTTTACTTCATTTATAAGAGTACAAGGAAGTCAGGTATTATAAACCATTGGATATTGTTCTTATTTGAATATTCTTTTTTTGAAATTAATTGTGCTTCAAACATTCCGGAGCCTTTTAATTACCACTTTTAATTAGATTCTGACCATCAACTAGATTAATGACATCAGGGATTATCTTTCGTGTTGGCATGCTAGGTTAATAATAATAAATCTTTTAAAAAAATCACTAACGTTCGCCAAAAGAATTAGTGTCCACAGTTGAAACAATGGACCTAAATTAATATTTTTTTGTTGTATAAAAATATTAAGCCAATCTGTATTAACGGCTTTATATTAAAATTTTAATTAAATTCTGAATCGTTCTTTGATTCAGACATTATTATTAAATAAGTGGGAAAGATGATTAGCTGACCCCAATAAAATGTCACGTCCCAGCGAATAGGGAATAGAAATATATTTTTCAAGAATATTGGGAAATTTAAAAATGGTATATGGGCGTGTCCAAGGAAGGCATTAGACTTGTTGATATATTTTCAGACCTAGCCTAAACCCACGTACCATCAAACCGAGCATCAAAATAAAATGAAATAACGTTAATCGTCAAATCCAAATAACGCTGTAATGTTATTCCTGTGCCGAGTTTATGGCGAGATTTACCTAGAGCGCGAGTATCCCTAACCCCCGGCCAACATTGATTAGGCTGAATTTAGAGGCTATTAAAATTAAGGTCCTTTTTGGCTATGGCCTCCAACGGACTGTAAAAAGTCTTTAATAACTAAATCAGCATCTTCCAACAAGATTGCTAATCAGAAAGCTGTCAGGCCTAGATTACATTTTCAATAAAGTTACAAATATTAAAATTCTGATCCTTAGTCGCTATATAAATATTTCGTAACTTTTAAGTAATGCATTATCTAACGCTGGTTATTTTTAAAACAAATAATGTATTTAAATAATAGTTATTTATTATACAAGTGACGAAAGTAGATCATTTTACAACTCGAGTGAAACGTTTACCCACACGAGCGAAGCGAGTGTGGTAATTTCACGAGAGTTGTAAATTCTACTTTCGTCACGAGTGTAATATTAAATTTTTTCTGTAATCGTGTAATACATGATCAGATCTAACCAGAATATGAACAAAATTAGGATGTTGTGAAGATTATGGTATGTTGTTGGTAGGTTATAAGCATGGTTGTGAAAGGTTATAAGCATAGTTATAAAACAACTAGTGATGATTGTGAAGTAGTGCAGTTATAAACAAGTGCAGGTTATAAACAAGGAAGGTAATTATTATTATATTTAAATTTTAAAATATATTGATTATTTCCACCAATAATTCATTCACATTTCAATTTGTTTTGTTAAAACAAATTCTTACAATGTTAAGAAACATTTAAAATCATTTAATCTCCAACTTCAAATTATTTTTTAATTTATACTTATTACTAATTAAGAAGGCAATTCACTTTCTTCACTGTATTGCAAAATGTTTCACTTTCTTCACTCATTTCAGTTTAGTAATGTTACCATTATTCAACGATTACAGAAAAATTATATTATTGAACGTAAGAAGTTTTTTTTTTAAAACATATCAGCTGTTAAAGTGAACTCAAGACTGGCTTTTAGGAACATTTCGTCTATTACTTATTTAACTTAACAAGCACCCACCTCTGCATAATTCACCTTGTTTACGTATAATGCAAACATAGAGAGACAAAAAAAATTGTACTGAGTATAATGGATGGTAGTTAATCTGTTGTTGAGAAAACATAAAAAAAAAAATGACCCAACAACACTAGCCTAATATCACTCTTAGAAATAAAAAAAAATCCAATTAATTCATATATTCCAAAATGTTGGATGTAGGGATTGATAAATTCTCACTTTCTGGCTTTATACAATATTTCCTCTTAATAATTTTCCGATAATCTAATGACCAATATAACCTCATATATATACATTTATTTGGTTACTATCATCAACAATATTCAAAAGTGGCTCGTAAAACTGAATATTAAGTATATTGATGACTTGCTTGTTTGTTGGATTTCTTTAAATATGGAATTTTTTAACTATCAAATAAAAGAGTGTCATGCCGAGCTCCGACTTAATTCATTAATTAGCTTGATCTTTAGTTTTACGTGAATCGTTTAAATATGTATTGTAGCTCATAATATATATATATATACATAATAAATGTATATTTATCATATATAAATGTATATTTATTATATATAAATGTATATATAAAATCTTAATTTGAACAGAACTCATTTTAGTAATCCACGGCAGTGTTAATTTAGTAATCTATTAGATCGGATTCGTTGACATTAGACTTTTTTTTTCAACACCTTAAGAGATGTTTTACCTTAAGGAAAATCAGCTGTAAACTGTACTAAAACGCGTTTCATCTGTACAATTTCATAGCATGAGGGGCTATAACACTAATATAAATATGGAATCTTTTTTTTTTTTTTTTAAATTGATACCCATAAAGGTTGTTTAAAAAAGAAGAACATCCTGAAACACAAAATATTCTAATTTAGACTTCCCTGATCTCTAAGACTTGTAGTCAAAGTAAGGAAAGCATAACTTGCTAGCGATTACTGAAGAAGAGGCACAGAGGCTGCGATGAAACTTACAGAGAGAAGCATTTAAAAATCCTTTTACTGAAACAAGTGTTATATTCTTTGACCTTCTAAATATACACTTTATTTTATACTATTTGAAGATTAAGGTCAATTAATCATAATTTATATATTTATTTAGGTATTGTACATAAATCTACAAGGAAGCTTATAAAATAAAGCACATATGCATATTCTTCCTAAGCAACTGGATGTATTGCGAAAAGGAGAATCGTCTAATTTTCTCTTGTATCTTTAGTTAATTAATATTTTGTTTATTTTTAATTTGAGAGGTTATATAAAAAGTCAATTTGCCAAGAGACACTTAAGACAAGATGGCTGTTAGAGCTCTACAAAGAAAATCCAGCTAATAAAGGTTTTATTAACCGTAAAAGAAATAGAGGCAGCGGGGTTTACGAGACTCGAGGAGGGCTATTCTCACTTCCAGGGCCTTTAACGCCCGAAACCTAATGGTCTATATCGCACGCTGTTCTTCAATGAAAAGTCACTTAACTTTTCAACATGGCCAATATATCTACAAGCTTTTTAGTGTCTTCCTCAGGCTTATAGGAAGGGAATACACTCAAAGGGTTAACTCCTCGACAAATACCCTAAGATACATTTCCATTCCAAAAACTAATAGCCACTTAAATTCATAGGTACACGCTACCACCATTCGTTTTTATACATACCAACGACTTTGATCCCTTTAGTTCCAAGATACAGATCAGACTGTTGAACATTTACTGCACTATTGTTCATAACAACGCCACTTCAACTAACTCAACAACATCACTTTAACTAACTCAACAACATCACTTCGACTGACTTAACAATTGACTTAATAGTTACTTTCTTTTCACCTTATAAATAATGAACTGCGATTTTTACCTACTGCCAGGTATTTTTAGTTTATAAGATAATTTTTTTTTCTTCAATCAATCTCATTTATCATTATATAAATGATTTAGTTTATACAAATCTTTGTAATGCAATGTATGTTATATACGTAGGCAAAACATAAAAAAATTCCAATCACAAAGGAAAAATAAGATTCCCAGAAACATTTAAATATCGAAATTCATAACGATCGAATAAAAGTCGCAGCCTTTTGAGTCTTACTCATATATATTACACTAGTTTTAGTGGATACACTTCTGTGTACAACAACAAAATTAATAATTCAAGAACAGATAACAACAGACACCAGGGACAGATGGAATTACGAGCGGTGTACATACAGCAATTTATGCAATATATATCTTACGTTTTTGAAGTTAACAAAGTATGATTTGATTCAGATCACTGAAAAGTTTTAAAACTTAAAGGAGTGTACCAGTCTTCGATAAACCCCGCCTTATTAATGTCATCCAGTAGATTCTTATTGGAATTATTAATTTGCAGAAGACTATTTACATTCCAATAATTTAATATATCGTAACAGGTTTGGTCACCTTCCGCAAAAAAACGACGAAACAGTCACCTTCAAATTAAGTTCAAATGGCTCTCTGTATATTATGGAAGCATTTGATAATGCCTGGTGGCCATCTATTCTAAATAAACTTGAGTATCTACACGTTCCCAATAATATGTATAAACTAGCTAAAGATTAGCTTCAGTGTCGAACCACCTACTTAATAACCCTAAATATAATAATCCATAAATCATATTCATTAGAAACAATCGAAGGAGTATGAATTTCCTCTGAAATTTGTTCTATAACAATGAACAACAATGAAAGATTATAAGTGAAAGCTAAAAATATGACAACAGATGGCACGTGTGCCCACATTAACCGCAACTCAGAGAGAGTATGCAGATTCCTATACGCCAATAACTCATAAGTGGACGTATTGCACCTTAAATAAAAGTGTAATTTAACAGTCTAAAGGATTTAGGGAATAAAAAGTCAGACAACTTTACTGGAATACCCAAAGAGTCTAAAATTTATTCATAATTTATCATTTGCGGATATGGGAAACAGAGGATTAAATGGGAATGCTCTAATATAAAGGGGATACAAAATACGTTATTCGACAGTAACTAATTCTCTTTTATCCAAGTTCATTCAGAAAAAATAAAATTTGACCATCAGCCAAAATATGAATAAAGGAAAAATAATGATTTTAAAAAGTAAGTCATGTTTTTAGGGGCTTCTGGTACATATTTTATTAAGGAATGTACTTGATTTGGAACCTTACTTAATACAATATAATTTAGTTTGGGGCATGTAACTATCAGTAATAGTCCTAGAGCACTTTACAGAGTGAGATCCACGAAAGTATGCCTTCATTGTATGCACTTATGAAGATCTTGAATCTAAGATCTTGACCTCTATTATATCAACTGGGTTCGAAGCAAGACTGACACTAAATTAGATATTGATGTCATAGACTTCTCATGATTGAAATAACTATTGATTGACAAGTAAAGACTAAAAACCAGATATATTAGCATAAGACAACTTATTCGTGGTATTGCGCTGTCTATCATCTATTCCTCCAAAGAATTTTTTTTTTCCTATTAGAGGTTATGAATTGTTATTAGCAGCCCTCATCTGCTGGTGGAGAACCTAGTAGCCATTCCATCAAATCTAGTCGCTAGTATAGGAAACGCACCATTTAGCTTTTCAACTTACAGTAATTTATTACTCTTGTATATGTAGGCTTTTAATCATTTATTTCTATTGAAGGTCTGTAAGCCTGAAATGCACAACTTCAAAGCTATTGCTCGAGTAGCATTTGCTCAGCTGGTTTCTGGCAGCCTTTAGCTATGTGTCAATATTGAAGCCAATCCTTCACAAGCCCTAAATCCAAGATCTACAAGAAAAAGTCCGTCACGCAGGGGCTGCGTAAACTAAGCAGATTTCCCATGTGAAGTTTTACAATAGAGAAATCTCCATACTGGTAACACAACACCACCGTGATTAAATACAAACGGTAATGAGAAATCTTTCAGTTAATTAAAATAAATTCCCAACTGAAACGGCTTCTGAATTGTAAGAATAATTTATATTTTAATAACTCAAATTTTAGTAGTCCAAGAACTAAAGAAGGGGGGGGGCGGATGAACAGAACGTATTTGCATAAATCTCACAAAGTAACGAAGGTAAGTTAAAGTTAGAAACGACAGGTAAGGTTAGAAGAAGCTTCCACCTGACCCGAACAGTTAACGGAAACGGCCGAACTAATCGGAACATACCCCTCCACCACATGTCCTATAGACTTCATAAAAATGCAAATATCTCGGTTAATATTCAAGATAGAGAATAAATGTATATAACAATATTTATAGTAAATTTAATTTGCAATAAGATTGGTTATATACAAGTTTTCGATCCGATGCATAATAACGGAGATATTTTGAATTTTCGAAAATCTCTCCCTCTAAACCCCCCCTCCCTCTAGTCCGATTTCAGCCATTAACGAACTTGATCTGTCTTTTTACATAAAACGCTTAAATATCGAGTTTCGTAACGATCAAACAAAAATTGCGACCGCTAGAGCGTTAACAGACAAATATATATATATATATATATATATATATATATATATATATATATATATATAGATATATATAATTTTGAATGGACCTCATTTTCGTCATCTCCTGGGTAGGATCGATGGACATTTGAGAAAATTTTCGAAAATCGCGTCATGAGTACAACCTCAATAGCTGATTTCCCTTAAGGGAAATCTGCTAAAATTTATGTATTTGCTTAACGCGAGTTGCCTCAATTGCATGTACATCCATAATTCACAGTCTGTTGCTACGACCGTTTCTCTAGCCTCGCCTTACTCATTGTCTACATCCATACCAGCAGTATCGCAACATACGTACCTATTTGCAGGTTTATCTAATAATACTCGACACCCATTTAAATCCTCTTAAGTAACATAACCTATTCTTTTCATCGCAACCTCATTGCAAAATAGATGAACTTTAATTATACGTCCCATTCGACAATAGTTTCTTTCTTAACTCCTCATATTACAATATATATCACCGCTTACTCACTAATAAAGCTCAAAATGTGTGCATCATAAATTGATAACTGAATATCATCATCATGACAAGTCTATCATAACAGATTATCATTATCATGACAAGTGCTCACTACAAGGCAAAGTCTACTCAAGCTCCGACAATTAAAGTTTGATCTCCCGAGAGCGAGATATAATTACAAAAACTCGCCTCTCCGGGTTTTCGTATTAAAACACACGACTAGACCTACAGCTCATAAAGGAAGAACAAACCCAAGCTTTGTCCCACACGTTTGCCGACTATTGGACACCCACCTACGCTGTGTCAAAAGTATGACAATAGAGGATGTTCATACATTGTGCGTCCCACTCTCTGAATATTTGTAGTGATACGGATCTACGCAAACTGTTTGCCGTCAGCGCCCTGATGTGGGCGTTTGTTCTTTTGAATGTCACGGTTTGCAAAGCCATAAACTGTTCAACAGCTTGACTGTATATTCAATCGTATAAAAGTCACGTACATTGGTTTTAGTCGTAGGCAAATTTAGTATCACTAACAATGAATAAAACTTTGTTCTTGATTTTTAAACAAGTTAAAGAATGCATATGGTCAGCATAAATTCAGAAGCATTTCATTCAGTGGGTGCAGTTGATCGTCTTTAACTAATCAAAATCTTTACTAAATATAATTGCAATTATTGTTTATTTGGAATTGGTTCTATGCAGATCATATACGTAAGGAAGTTATCAAACATTCTCAGAATGTTCAAACATTCTAACTGCAATGAATCAAGATTTGTTGTGGTATTCTCTTTAAGTTATGTTGTTTGGCAAGAAATACTAGCCATTTGCACGCAGAAAATCTTCAACACACCCCAGTAGGGCATACTTTTGAAAGAGTCGAGGATATCTATTGCAGAACTGATCGTGGTAAATCTTGTTAGTTCAAGTTATGTTAAGTAACATTACAAGTATCTAGGATGCCTATTGAACTATAGCTCGTGTGTAATCTGCTCGGCCATGTGGGCCTTAAATTTACAAATTTCTAGAATATCTCTTGTAGAGCCCTTCTAGAGAATGTTCATTGCATAATTGCACACTGTAAATCTGCTTTATTTACGCTGTCATTTCATGGCGGGCATTAATAATTGTAGAGTCTTTCGTGGGAAATTTGTTTAGGATTCCCAGCAACTTGTGTTAGTAACCACTAAAAGTATTCAGGATATTCATTAGAAAGGGGAATCTCTTTTGGTTACGCAGCCCTTGCAAGATGTACATTTACAAGTATCAAAGAATCCTATTAAAGAACAATTCACCAGAAATCTGCGTACCTGAATATGATTCGAACCGTTACAAGTATTTAGAATGCCTATTTTAAAACTTCACGAAGGAATCCTACTTTATTTATGCAGCTTCTGCAACCGGGATATACAGAATAATAGACAACATTGTAAAATTCTATCAGGAAAACGAATTTATTCTTATACTCGTAAGTAGGCTTGTACGAGTAAATCGAATTCACTATTATGTTATGGAATTCTGCTTACTAGAAGAATTTGTTATAATATTGAAGAAGTCTACCTGGGAAGTGAACTTACTTGGTGTTTTCTATGGCTCCAGGGACTTTTATAAGTTTATCTATAGTAGACTTATACTTGGGACATCTACATTGTTTACGCAGCTCTGAGAGGAATACATTTACGTAAATTGTCTACGATAATGCGGTTGTAAGAGGAAAAATACGCATATGCTGAGCAGCTCCTGGGTTACGTAGATTTACAACTACATAGGACTTGAAATAGGAATTCTGCGTTGTTTCCGCATCATCTGGAAGCCGAACACTGACAAGATGTCATACATTGAAAATCTGCTTAGAATATGTAGCCCTTGTGACACAAGTGTCTTATTAAAATTGCACGTGCACGAAGGAAATTTGCTTTGTTCAAGCAGCCTCGAATGACGGGAAATGGTTTTCTAAACGTTTTTCAGACTTGACGCATTGTACTTAGTTGGGTAAGAGATTTTTTCGCAATGCACTAACTCATATGTATGTGTATGCCTCATCAAGTAGCTCTATGTTAAAAGTAAAGCCCAGCAAGTCGAAGACAAACACAGTTATTCATTATTTGGTAATATATAAAAAATAATATAATATTTTAATCCAAAATGGTTTATATTCATAATTTTAACCATCTAAAAATTACTCTACTACAAGGCTTTATTTAAAAATGAATTATGGATATAAGTTAATTAAAGATCCATTAACGTACTATTAATTTCAATAATTGCAAATGATTTACGATAATAAATATTATATATAAAAATCGAAATATTCATTATAATGTATTTTGTGAAAGGCTGTTTGCTAGAGTTATTAACTTGGCAACAAAGGCCGAGGTAGTTTTTTAATGGAACATCAAAACGACCGTATAATGGAAACCTGTCAAATATGAATCAATGGATAATGTATTCAATTGACTACTTAAATTTACACTTTAGGACATTATTCAACATTTTATAATATTAAAGAGCATAATTTACGTAATGAACATCTGAGCATATTACGTTGTATGTCATTTACATAGCAACGATCGTAATTGTCTTGGTTCAGAACAAAAATAATCATTCTAGAAAAACGTATATTTAATGATTATTAGAACGTGGATTTAGGCATTGCTGTGTTGATTTTCGAGGGCTCTGACAAAATATTTGCTTTCTTGAGGAACTTACATACAAAAGCAGCTGCATATGAAATAACACGATTCAATACTTACCTCCTTGCCTGTACACTTGATAAAATATTAACGTACTTACGTAAGAAGAAGGAACGTACATATTAATGGTATGGAGTAAATATAACCCCGGCTTTCGTGTATGTTGATATTTTAACTACTAATTTCCTACATAGAATTGATAGACACTTGATGATATCTACCGGCAAAGCCTTGATTATAAGAAATTTAATCTAGGTTGAATGAAGAGTATTATTACCGAGTGGCTGGTTGGTGGGGGTTGCTGAGTCAAAACCCGCCTAATCCATACGACAACATTTTACTTTGTATATAAATCCTATTAATCATTGCATTTATTTCCATGGATCAGGCTTAAAATTTCATATTCAGACCTTCTGTTTATTATATATGCCACTGAGAAGTGCAATTAGGTACTACTTTGGATTGATTGTGGCACTCCAGTCAGAGGAAACCAAATATCTCTCTTTCACGGGCGCGAGCTCGAGCTGAAGGCTTCTAATACATAAAATTGGTAAATATATCAGTGATTACTTCAATAATTACGTTGTTTACAATAATTTAGCGGTACAGTGGACTTCTACTTTCTTTAGCAAATCCATTTAAGGAAATCAGCTTTTGAGGTAGTTCTGAGAGCGCAATTTTCGAAAAATGTCTTTTTAGCAAATTTCCCTTAAGGGAAATCAGCTATGAAGTCGTACTCATGACGCAATTTTCGAAAAATTTCTTCAAATGCCCATCGATTCTACCCAGGAGATGACGAAAATGAGGTCCGTTCAAAATTATATATATATATATATATATATATATATATATATATTTGTCTGTTAACGCTCTAGCGGTCGCAATTTTTGTTTGATCGTTACCAAACTCGATATTTAAACGTTTTATGCATAAAGACAGATCGAGTTCTTTAATGGTTGAAATCGGAGAAGTGGGGGGGGGGTTTAGAGGGAGGATTTTTGAAAATTCGAAATATCTCCGTTACCATACGTCGGATCAAACAAATGTACAGAACCGATCTTATTGCAACATAAATTTACTATAAATATTGTTATATACATTTTTTCTCTATCTTGAATATTAACCGAGATATTTGCATTTTTATGAAGTCTATGGTCGGGTATAGTTCGGATTAGGTAGGACATTTCCGTCATTACTCGGCTCAGGTGGAAGCTTCTTCTAACCTTACCTTCGTTACTTTGTGAGATTTATGCAAATACGTTTTGTTCATCCGCCCCACCCCTTCTTTAGTTCTTGGACTACTAAAATTTGAGTTATTAAAATATAAATTATTCTTACAATTCAGAAGCCGTTTCAGTTGGGAATTTATTTTAATTAACTGAAAGATTTCTCGTTACCTTTTGTATTTAATCACGGTGGTATTGTGTTACCAGTATGCTGATTGTAAAACTTCACATGGGAAATCTGCTTAGTTTACGCAGCCCCTGCGTGACGGACTTTTTTTATTAAACAGTAAATCATATTCAATCAAATTTAAAAAAAAAATAGAATACATAAAGTCTATACAAATAAATTGGAATCAATATATATATAATATAGAAATAATATAAAATAAAAGAACTCTTTGAGGGTGACTGAGATAAATGTGAGTGTGTGTCTGTTAACTCCAATGGCTTTAATTGTATATGCTCCATAACAAACTTTTAAAGTTTCAAGAAAAATTAAATATTTAGTAGTAGTTATTCAACGGCTTAAGAAGAGAAGTGGGGTTATGGGGAACGCGTGGAATTCAAAATGCAAATATCTTCAAAAAATATTATATAAATAACATATAATATATACATATATATATATATATATATATATATATATATATATATATATATAATGGCGGACACGACAGACGTTGTCCGGTGTTATATTTCAAGAGATTAGGATATTAAATTTAATAATATTATGTTTAAAACAAAAGTTACTTAACTATATCTCGTTTATACTTTCTTACACGACAAAAGTGAATATAACAAAAGTTACTCTAAATAACAAAGAAACGAAATAGCGCTATTTTTAATTTTATTCCTCCCTTACAACCCCCATTCCTGCTCCATCTGCCGGGCAGATTTGTGAATCTACTGTAAACCATCCCAAACGCATACAAAAAAATTTATTCAAATCGGTCCAGCCGTTTAGGAGGAGTTCAGTGACATACACACGTACAGTAGAATTATATATATAAAGATATATATATATATATATATATATATATATATATATATATATATATATGTACGTATATATACACACACACACACACACACACACACATATCTATATGTATGTGTGTGGGTCAGTTGCCTCTAGCGCTCGCAATTTGTATCGTATACCTAAGCGTTTCATGTGAAACTAAAGATCAAGTTCGTTAACGGTTGAAATAAGGGGGAGGGGGTTAATGGGAGGAAAAATCGCATATTCAAAATAGCTCAGCCACTATACGTCGATTCGAAAAAATTATACAGAAACAATCGTGTAGTAAAATTAATTTCCTATAAATGTTGTTCTGGGCACTTTTACTCTATCTTGAATACTAGAGTGTTTGAATTTTCAAGTCAAATAGGCTTTGTAGTCAAGTATTCAATTAAGATTTTATAGACCACCCACTTCTTTACATAGGATTTTATTTGACATAAGAGAATACAAAGAGATATGAAATCAGTAGTGTTTTGCACGGTTGTGAGAAATTTGCACCCATACGTGATGGACATTTTTTTTTTACATCGGTTCTGGTGAAGTGCGAAAAGAATTTCAAATGGCGTGAGTCAGTTCCACCGCTTGAGAAAATCCATTAGTTCATACGGATTTTAGAATGGAGCGTATCTTGGAAAATCTCAGTTTTGGGGGAAATCGAGCTGTTGTGCTGAAAGTGGTTTCCTGAGACTAGGTGGAAAACATGAGATCCTGGAAAATAGGAAATCCAGAGAGCTACTTAATCGTTCGTTATCTCGGTGGAGGGTCGTATTGAATCCAATTCCCCAGGGCAGAGCACTGCTCTTTTATACATTCAGACCAATGCATGAGAAATTCACTCCCGTCTACAGCTGTACTTTTCTATAGATCAACCCATTTCATTACCTTTTGATTCCTAACAATTTAATGTAAACCTTATTTTGCCGTGCTCGGATATAAATCTAAAAGTATCGTGAAAACTCTTATTTATTTATATAAATAGAAAAAATATCAACTTCAACGATTTATTTCGTCCATAACAGAAATATGATTACATATAGTGAGAATTCGCCGTTAGCTAAGGATATCTGATCATTTTTGGAACTCTACATTTTGAAGAAATATTCATATTCGTGTAAATAAAGAATATTACGGATATACATTGGGTAGGGGCACCCATAGATCAGTGGTTGAGCGTATAACTTTAGACCACCAGAGTCAAGCAAAATCGAGCATGAAAAGTACTTGAATGGGTGACCGCAGTTTTAGTTCACTGGGTCTCTACCAGAGCTCACTGAATCTGCGGTGATAGTGAATTGCGGGACTCTAGTGAGTAGGTCAGTCGGACAACCAGTCGGTATGACGAAGACAATTGACACTCCCGTCGACTAGAAAACTAGCCATTGGTGATATTACCACTACCTTTCCGCGGAAATAATGAAACCCTCGAGTCTACTTTAGACAACTCATTCCAGGTCCACCTTGGTTAACGGTGGTTGTACGTCGAGTTGATCAATCTCTCCATAAAATTCTGATCATAAATCTCTTGGGTCCCTCTCGGAGGCGGCTAAAGATCTCTAAGGTCATCAATGAGAACCGAATATACATACATACATACATATATATATATATATATATATATATATATATATAATCTGGTGGGGGGTTAGGTGTGTGGTGGGGGAGTGGGTGATATTAAACCTACAAATTTAAAAGAATACTTTTTTTTATATGAATAAAATGAGCTTCAGTTAGTTTTTGAAATCCCAACGATTATGGGCAAACCCCCTGTTCCGGGTGTTGAGTTCACCACATAAAATCAGGTAATGAAGTTGTATTAGTGGCATAAAAGGATTAACAATATCTAAACACAAATACAATGACAGAAAACAAAAAATAAAACGACAAATGCTCCCAGAATTAAAGAGGGTCGTCTACTTCATGTGGATTCCAAGCCACGTGGGAATAGATGGAAATGAAAGAGCAGATGTAGCTGCCAGAGAACCCCACCAACTCGACTCCATCGCCCCAACAACAGAGCTCTATCAATAACTCAAAGAAGATATTGTTAAAAACTGGCAAAAAATGTGGAACGAACCCCATAACAATAAACTAAAACCTATTAAAACCTCCATCCGTCCATGGAAATATTCGACAAGAGACAACAGAAGAGATGAAGTCGTACTAGGACAACTCCGAATAGGGCACACAAGATTTACAGCATACAAGTGTAACAGGCTTAACTATCTACCACATATTAATGGAATGTCATACGCATAAATATTTGAAACGAATGCAATATTTCCATTAATATAGCAGTGGTCCTTGGAGATGACCCCAAAGAGATAGATAAATTGTTTAATTTTATGAAAACTACCAATGTGTATAAAGAAATTTAAATTACAAATTCTTGTATTCTCGTTTATATTGTTAAAGTTAAAATGGCTATATAAGTGAGGATATAATGACAATACAAAATTACAAAAAGTAAAATATTGACAAGTTACATAAAAACAGTTTACTCTCAAAATGCAGGCAATGATAACTTAGTAGGTTTTCACCCTAAAACCTCATGAAGCAAACAAAAAAACAGATGAGGAATGCCATTTTGCAAGGGCTATAGATGGCCCGCACTCCTATGTTCCCATACTCTGAAAACACAAGTTGAATGTGATCCACAATCTGTATAAATTCCCAATGAGAATTTTCAGGTTGATTAAAAAAAGAAGTGCCCTGTCGGATAAAAAGGCCAATAATAAAACGGGCTGCTGGTTAAAAACTTTTCAGTAAAATTTTAATTTTTCATCAAGCGCCTTTATTAAAAAATAAAACAAATCAGTATTCAGTAAAATTAAAATGCCATTATTTAACACAGCGGATAAAATTTAACTTTTATAAGCTTTGAATAATTAAAAAATTAAAATTAATTCAATAATTATGAATATAAGCATTTTAATGCTTGAAAATAGGTTATAAACCCTGCGTTTTTTTTTATTTTCAAAGGATAGTTATACAAGAGCTCGAAATAAACATTCTTTCAATAGAGCTTTTTAATTTTAAGATCCTAAATACAACATTCTTTTTTTTTTTTTGGTTATAGACAAAAGTACAAATATATCAGTTTTTATTTAAATCATAATATTCAAAGGCTGAAATGAAAATAATAATATTATTAAGCTTAACCCTTAATCAGACAATGTATGACACAACATACATGATTTTATTATGTTTTTTTTTAAACATAATCCTTGGAGGGGCTCTCAAAAAGAATTTTTTCAATCCTAGAAATTGTTGTTGGTTGATTTAAAAGGAATTTTTGTGAGAATGGTTGGCAATGGTTCACATTTATAACAGTCAAATTGCATGCCTTCAGTGCCCAAGAGAACAACATGGCAACTACTCAGAGCACGTAAGTTCACCCTTGTTTTTACTGATTTTATTAAGATTTTTACTTCAAACTTATTAAGATTTTTTTTGAAGAATACTTGTTCATTTTCAAGTACTCCCGAAGCCTGATTTTCTTTAGCTAATTTGATATAAACTGTAAATAGTATGTATAAAAAAAAAAGAAGGAATATTAAATTAGTATCCACTGTGAAGTATGAGCCCATTTTAAGACACAAAAACAAGGAAAACAAAATTTATCATCCTAATTCACTTTTGTCTGATTAAGGGTTAATATTATATTATTATATAATAATAATAATATTAAGCTTTTTTTTTTAATCAACATTATTTCAAAATAATATATTTGCAAATACAGTTTGTCCCTTTCCCTTAACAGTTTGTAGTCTCACATGTCATATTGACATTTCATCTGAAAGAAGTAAGTAGGAGTTCCTCAATTTTCTCAGTCCCTCCCCTGGAGGCCCAGGACAAAATTACATTAGCCCCCACCCTTTCTGTCTGTCTGCATGTCTGTCTGTCTGTCTCTACCTCTCTCCCTCACACCCTCTCCCCCCTCACTCTCTCTCTCACACACACACACACTCTCTCTCTCATTCTATTCTCCATCATCCGGTCCCTTCTACAGTCTACACCACACCCACTCTCCTCCGCAATTTCCTCTTCCTCACTTTCTCTCTCCCATTTCTTGCTCTCTCGCTACTAAGTGAAGAACGGAAAATAAATTTAAGATAATGTCATCTGCGTGGTCTTCCATCACATAGGAAATCAACTTAGTTTATCCAGCCCTTGCTTTTACTTTTTTATATCATTAGACTATATACACAAACTGGGCTGGCGCTCTTCATAATAGTGTGGTAGGATTTATTAAGTATAGTAGGAGTTCAAATATAAAATAGGTTTTTGATGGGCATTCTTAATTCTGCTGGTGATGAAGGGAATACACAATTTTGTGGCTCGTCACAATAAACTAATATACAGCCAGTATCAGGCAAAGGAAGCTAGAACAATTAAATTTTGCTATTTTTACCTTTTCGCTTAATACAAAAAATAAATAAAATTAATTTGCCACTCTTTGGCAATAGGTACAACTAACGAAATCCTAAACCAGCGATTTCTGGGCAATAGTAATTTATGTTGTAACGTACTCTGTAAATAAAATCTTTAGGCCCACCCTGCCTAGAAAATGGTGGTAACCTGTTGATAACCCTTCCAAATTAGCTATAGTAGTAAAATATGTACGTTAATAAATAATGTTCATTAACCAGCTTATAAATAAATCATAATCAATGAGCAGTGTTGAAATAATAATTAAAATATGAAATACAATAGCACAGCTTTCAAGAAAAGATTTGATAGCATCCAGTTGTCAAATTAAAATTCACCGACGATGTTTCAGTTAATTTTGTTTAATTTATATATTTGATGAGCTCCGCAACGTGGCGATATCGCTCAGTATCATTTAGCATTCTGTTTCAGATAATATTATTTTGTTTTCTCCGTATCTCCTATAATAATTCTTAATGACTATATGAAATAATTACTGATCATATTTGAAGTAAAATGTTTAATTTTGACCTCACTATTTATCTAAATGTTTTCTTTCCTTATTACTGTTCTCAAAATGAACTTTCAGATAAGCGTTTCAATAATGCATAAATAAATAGTTGGAATAAAGTAACATTTAAAATGTTAAGTGTGGGTTCAGGTCAGCCATGTCAGTCAAGGCGTTGCCCTTAATCTCACATGAAAAACCTAGAGCCGTAAGTTCGATTTCCGCCTAGGCAATAGGAGTTTACGTAGTGTATTAACTAAATAAACTTTTATTGCCCAGAGGACAACCGAACTTATCAAGGTTTTCCAAGTGAGATTAAAGCCAACGCCTTAACGAACATGGCTAACCTGAGCCCACTCTTTATATTTGAAATGTTACTTTATTCCAAGTGTTTATTTATGCATTATTGAAACGCCTTAGGCACAAATGTAATAGTATAATCTCTTTTTAAATAAGGAGTTAGAGTAAGATTATCTGGTGGTACTAATTGGATTCGGGTAATATATATATATATATATATATATATATATATATATATATATATATATATATAGTTAAAGAATATCCTCCTTAAAATGAGACTAAAATGGCGAAAGGGTCTTACATTGAATACCATGTACCATGATTTTAGGAATTTTGATTTACCCTATGTCACAGACGTACAATGAATTCTTAGAAGGAAAACATTTTTGAACCAGAAGAAATAAATCCGGAAATGAGGAGCCAGGTAAAGAAAAGGTGTTCCTGACTTAATAGATTATATGATGTTAAAATTTCTAGTTCCATAGCATTTCGAATTAATCATTATGCAAACTATATATTTCTACAGACGTTATTTAAATAGAATTTGTAGTCAACATACCTCTGTTTTGTGGGAGCCAAACAAAAATGAATAAAAACACGGTAATTCAAACATATATGCATTAAAGATATCAACAAAACCTACTCGAATAGAAATTCTTCCACGGAATAAGTTAGCATATTGTCCAAATCAAGATCAGTTAGGAAATAGCTAGTATTGGTACCAACGTATAATGAAATTTCTATTAGTCAATGTTGTAGTTGTACGGATGTAGCTAGTCTTGGGGACAATGTATAATGAAATTTCTATCAGTCATTGTTGTAGGTGTTCGGATGTACCTAGTCTTGGTAACAATGTCTAATGAAATTTCTATCAGTCAATGTTGTAGCTGTTCGTATGTACCTTGTCTTGGTGACAATGTATAATGGGATTAATATCAGCAGACGTTGTAGTTGTTCGGATGTACCTAGTCTTGGTAACAATGTATAATGGGATTAATATCAGCAGACGTTGTAGTTGTTCGGATGTACCTAGTCTTGGTAACAATGTATAATGGGATTAATATCAGCAGACGTTGTAGTTGTTCGGATGTACCTAGTCTTGGTAACAATGTATAATGGGATTAATATCAGCAGACGTTGTAGTTGTTCGGATGTACCTAGTCTTGGTAACAATGTCTAATGAAATTTCTATCAGTCAATGTTGTAGCTGTTCGTATGTACCTTATCTTGGTGACAATGTATAATGGGATTAATATCAGCAGACGTTGTAGTTGTTCGGATGTACCTAGTCTTAATAACAATGTATAATGGGATTAATATCAGCAGACGTTGTAGTTGTTCGGATGTACCTAGTCTTGATAACAATGTCTAATGAAATTTCTATCAGTCAATGTTGTAGCTGGTCGTATGTACCTTGTCTTGGTGACAATGTATAATGGGATTAATATCAGCAGACGTTGTAGTTGTTCGGATGTACCTAGTCTTGATAACAATGTCTAATGAAATTTCTATCAGTCAATATTGTAGCTGGTCGTATGTACCTTGTCTTGGTGACAATGTATAATGGGATTAATATCAGTCAATGTTGTAGTTGTTCGTATGTACCTAGTCTTGGTGACAATGTATAATGGGATTAATATCAGCAGACGTTGTAGTTGTTCGGATGTACCTAGCCTTGGTACCTACGTATAACAGAATTTCTATCAGTCGATGTTGCATTTGTTCAGTTGTACCTAGTCTAGGTAACAACGTATAACGGAATTTCTATCAGTCGATGTTGTAGTTGTTCAGTTGTACCTAGTCTAGGTAACAACGTATAACGGAATTTCTATCAGAATATGTTGTATTAGTTTGCATCTACCTAGTCTTGGTACCAACTCATACCAGAATTTCTATCAGTCGATCTTGTAGTTGTTCAATTGTATCTAGTCTTGGTAACAACGTATAACGGAATTTCTATCAGTCGATGTTGTAGTTGTTCGGATGTACCTAGACTTGGTAACAACACATAGCCGAATTTCTATCTGCCGATGTTGTAGTTATTCAGTTGTGCCATGTCTTGGTAACAACGTATAACGGAACGTCTATCAGCAGAACTTGTAGTTGTTCGGATGTACCTAGTTTTGGTAGCAACTCATCGCCGAATTTCTATCAGCAGATGTTGTAGTTGTTCAGTTGTGCCATGTCTTGGTAACAACGTATAACGGAATGTCTATCAGCAGAACTTGTAGTTGTTCGGATGTACCTAGTTTTGGTAGCAACTCATCGCCGAATTTCTATCAGCAAATGTTGTAGTTGTACTTAGTCTTGGTAACAACTGATCGCTGAATTTCTATCAACCGATATTTCATTTTTTACCAGATTTACTCTTTTGTCTTACTCAACGGTGCTTCTGTCACTTTTCCTTGCTGATTATAATTAATCAAAAATTGATAATGTCAGCAGACGAAAAACACTTTAAAATATGATCGCTCACTGGCTCTGGTATCAAGACCCTCAATTTCTTAGAATAGAATAAATGTTTGCAAAAGTGTTTTGCGTGAAAAATGTTATTGTGGATCTCGCCATTATTGAGGTTATCTAAAAATCAACATAAACATTGGATGAACAGGTAAATACTTGATATATGGTAATATTTAGGTGTGTGTATATATATACACTATATATATATATATATATATATATATATATATATATAGACTAGTAATAAATAAACTAGCCGATTTTGCCTTAACTCAGTTTAGAAGAAATGAAATCGCAGTATAAATTGTTTTTGTCCCACGTGAGATGCCAAAGAAGCACTCATGACACCATTAATAGGCTTCATGATATAAAACATTTATGATGGTATTTTGAAGATCATTTTACAATTTGGCATTGGGAATTTCCAGGCGTGCCTTTACCTACAGTCTCAGATAGAAGGGTGTGTCGTCTACATGTTACAATTTAAATTAAATAAAACCGTGTATACATGAAGTATATATTTTCTTTCAAAGTAGGAAAAAGTTTCAATTAACAGTATTTATTCAAATAGCCTTTTAAAAGGTTTCTAATGCTTTAAATAAATAATCATATGGTCATATTGTATTCATTTTTATTACTTTTTAAATATCTTTCCATGTTCCAATGACCTCATTAATGATATGTGCTTATTGTTTGTTTATAGTTTGACTTCTATAAACAAATGCCAAATTTCTATATACTAAAGTAAATACAGTACCAAGAGCTTTATAAATATTTCCATTAAGTTGTACATTGCATGGTAATAATCAGTTACAGCTGGTATAATGTATATAGAAATATATTTTAGGGAACATCATGTCGAACATATTTTATTTAATATAAAGAACACCTTAAACAAAACAAATAGCTTACAGTTTGGTAAGCACCAAATGACAATCAATTCATGCCTGACAATCAATAAAATAAAGTAATAAACGTGAATTTGTTTTTGACATGCAGTTCAAACACTGAAATAATGTTTAAAATATGCACATGAAAATAAACTACATTAATATATATACTATATTTTATAATTATTTTTCCATGCGTATTTAAAATATTTGTAAGCATTTCAAAGGAAACTAGGTATTAAATTATTAAGTGAGCGAAACTCGCATAAAAAACTTTTTAAGTATTGTTAAGAAAAGCAGGGAGGTTTCTGACCCCAAACAATTTCTTGACTGTCAATCAATCAAATTTTGACATTTATTGTTCTTTTACGATAAAGGATGTTAAAGGAGAGCACATATTAATTGGAATATTTATAGTAGTGGATTTAATTATTTCTTATGAAGAAGTAAAACGTTTTCAAATGTGGAGTCACATAACAAACAAAACATTAGTTTTCAGTTTATTTTGAATAGTATTTTTTTAAATGATTTTTTGAAATTTGAACGTAACGTAAAAATGCTAATAGAATTAGTTGTAATGTGGGGAGAAAATCAATTTGTGTCGTTCTGCCGCCCTAAGGTTCAGCTGGCACAGTGAACCACTTGGGAGAGGGTTGGGAGTAGCCCTACCGTTCGTCGTACAGTATCTAGGCCTCCGCGGACAGCCCTCAAATCCCATATGGCGGAAAAACACAGCACCATGGGGCATTCCCTTTCCCCCTGGGGAGACTCGCCCCCCGGGATTTATCCTGTTCAGGAGATTTAGGGAAATATTTCAGTAACGAAGGAATCGGCCGAACCCGTGAGTTGCGGTCTGTAAGATGGGAAGCTCCACCCACGCAGCGCCTCATCAATCAGAGCCTAATATACACCCCTATCCTGACATACTCAAACACCCGGAGGTTAGGGCACTCTAAAAAAAAGAGGGGGAGGAGTACGACAAATATTAGTTTTATGTTGCCCTCTTAAAGTCGCCTTTACGAGCTCTACAGAACTCAATCCCTCACAAATAAAAAGGGATAAACAAGCCGATTCCAGAACAAATCGCCCAATGAAAAAAGACCCGTTTACTTTTGGAATAAAATTTCAACACAATAATTCGCCATGCCTCACGAAGCTACTGTCAAAATGGGACAATCATTTTACACATATTTAACCATCACACATTTTATACAAATCCGAAAACCACTTCCTAACCACTTATATTTCATTCTGAATGTTTGACTCATAAAGGGAGAGGTATTTGATTAATCGGACGGGAGTCACATTAGCAAGTATTGGCATTTCATAATTAGTTAGAAAACTCATCATTTATAGAAAATTAACAAGCCAACTAAATGCAGAATGATTAAACCCACCCCAAGTATAATCTACAAAAATAAATAATTAATTAATGTACGGCTCAAAGAAGCTCGTAAGTACATAAGAATTAATACCGGTATTGTAAACATAATAGAGCTCCCTAAAAGAGAAGGAAATAATATAGAGAGAGTTAGGCCAAGTAGAATGAAGGATTTGAAAAGGAAATATGATAAATTGACACATATACAAAACATATAGATGAAAGGAAGGAGATTGGGTACTCACCTCGGCTATGGGCAGTTCATATCTGTGAGAGAGGCTGAGACTGTATTGAGCGGCAGGGGAGGAGGCGGCGCAGGCCCCAGAGCAGAGGTATCCCTGGAAACAGGCACGCCGCAGTCTCCCAGCCATCGATACTACACCTTCCCATGTCGGCCTGTCTATGGGCCAGCTCGCTGGAATAGGTGTGACTAGGCCTATCCAGGTAAGTGCCTCATGGCTAGGAGGTGGTAAGCATAGGCAATAGATGCTGTATGTAAGGCTGGGTGCATGTACCTAACCTTCGATACTACACCTTCCCATGTCGGCCTGTCTATGAGCCAGCTCGCTGGAATAGGTGTGACTAGGCCTATCCAGGTAGGTACCTCATGGCTAGGAGGTGGTAAGCATAGGCAATAGATGCTGTATGTAAGGCTGGGTCCATGTACCTAACCTTCGATACTACACCTTCCCATGTCGGCCTGTCTATGGGCCAGCTCGCTGGAATAGGTGTGACTAGGCCTATCCAGGTAGGTACCTCATGGCTAGGAGGTGGTAAGCATAGGCAATAGATGCTGTATGTAAGGCTGGGTGCATGTGCCTAACCTTCGATACTACACCTTCCCATGTCGGCCTGTCTATGGGCCAGCTCATTGGAATAGGTGTGACTAGACCAATCCAGGTAGGTACCTCATGGCTAGGAGGTAGTAACCATAGGCGATAGATGCTGTATGTAAGGCTGGGTGCATGTGCCTAACCTTCGATACTACACCTTCCCATGTCGGCCTGTCTATGGGCCAGCTCGCTGGAATAGGTGTGACTAGGCCTATCCAGGTAAGTGCCGGAGGGCTCGGAGGTGGTAAGCATAGGCAATAGATGCTGTATGTAAGGGTGGGTGCATGTACCTAACCTTCGATACTACACCTTCCCATGTCGGCCTGTCTATGGGCCAGCTCGCTGGAATAGGTGTGACTAGGCCTATCCAGGTAGGTAGGTACTGATGTGCTGGCTTACCCATGGGTTAAGATTCTATAACTAAGGGTTTTACCGTCACCCTGCACTGGAATAGCTTTCATCGTTAATTATCTATTCTGATATGTCAATATCTTACCCAAAGTTTAACCCTTATGGGCTTAAATAAGCCTTTGGATTGTAAATGAGTACCAAAGGATCTACCTTAACCACCACTTAGGGGCTTAAATGAGCCTTTGGAGTGTAAATTGGTAGCCAAAGGGCCTACCATACCACCTCCTATGGACTAAAAGGAGCTTTTGGACTGTAAATGTGTAACAAAAGGACCTACCTTATCACCACCTATGGACTGAAATGAGTCTTTGGATTGTAAATGAGTACCAAAGGATCTACCTTAACCACCACTTAGGGGCTTAAGTGAGCCTTTGGAGTGTAAATTGGTAGCCAAAGGATCTACCTTAACCACCGCTTAGGGGCTTAAATGAGCCTTTGGATTGTCAAGGAGTAACCAAAGGACCTACCTTAACCACCCCTTTGGGCTTAAATGAGCCTTTGGATTGTACATGAGTCACCAAAGAATCTACCTTAACCACCCCTTATGGGCTTAAAAGAGCCTTTGGATTGTAAATGTGCAACCAAAATACCTACCTTAACCACCCCTTTGGGCTTAAATGAGCCTTTGGATTTTATATGAGTAACTTAAGGATCTACCTCTCCAAGCATGGTCTAAATCGTCCTATTATGAAATTATCACCTTTGAAATACTAGATATTTATACTCAACTGATAATGTATGTATCTGTTGAACTGGGATGTTACATGGACCACAGGTCTGCCTTGGTCTAACTACAACTTCATTCTAACATTTCTATTTGTTTACATAAAAGTCATGTAGAGGCGAAGAGGAATTACCTTGCCAGGAGTAGTGTTTGGTTAGTGTTTGGTATGATTGAGCTTTCATGTGTTAATTTATAAGAGACTGGAGAATTGATACAAAGGTTTATATGAAGGTTTTATAAGAGTTTATATGGAAAGAAATCACTTATATATTGTCTAAATTGTATATCCTCAGCATTAAAACAAATCAGTGAGTTGGATTTTTCATTATGTGGGCAAAGGCCAGCAACTCCACCCACTTTTTAGTTAACAATATATTTAATGAAAAAGAATGGGTCTATAAAACTAAAGGTGTCAACAATTTTCTGGAAAGATTTATGTTAATGCTAAAAAATATATTTCAAATCGAAATTTAATTGATAATTCATTCATGTCGCACGTATTCAGAAAGGCCATTTATTTTGCTATTCCATACATGATTTCTGATTACAGTGAGTAATTAACAAATTTATTTTATGGTATCATAAAAAAAAAAAAAAGTCCGTCACGCAGGGGCTGCGTAAACTAAGCAGATTTCCCACGTGAAGTTTTAAAATAGAGAAATCTACCTAATAATAACAGTAGTAGCAACCTATTCTCACGAGGACGAATAGTTAGTGAAACGGCCACACTAGCGCTCAGCGGAAACTCCCGAACATAGCCGACCACACTCACAATACAAATGCAAATATCTCGGTTAATATTAAAGATACAGAATAAACGTATAGAATAATATTTATAGTAAATTTAATTTACAATTAGATTGGTTCTATACAATTTTTTGATCCGACGTATGGTAACGGAAATATTTCGAATTTTCGAAAATCCTCCCCTCTAAACCCACCCTCTCACTGGTCCGATTTCAGCCATTAACAAACTTGATCTTCCTTTTTACATAAAACGATTAAATTCCGAGTTTGGTAACGATCAAACAAAAATTGCGACCGCTAGAGCGTTAACAGACAAATATATATATCTATATATATATATATATATATATATATATATATATATAGATATATATATATATAGATATATATATATATATAGATATATATATAGATATATATATATATATATAGATATATATATAGATATATATATATATATATAATTTTGAACGGACCTCATTTTCGTCATCTCCTGGGTAGGATCGATGGACATTTGAAGAAATTTTTCGAAAATCGCGTCATGAGTACGACCTCAATAGCTGATTTCCCTTAAGGGAAATCTGCTAAAAAAAAAAAAAAAAAAAAAAAAAAAAAAAAAAAAAAAAAACAAAAAAAAAAAAAAAAGTGGACAGTGCATCCACTCCACTCTCTTTCATTAAATTTCTTGCCTTATCAAATAATTTCTGTGTAAGTCATGGCTTAAAGGGGGGGAAACCTCGGTACAAAGTTATGAGTGAGCCAAATTCATAAATACTTTTAAACACCAATATATATAATCCAAAAGAAATGTTCCAGAAACGATATTTGAAGAAATAAATATTATGATATATTTTACTATATCAAGTTGGAGTAGGAGAACTGGGCGTTGGAGCTGTAATATTATGTAGTATGGAGTTTTAAAAAAGTTTAAAAAGTCTAATACAAATTGTGAGAATTAATTTAGGTCTATAGCCTTGATCGCACGTGGCTTGGAAACTAATATTGAAGGAATGTTCTATTGTTGTTGCTTTGATCTCTTGAGTTCCGTCTCCTTTTGACTGCAGTTTAATAAGCAATGCACAGATTCCAAAATGAAATTCAGGATGTGTGCCTCCATATCCAATTATGCATACACGATGAATGGAACAAAAACCATACCAAGGATCAAACGATTTTCTTTAATTCAAGTATCGGAGTTTTTTTTAAAAAAAAAAAAAAAAGAAGAAAAAAAGGTTAGGGCATACATAGACGAAAGGAGATACTATGGAGGATTTATGAGTGAATGTGTAGGAGGGACTTGTGCCATACTTGAAGAATACAGATCACAAGAAGGGGCAGTAAATGCACAACCGCAATACCCGTGTGTGTTTATAGGAACCCGCGCCTGAAAAATATAACTTTATAGGTGTCCCTTGTCGTAGGGTATCTTTATAGGTTGCCCACTGCCTGGTCCGTCCGGGTGCACCCTTTCAAAGTCTATGTCTTTCTAGTTAAAATTTCAGTTATTTTTTTTATGCGGCGAATTTGGCTAACATTTGTAGAATGTAATTCCAAATCATTATTGATTTTCAAAAAATTCGTTCTTGCCTCCTCAATTTGTTCCAGAATGTGGTGTGGTTTAAAATAATAATACACTCAACCGCAAAAAAAAAAACCGGACACTTAGATTTAGTCTTATAATTTTGTTAAATACTTAATATATATGTATATTAATCTTTTTAATTAAAATAATTGGTTCATCTATAGGTTATATAAACAAAATCTGCCAAAAGTGAATAATTTTTATTGATTATTTACACAAAAATACAAAATAAAATAAAAATAAAAAGATAAATTAACACATTTAAAAAAAAAAATTATTCTTCATTTTTATTACAGTGAATGGTAGACTTCGCTACCCCAAGCGTTTCGGCAATGTAACGTAAGCTCCGTCCTTCCATCTAATTTTGAAAGACCCATTATTCTGGACCGAAATAAAAATAAAACATTAATTAAAGAAAATTCTTTGTTAATAATTAAAGATGTTTAAAAGTGCGAAAAACTACTTACAGTTTAGAATAGATCAACTTTACGACAAATAAATCTAATTTGAGTTTTATCTAATTGTTTACTAATCCTGAAGGGATTAGTTCAATGGACTTAGACTCTAAATTCTCTGTAATAACTAGAATACCCACATAAAGAAAATGGCTGAAAATTAGCTTTTAATACGACAAAAATGAAGTGTCCGGTTTTTTTTGGGGTTGAGTGTATCTAGGAAATAGCTCCTTGAGCTATTTTTAGCAATACGTGTTACTACTAAATATTTATTTTAATGTAATAGTTACATTTTAATTAAATCAATACTCTTTCCACAATCTTTCAGGTAATCCACCATATTCACGTGTATATGTGTATTAAACTAAAAACATTTATACTATGATATATGGTACCCATTTTGTACCATTTTTGATATATTTATTTATTTGGAATCAAAAACTCTTTTGTGACCTTTGCAAACGTCTCAAATACTGCAATGTTTTTCTTGCGCAATTTATCTTCCCTGAACTTCCTCAAGTTCGCCAGTCGTTAGCAACGTCATGTATTAATTATATGGTTCTATAATTGAACTTGAGGAATATCTCTGGAATGTGCCTGCCCGTGTAGTCTTGTTATCCAGGCTATACTGCTATAATCAGGAGGCACTGACGATGGAGGGCTAACTCCGAAAGTGCACTTTGCACACAATTAAAACACTAGTAGAGGACAAGGCCTTTTTATTGATCCTGATCTATTGGGTCCTCTACCATCCAGCATATCCCAGAGATATTCCTCTTTCGATTATACAACCATATGATTAATACATGACTAATAATGATTAATTATGATTAATAACTGCTGATTTGAAAATCAGGTAAAAAACATTTTTATTTGATTTACCAATAATTTTGATATGTAAATCCTATAATCTAATAATATAGTTACATTTGAAATGTCAAAACAACAAATCCTCCGGTACTGCATGAGCACATTTTCACTAAAACTAAAATGATTTTTTCCATGGAACGTCCTGTTGGAATTAAGCTGTTACCATACGTCATCGCATGATAACAACCTCTTAGCTCAGGACCAAGAAAACTTTTCAATCGATGTCCAAATATTCTATTAACCCTAATTCAAGTTTGAGCGTCTTAACTCACAATTACTACATGGGAAGGGGAGGGGGAGTTAGAGGTGGACGAAAATACAAAATAGGAAAATTCTATTCAATTATCAGAGATACAAAAATTGTTAACTGGACGTTTTTCTTCATAATAAAAACCCTAGATAATTTGACGTTTTTTATAGTTTTTTTTTTAATCCGTTGCGTAAGAACCGAGGTATTTAATCATTTGTTTCCTCCCTTGCAATCACCGCTTGTTCTCACACTCACAGCATTTATGCAACATGCATATATTTTACAAGTTCTCAAAACAATCAAAAATAAGTAAAAGAACTATTATTGCAGGTCGTTCATTCCTACCTAACCTAATTTAGTATATGAAATTTTAAATAATTGAAGGTGATTAGCATAATGTGCTAAATGGTGTAGTAAATCTACAGAGTATGCAGGTTTACTGTGTTGGAAAGTAATTTAAAATTATTCCGTTTCTGCACTTGGATTACCAGGTTTTATATATATATATATATATATATATATATATATATATATATACATATATATATATATGTATGTATATATACTCGTATATATATATATATATATATATATTCATTCAAATTCACATAAACCTCTTCTAGCCATCACTTCCTGAAGCCCATATAGCCATTTCGTCAAGCGTGATACCCACTTTACGTCCACTCCACAATTTTCTGGGTTAACTGTCTTCCTCCATTTCCGTTTGCAGTGCCCAAAACAAATGGGTTTCCGCGTTCCTACAATTACAAGCACTTTCCTTATTATGCATTCTGTAGTTCCTCTTCCAAGCCAAAATCCTCTTCAACCCTCTAGATGCAGTAAAGGAGGCTAGATTTCATAATAGAACTAACTGAGGCTGATCATCACAAATGCGTTGAATATCTTCTTCGTATTCTCAGAGTTCTGACACCTAAAGTTAAAACATTATTTGTTTGGAGAGATGACCACCTGATCGATCGTAAAATGAAGAAGTTCTTCTATTTCAACTTCCTCAACTTGCAATCGACGGCTTGTCTCTTTGTTTGATAGATGTTAAATAAGAAAATGAAATTCCAACCTAGAGTCCTTTATTGACTCAGTGACGAGATTACAAATTATGCCTGTTGTTCTAAGATTTAATTCTTGTATTGTTTGTCCCTTTTCTTCCAGAAATAATCGATGCAAAACGATTATCTTTGGGAAGGGTTTAGCAGTAAAATCTCTTTCTTATTTCATATTCGTTATTCCTACTCCATCGTGTCTCTAAATTCTTGCTCATTATTATATCTGTTAAGATATACAATGTATCTTTCCAACCAAGTTTTTGAGTTCCTTTGGTTTTCTTTCCAGTCCTGCTGTATTACCAGAATTCCCATTTTTTCAGTTAAAAATATTTCCTTTATCCACATATTTCAGACTTTTGAACACTTTGCAGGTATCTTCAAACTTATTGTGCCTTTGAGTACTTATTCTCTTTCGTTCGACAACAATCCTTTTAAGTTTTTATTTATGAGAAACTTCGTTCAATAGCTTTGAGATTAAACATCTTTTATAGCTTCCAACTGCAGAACTAGGAGCTGACAGCAGTACTTTATATACATTTACCCTCCTATCAACAAGCTCCTTAGAGAACTCACAGGTTTACCTTTCTATCTTCAACCTTTCACGCGTTTTCCGCTAGCCTCGAACGCTGCATCATGCATGACCCTCTTCAAGTCGTTATACGTATCTATCGCACTAGCCAATAATGTCCTTTTAACCTCTTTTAAAACTGACTTCATGCTCTCACCGCCCGAAAGTGAGATTTTATATTTCCGCTCTTCTGGCTGTAAAAACAACCCCCACTAAGTACACCTAATCGGGGTTTCCTTTCAGGGTATGAGCACTAGTCCAGCCCCCCCAAAAAAGGCGTAAACACATAAAAATTCTGACGAATGATAATGGTGTTAGTGTCAACGTGGACAAATGCCGTTTACCATGAGAAAATAAATTATTCTGAAAGTTTAAGACAATATAACATCCTTCGGCCGCTACCATCATAGTGCTTATATCGCACTCACACTATTCCCCATACAGTACTGAACTTTTTTTCGAGCTCTTGCAAACATGGCGTCAAGCAAAATTTATCATTCTTTAGATTTTCTTGATCTATTCTCAAGACTTCACAAACTGAATCTTTAAAATGACTAAAGCAATGACAAACAACAATGTTTTGTTATCATAATAGGTTTCATTGTGAAGAAATCAGACTTTATTTCGGGTGATTTTCAAATTTATTATGACCTAGGCAGATTTCCCATGAGTTGCAACCCCATGCTGATCATCGCTCACCAATACCGTCATCCCACAGGAGTAGAAGTCGTACTAAAAAGTACAAAGGTCTCATTTAATAGTCACGAGAGAATAAGATAAAAAGTCCGTCACTCAGGGGCTGCGTAAACTAAGCAGATTTCCCATGTGAAGTTTTACAATAAAGAAATCTCCATACTGGTAACACAACACCACCCTGATTAAATACAAACGTTAATGAGAAATCTTTCAGTTAATTAAAATAAATTCCCAAATGAAACGGCTTCTGAATTGTAAGAATAATTTGTATTTTAATATCTCAAATCTAATAGTCCAAGAACTAAAGAAGGGGGGGGGTGCGGATGAACAGAACGTATTTCCATAAATCTCACAAAGACAAAGTAACGAAGGTAAGGTAAGGTTAGAAACGACAGGTAAGGTTAGAAGAAGACCTAATCCGAACTATACCCGACCATAGACTTCATAAAAATAAATGTATATAACAATATTTATAGTAAATTTAATTTGCAATGAGATTGGTTCTATACAATTTTTCGATCCGATGCATAATAACGGAGATATTTTGAATTTTCGAAAATCCCCCCTCTAAATCCCCCCCTCCCTCTAGTCCGATTTCAGCCATTAACGATCTTGATCTGTCTTTTTATATAAAACGGTTAACTATCGAGTTTCGTAACGATCTATCAAAAATTGCGACCGCTAGAGTGTTAACAGATAAATATATATATATTTATATATATATATAATTTTGAACGGACCTCATTTTCGTCGAAATTTTTTGAAAATCGCGTCATGAGTACGACCTCATACGGAAATACGAATTAATATAAGATAGGTTAATCATATTAGCAGATTTCCCTTAAGGGAAATCAGCTATTGAGGTCGTACTCATGACGCAATTTTCGAAAAATGTCTTCAAATTATATATATATATATATATATATATATATATATATATATATATATATATATATATACTAGCCAAGGTACCCGCTCGCTCGAAAAATCATTTGAGGCGGAAAGATTTTATTTTGTTTTAGGCAATGCTTCTATGTGTAGAACTGCTCTTCCCATCTAGGCGCAATTTTCCCCGTAAGGTTCCCTTGGGCAACTTATGGGGAAAAAAAAATTTAGGTTTGAAGAATAAATGAAAATAAGACTCTAATCATTCACTCTCCACTGTTTGACACACCGTGAATAATTCAAATCATAATCATGGATAGTATGTATTATAATGAAATATCATTTATAATGTACGCATTTTGTATATACGATCTAGCTAATATACCTGGCAATGCCCGGGAAATCATCGTTGACTGACTAATGATTGTATTTTTATAGCAAATCGTTGAAAAACCAATTGGAATCGGAATATCACAATTTTTCATTTCAAGCCTCCCTCATATATATATATATATATATATATATATATATATATATATATATATATATATATATATATATATATATAAAATTGTAACCTCTGTCTGTACATTGATTTTTTTTGCGAAATTTCACGATAACTTTTCGTTTCACATGTCATAGACACCATAAGTGCATTTTGTTTCTTTGGTCTCTGTTTGTTTGTTTGTTTATTTGTTTGTTTGTTACCTTTTCACGCATAAACGGCTGAACCGAATTTTATGAAACTTGGTATGTATATTATTACTAACCCAACTTAGACTTTAGGCTATATTAATTTTCTCTGAGGCGAACAGGAGTGGGGGTTATAAGGAAAGCCTGAAATTAAAAATAGCGATATTTCGTTTTCTATTGGGTTTTCGGCAAATATGCACATAACAAAAGTTGTTTATTTTGTTATTTAGAGTAACTTGTGTTATATACATTTTTTTCGTATACCGAATTATAAACGAGATATACGCTAAAACCTATAGCGGAAGTGAACAATTTTATTTGAGACAAAAGACCCACCCGAAATAAATAAAACTCGGTATATGTATTAGCACAAACGCTTTCATTATAACAAGCCATACCAACATTTCTAGGGACGGGCAGGAGTGGGGGTTATAAGGGAAGCCAGAAATTAAAAATAGCGATATTTCGTGTCCTATTGGTTTTTCAGCAAATATGAACATAACAAAAGTTGTTTATTTTGTTATTTAGAGTAACTTTTGTTATGTAAACTTTTGTCGTATACCGAAGTTTAAATGCGTTATACGCTAAAAATTGAAGCGGGAGTCAACAATTTTATTGGGCACTAACGGCTGAACCGAACTTAACAAAGCTCGGTATGTCAATTAGCATTAATTCTTCCATGATTATAAGTTATATTAAAATTTTTAGGTTCTAACGGGAGGGGGGTTATAAGGGAGGCCTGAAATAAAAATTCACCATATTTACATGTATAAGAGACGGGAAATATATAAATATCGAAAACAGTGAAGCCTTATCTAACAAATAATTCTATTATTAGCAAATCCACGGCAACGACGGGTATCAATCCTAAACACTGGGACGGGTAAATGTCAAAATATTGTGCAATGTAAAGCCTGCTGAAAAATACCATCACCATTCAGCCTCAAATGAATTCCCGGGCGAAGCCGGGTATCTGAGCTAGTATATATATATATTTATTTATTTGTCTGTTAACGCTCTAGCGGTCGCAATTTTTATTTGATCGTTACGAAACTCGATATTTAACCGTTTTATGTAAAAAGACAGTTATTATGCATCGGATCAAAAACTTGTACAGAACCAATCATATTGTAAGTTCAATTTACTATAAATGTTGTTATATACATTTATTCTCTATATTGAATATTAACCGAGAAATTTTCATTTTTATGAAGTCTGTGGTCGGGTATAATTTGGATTAGGTCGGCCATTTTCGTAACTGTTCGGCTCTGGTGGAAGCTTCTTCTAACTTTACCTGTCGTTTCTAACCTTACCTTACCTTCGTTACTTTGTGAGATTTATTCTGTTCATCCGCCCAACCCCCCCCCCCTCTTTAGTTCTTGGACTACTAAAATTTGAGATATTAAAATATAAATTTTTTCTTACAATTCAGAAGCCGTTTCAGTTGGGAATTTATTTTAATTAACTGAAAGATTTCTCATTAGCGTTTGTATTTAATCACGGTGATGTTGTGTTACCAGTATGCAGATTTCTATATTGTAAAACTTCACTTGGGGAATCTGCTTAGCCCCTGCGTGACGGACTTTTTTTCGATTTCCTATTTCCAATGTCTAAATCTGTGTGTGTGTGTGTGTGTGTGAGTGAGAGAGAGAGAGAGAGAGAGAGAGAGAGAGAGAGAGAGAGAGAGAGAGAGAGAGAGAGAGAGAGAGAGAGAGAGAGAGAGAGAGAGAGAGAGAGAGAGAGAGAGAGAGAGAGGTATCGAACTGACATAAAATCTTCATAGTTAGAGTTGTTATATGTTATTTACTAACGCCCACTTTGTTCTACTAAGGATAATTTGGACGGTTTATCTATTAGTCACCACCATTTTCTAGCCAGGCTGGACTAAGGATTTTATTTAATGAGTCAGTGAATAAATTCCTACTCCCTAGGTGAAAATAAACTCACATGGGTATCCTGAGCCACAGAGCTCTAAATAGAACGCAAAGTTATTAATTTTACTAAACAAATACTATATTATTTCATAATGGATCCTTGGAATATGGCATTCAATGTAACGAGACAAGTGACTATTTGACCGTAAAAGCAGTTAACTCCGAAATTAAATGCGATTAAATTCCTCGAACTGGGAGAGTGAATGGAACCAAATTAATGAAAATAAACTCAAAGGAACCACATGGAATTGGAAACCTCAGTATGTTGACCTAGAACGAAGGAAATTACATCAACAATATTGCGATAGGACACATCACCGAACTTCGCATGACAAAACAATAACCCTTTGTTGGCAATGTACTCCAAATTATGGCAAAACTAATTATCGCGGAATGCGGTAGAGACTACAATGGACATTTTTTACAAAAGTTAAATAATATATAATCATAAAACAAGACACAAATATATGATTAAAACCCCCAATCACAAACATAATTATTTCTAAAAAAGCGTATAATTTTCAGGAGTAAAACTCTTTTTTGCTCTGGAAAAATATTTTAAATCTATTAAAAAAATATCCTTTGTCTAAAAATAAATTAAACACTTCATACCGTGTTTATATACAAGATGAGTACTATTAAAAATGTTCAATTATTAAATAAATCTAGAAAATATTTATCACAAAAATCGATCAAAAATAAATGTATTATTGGGTACATCGCCTCTTTAAGTTAGGGACAAATTTCGTGTTATTTATAAAGCGTGTCATACTTTAATAAATTTAGGGATAATAATAAAGCATAACAATAAATTAAAAATGCATGTTACATATATGAGTGGTATTAAGATTGTTAACAAAATTAATTTATTCTTCTTATTCTGGACCTAATATTATTTATATATTCTTCATATTTTATGGCAAGGGTCTCCAATAAAAAACATTTTTTTCGGTGGGAACTTTATTGAAACTACCCTACGTATTTCGTGGATTATTTGCCACCTCTTCAGGGGCTATCTCATTTTAAAAAAATAATTTAAAAAGTATAAAAAAGGGATAACTCCTGAAGAGGTGGCAAATAACCACTAAACATGTAGGACAGTTTCAATAATGTTTGCACCAAAAAAATTATTTTTTTTTGGAGACGCTCTCCATAAAATATGAAGAATTTAAAATTAATTTATTTTGTATATTCTATCCCATTTTTGTTTTGATTTCCACATGTTTTGTGTTCCTTTTATGTTTTGTGTTCCTTTTGTGTTCTATGTTCCTTTTATGTTTTGTGTTCCTTTTGTGTTCTATGTTCCTTTTATGTTTTGTGTTCTATGTTCCTTTTATGTTTTGTGTTCCTTTTGTGTTCTATGTTCCTTTTATATTTTGTGTTCCTTTTGTGTTCTATGTTCCTTTTATATTTTGTGTTCCTTTTGTGTTCTATGTTCCTTTTATGTTTTGTGTTCCTTTTGTGTTCTATGTTCCTTTTATGTTTTTTGTTCCTTTTGTGTTCTATGTTCCTTTTATGTTTTGTGTTCCTTTTGTGTTCTATGTTCCTTTTATGTTTTGTGTTCCTTTTGTGTTCTATGTTCCTTTTATGTTTTGTGTTCCTTTTGTGTTCTATGTTCCTTTTATATTTTGTGTTCCTTTTGTGTTCTATGTTCCTTTTATATTTTGTGTTCCTTTTGTGTTCTATGTTCCTTTTATGTTTTGTGTTCCTTTTGTGTTCTATGTTCCTTTTATGTTTTGTGTTCCTTTTGTGTTCTATGTTCCTTTTATGTTTTTTGTTCCTTTTGTGTTCTATGTTCCTTTTATGTTTTGTGTTCCTTTTGTGTTCTATGTTCCTTTTATGTTTTGTGTTCCTTTTGTGTTCTATGTTCCTTTTATGTTTTTTGTTCCTTTTGTGTTCTATGTTCCTTTTATGTTTTGTGTTCCTTTTGTGTTCTATGTTCCTTTTATGTTTTGTGTTCCTTTTGTGTTCTATGTTCCTTTTGTGTTCTATGTTCCTTTTATGTTTTTTGTTCCTTTTGTGTTCTATGTTCCTTTTATGTTTTGTGTTCCTTTTGTGTTCTATGTTCCTTTTATGTTTTGTCTTCCTTTTGTGTTCTATGTTCCTTTTATGTTTTGTCTTCCTTTTGAGTTCTATGTTCCTTTTATGTTTTGTGTTCCTTTTATGTTTTGTTTAATTTTGTTATTTTTCTGTATTGTTTTGTTTTTTAAGCTTTATTTTAGAGTAACATCGCCAAAGCTGCGAAGCTCAAATAAAAAAAAAAATAATCATTCAAGGATTCGACACCTATTATGCCTTTTGGAAGTCAAAAACATCTTCTGAAACTACATTTTCATTTGCCCATTTGATGATTCTTCTTGAGATATTATCATTATTGGCCCATTCGTTTGATAAGATGTGATAGCAGGTGTTATGTCTTTATCATTATTTCAACTTTCGCACCCAAAATATATTAAACCCAGACTTAATTCCCATACCTTAGAAATGATCAAAAATTAATCTCTAATTCAACTGGGCTTGGAACAATTTGTGGTTTTCTAACTTTGCTTAAGCATAACTAGAAACATTAAATTGGTAAGCTTAAAACTCTAACAGAAGTCGACTATAGATATTGAAATGTCTGCCTGTCCTGACAGAAATAAATTCAGTTGTCACATTTGTAGCAATATAAAATTCTATGCTTATTTATTTCATGTTTGTGCTTCAATTAAAATATCCATGAACGTATATAAATAAAAGATAAAATAATACAACGTAATGATGTGTATAAGTATGTTTCTCCAGAAAATACTAGTAACCACACTGACGATGGGGCGCTGACTCTGAAATCTTACTGGAAATTATACATGATATATATCTAAATAGTATACAATGTTATATAAAAATGTTTAATAACAAAAATGTAGTCAGACGGTATTGGCAGTCATGAAACTTCGTCTGATTAAAAATCTTTTTCTTCTTCTCCAGATGCGTTTTCATTTTCCGAATCCACTCACTTCTGTGGCATAGAAACGTTCAGGTGGCTGAAGCATGTCTATTGTTTCTTACGAAAATTATTTGGTATCATTTTCTAACTTAATGTAGTTAAAACATGTTCTAAGTTCGATCAACTACCTCCGACAAGCAATTCATTATTTTATATATTCTTTATTTTTCTTTCTTTTCTTGGATATGATTATTGAAACTGACAGTTGTCCGCTAAATAGAAAAGATAAGCAACTGTGCGCCCACCAGGCCAGATATATATATATATATATATATATATATATATATATATATTTATATACAGGGTGTCCCAACTTCCCGTACCGACCCCCTTAAAATCTCCAATTATTTTAATACAAGGTTGAGACTTAGTGGGTCATAATTGTGAGCCCTGAAAAATCCTTTCAGCCCATATTCAACCTCTTAACCTTCTACAGTACTTCTCCAGCATAACTTTGGAATTTCCAATGTAGTGCCTTACTTTTTATGGTGGAGTCTTGTAGAAAATCAACTTTATATCGGTGAATTTTTTGATTTGGCGCATCCTTTAGCCGTAAAATGCACAAATATTTAGCTCAGAAACGGCACATTTTTTTAGAAATTCTGTGATATAATAATTTTTTTTTTTAAATTTCAGAATATATTCTTTTCACCGGGCATTCCATTTACAAATCGAAAGTTATGGTCGCTGGAGAAGTACTGTAGAAGGTTAGGAGGTTGAATGTGGCACACCAAGTCTCAGCCTTGTATTAAAATAATTACAGATTTTAAGGGGGTTTGGCACGGGACGTTGGGACCCCCCTATATATATATATATATATATATATATATATATATATATATATATACATCCATTACCTGTTATAAACAATGTAAAATTCCCACACACAATTTAGCGTGAAGCGATTTGATTTGACGTCAGTGACCAGATCATGTGAATTGTGATTCCTAAGGGATCAGTAAGCCAGCATATATTATTTTCTCTGTGTATGCAATCCATTGTAACAACAATCTATATTCTTAATTTTAGATGTAATACTGCTGAAAGATGAACTGACGAAAATTAAGCAATTTGTCGAAGGAGCACTCAGAGAATTACATTAAAAATGTAAGAACGATTGCACTAAAAAGAAAGGGATTGACAAGATAGGCCTAGCTTCTGATTTAGTTAGGATTCCTGCTGATAACGGGGTCTTGAAGATACAAGCTATAGGATGGAATATATAAGCAGGCAGAAAGAATAGGTTGTCTAAACGAGATGGGAGTCTAAGGAAATAGAGAGGCTTGAATCGATTCGTATAAGTTATGCGACTCGCGTGTGAGCTCTTATTTAGCTGGCTTACTCCCTCTGGCCATGATAATCTGTTGCACCTGTTTTATCATATCTCTCTCCTCTCTATATTTCTCTCCATGACGGTTTAATCCATAATATCTGGTTATGTTCCCAGGATAAGATAAGCATTCTGAACAAGTAAGTCGAATATCACTAACAACTATTAATGATATTAAAAGTAATTGTATGTGATAAAAAATGGCATAATTTAGAGAGAAAATGACTAAAATAAGGAAACCCATATCTTATATAATTACACCAAGTGTGAAACTATTAGAAACATATTGCTCCCAAAATCCATTAATAATTAACCCTGAGAAATCAAAAGTCCTTGTTTTACACAAGTCACCAAAAATGAAGAAATTAAAACCATTATATTATAATAAAAAACAACTTGAATATAGAAAAACCTACACCTATATTGGAATACCATTCTCATGTTCAGGAAAATTCAATAAAGCAGTTGAACATTTCATTCAGAGATCTCAGGTTGCAGGAGCCAAAGTCAGAGAGATTCTTGGCAAACAATAATATCACTGTTTGAATCGATGGTCTCTTCAACACTTCTCTATGCCACAGAAATTTGGAGTCAGAAATATTTGGATAATACTGAGGTAGCACAAACTACACTTTTTACAAATGTATATTTCTGACCAAGATGCACGGTGTAGGAATCAGGTTGTTGCCCGTCAGCTATTCTTGTTTTAAACAAAATAATTAATTTTTGTTTACAAATATTATCCCTCCCAGAATATCGGTTGCCGCGCAGGTGCTTTGAAAAATTGGTTGTTATGGATAGTAGGGAGCCAGATGTACTTAACTGGGTCACTCAAATTAAAATGTTTGCAGCTTCAAATTTTGTACAGAAATATTTTATCAATCTATCTAAACACTACTTGCCAATAAAAATAATATAATAGTAAAAGCCACAAATAATTTAGTTTGTAGAGATAATGACCGAGCACTTAATTTATAATTCATTCCCTTTTGTAGACTTTTCGCTAATTTTTCACATCCGGAACCAGCGAATTACCTTCAATTTCTAGTCAGCATAGAAAAGTTATGAACCATAAGACAACTGAGAGTCTGTAACAGCGAATACATTAAAATATCCCATACAGGTAAAGCCCACATCATCAAAATCAGATGAAATATGTTAATGGTGTAAAAAATACATATATAATAGCCTGAAGCATGTAATGGTACATTGCCCTGCGCTTGTAAATCACAGAAAACAATATTTACAGTCGTATATAGTTAAAAAGAGGGATGAACTTTCATTGGAATTTATGTTATTTAGCTAAATAACATATATTACTTTATTAAGAGTATATTATTTTCAGTATATTAACCATTAATTTTTGTTTTGTTTTTGATGATTTGAAAATGAGGAGAAATTTGTGCGTTTGGCAGTACTTATAAATGCGAACAGTTTTTTTCCATTGATGAAAGTTAATAAATCAAAACATCGTACAAGGCTGACAGACGATAATTTGGAATTTTCTTTTCGTCTTTGTAACAGTGAAATTAATCCAAACATGGAAGGATTACTTTCACAAATTCAAACTAATTGATTTCGGTGTCGCTATTTAACTTTCGTGGTTTGTAATAATTCCAAATCTTACGATTTAATTATAATGTTGAACCAATTTTTTTTTCATTTCATTTTGTTATTTTAATAAATTGTATTATAATTACATTCTCGTTATAATTTCAAATCTGATATCTATTGTTAAAAATTATGAACTATAGTTTAAAATGCACTACTTTTAAAAGTGGCCTGCGAACTTATTTGCACACTAAAGTTTGACCCACATGTCAAAGGTTGCCCATCTACCTGGTATAGATGAAACAAACATTTTCGAACAAAGAACGTAAAATCTTGATTGATGCCGCCACAACTCAACATATTTGCATGTAGTAGACCTTGAATTAGTTAAAGGTCTGTTGGAAACCATATTTGATATTTATGCTTGGGATAAGACCTTACATGGTATATTGGTTTATTGTTAAGCTGCGGTGACGTTCAACGAAAAATAACGCTAGAGAGGTATCAGACAAAGTATGTATATAATTTAGGAATGATCACATTTTCCTCATCTCCTAGACAGGATTGATGGAGACTTGGGGAAAGTTTTTGAAAATGGCGTCATGAGTACGACCTAAATAGCTGATCTCTCTCTCTCTAAGCCATAGGCCGATTAAGTTTTCAGTAACAATGTTAATACACACCCCAAGAGGCGTTAAATTAAAAAAACGTGAATCATGCAAAGCCAATAAAGTGAATAAAACAAAAGTGGAGTCATATAAATCCTTAATCATTGTCTATTAGTGTAATGTAGCTCTGACAATTAAACATATACTGACTGACTGCAGGCAACGCAAATACTTACAGATACCACATAATTTACACGAATTACTGACAAAGAGGAGTCCATACACAGATACTAATCTCAAACATTTAATGACTATACACATCTATTCAAAAATGTGATATATTTTTAATTTAGGTTTTACGTTTTTATTTTTACAACATTTTTGGATGCAAAAATAAACGTTTTATTTAAACCACAATTATTTTAAATTTCTTTTACTCCATTTAGATGCCCATTATATTTTATTACTAGTTTCTTTATAAGATATTTTTTTTGTTTTTGAACATTACGTTTTCGTTTTTGTTTAGATTTTTTTTTAAATATGTTGATTCGGCTTTTTTGTCTCTTTGGTTGCGTTATGTTATTTGATAGCGTTTTGTTACTTGGTTGCATTTTGTTTTGGTTGTGTTCTTAGTTAGTTCTGTTCTAATTGTATTGTTTAATTTTTTTCTGTTATGTTTTCCTTTTTTTATTTTGTTTATATTCATTTTTTTTAGATGAGCAATATCGCCTCGCAGAGAATGCTCCTTAATAAATAAATAAATAAAATAAATATTAGTGTGAGAAAATTGAGAATTGTTGGGTCGTTGCCCTAACATAAAGGTAATTGTAGAAGTTCTATAAGAATGACCTCAGAGACGAGCAGTCAATCAACCCGGACAAAATTCCATCTGTTACTCATACAGTATCCGTTCATGACACTCCATGAAACAGCTGCTGGCAGGTAGACGCCGGGAAGCGGAAACCCTCCCTGCCTTCCACACTTTTAAACCGGCAATACACCAGGTCCATTTATCTCAAAGATACAGCCAAAGACCTTTCTATATGTCATTTTTTTTCATTCTTTAGAGATTCGAAAAGTATATCGCCCACCCCTGGAAACATTCACCAATCGTGATATTATCCCCTAAATATTAAATCATAATTCGATCACTTTGCAGTGCGTAATCCAGTCTCCCCGGTGGATTAGCACTGTTTAGATTGGTTTATAATCACGGGGAATTCTCAACCCAAATGCAATAATTATCTGAGGCTCATTATGTTTGTATTGTCTATCTATTGTTGAAACAGCGGCGGGGATGGGTTAGGAAAGGGCAAACAGCGCTATCTGGGCGGTGGGATTAGTTACTATTGGAACTGTACACATTCCGATGCAGTATTTATCCTCTCTCTCCCCCCTTGCCTCTCCCTTTGTTTATTCTGTCATTATTAAATTAGGTGCCGCAAAATAATTCATCCTTAAAATGCTATTTAAATACTATTTAACAACATATAACATAAAAATAATATCTCTGGAACGTGCTGGATGGTAGAGGAACCAATTGATGCGGAACAAGGACTTGGGCTTCTTATTGATCCTTATAAAAATAATGTTATATTCGATACAACTATCTCAATCTAAAAATTGTCGAAGAGAAATGCTAGATGGAATCGCTTTGTATTATATTCTTCATTTCCCTCTTAGCGAAACCCATGTATAAACATGCCATAAAATTATAAAATGAAATAATAGATCAATGTGATAAGTGGACGTTTAACGGAGACTCATTTTGCGCATACACTAATAGGGAAAATGTTGGAGCAATACAAAAATGTATAGAAAACAATTAAATACAGCACTTTATCAACAATGTTAATTATGCAACATTTCAGATCCATATAAATGATAACGTAGATATTTACAATTTTGTATTTTCAAACTTCCCTCCTGCCTAACTCCTACCAACGTTGGAGGAAGTATGAGGAAATATCTGTAAACAAGGTTAAGCTTTGTCTGAAATCCAATTTAAACTGGAACAACGACAATTCCAGTCATTGTGTGAATGAAGGCCTTAAAATTGAAATTCGATTTAATCTATTTTTGTGTGTCCGTTTCTTATTCAATCATATCAGAAAGCTTGTAGGGTTTCATTGGAACAGACAAGAATTGGTTATACTTCAAAACCAAAACTTGTCTATATCCTGGACTTGATCAATTTTATCAAAAGAATGTATATAATAATTTTTTTTCAGAAGGTAGGACTGATTTGTTTAGATTTTAATAAGTGGCAGTTTATAGTTAAATAATGTGATAATAATACAATACATGGTCTTTCAAAATGAATGAACCAATTTCATTAAGCCATATTTTATAAACAGACAGTATTTATTTATTTGAGCTTCGCAGCTTTGGCGATGTTGCTCTAAAATAAAGCTTAAAAAACAAAACAAAACTCAAATAAAACAAAACAATACAAAAAAAATAACAAAATTAAACAAAACATAAATAGAACATTAAACAGACAGTAATACAAGATTGCAATAAAGACACATGTATTGAACCGGAGTTGAAGTTTTATGGTGTCATTATCATTATGTTTCATTGCCAGCATCGCTTGTATGATGTCTTCTTGTATTACTATCTGTTAATAAGATATAGCTTAATGAAATCGGTTCATTCTTTTTGAAAGACCCTGTATAATCTCAATCTCATCTTCTTATAAGAATATGAGGACCTAGAATTATTGAAAATATTTTGGGGTATCTAATTGCACGATTATCCTTCATAGAGTTATTTATAAAGTGCATAGAACCCCGAATGTCATTTAATCCTTACAATCTCTGGCATAAAAAAATAAAGTCACTTCCAATTTTAGCAATGAACCTCTTTGGCAGTGAATTTTCTCAACCCATTGTTCTGCTGTTGTCAGTATTGTGTTCTTGGTAATGCCTACCCTCCAGAAACCAGGATTGCACATCCATGCTCAACTCCGATAGGCATATCGGCAAGGCCCACACATTTCCTGACTGCCTTCTCTCTTTCCCCACACCAAGTGATTTATGAACTTTGTTCTTTGGAATAAGATAGCCAAAAATCTTGGTTGTGGTAACGGTAAAGACATCAATTATGGCCGATTACCTCTCCATGTCATTACTATGCCAAGAAGTCCCTTGGCCAAAGCCAATAAGTTCTCACAACATGGGTACAACTTCGTTATACATTTGAAGTCTCTTTGTACATGGCTGCAATAATCCTATGCAGACTCTGTTGTCTTACCATCATTGTAAAGTGGTAAATAAGTTATTTTTCTGCAACTTCTTCTTACTGAAATCATCAAAGGTATTTTAGTTTTTACTACAACCTTACTAATCCTATGTTTCAAAAGAGATGCGTATGAAGGATCCTTGGAAGCTAATCCAAGCTTGTGTACGAGATGGATTAGCACTGTTGCCGGAGTTCCCAAAGATTGGATTAACGCCCGCAAAAGTCTTTCTCCAACACCACAACTCCGCCCAACTAACGTGGACTCCTTGTCCGGCAGCTTGTACTTCAATGACACATTATCAGTCATTTATATCACCAGCTCATGACACCTTTCTAAAATCATAAAATCCCTAATGATCGTTGAGGGTAAATTCCGTTCACAGTGTAAGCTACTTACCTAGTACAATGAAATCATTTCCCACAACACATACACACAACGCGAGATACTCCGGGACAGCCCAAGGAAGAATATAAAGCAATTCATCTACCTCGAGTTTCTCCGGACGTTCCTGACGCCCAAAAATAGCCAAATTTTGCATTTGCGCTCACCATCAACGGAAGCGATGACACTTTTCAAAGAAATACACTAAACTAATAAAGCTCTCTACAAAAATGACTCCTTTGCTTATGTTCATCTCCCAATGCGAACCGAACTCCACCAACTCTATAAGTACCATTATTAAACAGTTGGCTGATCAAATTTCAAAACACTGCTGTATGTAGTTAATAAACTATAAGAAACTGGAAAGGGACCAGAAAATGGTGCTGTGACTGTAAAAATATTATAATAAAACCTTATTTAAAATATGATTTTCAGTATTTGAAAGTTTATACGAGATTCATATCGTAAACTTGCGACTTCTAGTCATCTTCACCTAGACGTACAAAAGCTGGCGAGAACTGAATTAAATCATATATTATTTAGTATTAACGAAATTATATTGATGCTATGACATCCTCAACAAGGGTGGTCGCCTGTAGATAACCCGTCCCAATTAGCCTGAGTTGCAGAAAGTGGACGTTAATAAATAATAATAATAATATCCTCAACGACTTGTAACATAGCTATATGTAACATACATTCCTTAAATCGTCAATGTAAGAATAACAACAGAAATATTGATGGTTCATTTGACAAGAAGGAAGGGGATATTTAATATTGAAGTTAATAATATCCTTAGGCAGGGAAGTTAATTTCAGCCGGTTCGCAATGAAATAAATGTATGCAGCTGAAGACACTTTTCAATATGATCTGCTGAACTAACGAAGGACATGGATACATGATGTGGTTGTACAAGAACATATTTGAAGATTATTTCTTTCAAAAACCGTTTTGTAATCGGTAAATGAAATAGGAAGTCTAAATTTAAACCATAAGTAAGAATTACTCACGCAAGTAATCCCAGTGTTCAACGAATCTCGTTTATAAAAATAAGAGGAGAGACCATATTTCAAAATTAAAACAAATATAAACAAATAAAGGAGGGGGGGGCGCTATTCTCCGAGCGGTGGAAGAGAGTGCACTGCCTTTTGACGGGAGTGGCACTCGTGTAATTGATTCTCTGGTGGGGGCGCTCTCAAGCGGCAACTTCCACCAAACTCGGACATTCTCGAATAATTGAGTTAAAAGTTCCCCTGACTAGCGCACAGCGCTAATTAAAGACTGATTGTAAAAACTGTTAGCACCAGTCCCCTGTTTTCTTGCCCGCCATCTCCTACTTTATCCAGCCATACCCCCTCTCCCGCTTTTATTTCATTTACTAACCTCCGTGGAATTCGAAGTAGCTCAGCCGTTAAAGTGTATTCAGTAGAACTTCGGATTATCAACCGACTTCAACTCCCTTTGGCCCCTAACGCTATCAAAGCGTTGTGGCTTTTAGAATTTACTTTATAGTTGTTCGAGATCAATTACAATAGAAAACTATTAACTTTTAACAATTTTATTCCGACTCTAAAGAACCCCAAGGGACGACAGCTCATTTTATTGATATTTACAAACTTCAACACTCTATTATAACATAATTATTTATACCTTATTGTCGTTCACTTTCCTGAGGCTAATGATAAAAGTTTATATCATTTTTATAAAAGTTTTTAGTTATTCTTAGTTTCTTAATTAATTAACAATATATGAATTGATTTATTATCATTTTTATAAAAGTTTTTAGTTATTCTTAGTTTCTTAAGTAATGAACAATATATGAATTGATTTATTTTATTTCTTCATCTCCAGATGGTGGTTAATAAATCATCAGTTTTCTACTGCTCCTTAGGGTGCTAGTGGGCTGGATATCTTTTTTTTTCTTTAATCCTACTTTTAGCAGATTTCCCTTAGAGGAAATCAGCCATTGACGCGATTTTTGAAAAATTTCCTCAGATGTCCATCGATCCTGTGAGATGACTGAATTGAGGTCCTTTCAAAATAATATATATTTGTCTGTTACCACGGTCTAAGTATGATCTTTAGCGTTGATTATGGTTCAGATCATGTAAACGTTTTCGATTCTGGATATAAAATCTTAATTGATGACATCACACAACCTTTTGCATATATTTCATCTAGAAAAGATCTGTTAAAACAATATTTGATCAAGAAGAAAACGTTTCATCAGGCATTCGCTATTTTTTTATTATTACTAAATTGCGATGACTATAATTGGGTGTTAACTAAAGGTTGAAAATTAAAACATGCATGAATCTCCGTTACTATTCAATATAGAAAAAAAAATGGCGTAAAAGATCATTTATAAAATACTATGCTTACAATATGATCGGCAATATAAAATTTTCGATGTAACTCTCATCAATGGAAATATTTTGAATTTGCAATTTCCTTCCCCTCTAAACTCCCTCCCCTCCTCCCGATCAGATTTCAGCAGTAAAAGAACTCTATCTTTAGGTTTAAATGAAACTCTTATTATCGAGTGTGGTAATGATCAAAGAAAACTTTCGAGCTATAGAGCGTTAACAGTCGAGTATGTGTGTGCGCGCGTGTGTGTGTGTGTGTGTGTGTGTGTGTGTTTTTGTATGTTGTGTAATGTATATAACAATATTTATAGTATTTTAATTTGCAATAAGATTGGTTCTATACATTTTCGATCCCACGTATAGTAACGGAGATATTTTGAATAAAACAATTAAATACCGAGTTTGTTGACGATTGAACAAAAATTGCGACTGCTAGAGGGGTAACAGACAAATACACACACACACACATACACACACACACACACACACACACACACACACACACACACACATACACGCACATGTAATATATAGTTTTGAACGAACTAGATTATGACATTGAACAAATGTACAGAAAATTTTGCCATCATTAAAACCCCAATACCTAATTTCCCTTAAAGCTAAATCTGCTAAAAAGTGGCGCGAGTGTCCCATCCATTGAAATATTAATTATATTACTAAATTGTTGAAAATAAAAAAAAAAAAATTCTCATTATGAAGTTTCTTGGCGCAGTTCGTGTAAAACGTATTTCCAAAGAGCTCTCCAGAAACTTTTTAAACGGTCCACTTTAAAAATACATCAATCCGGAGACTAATCATTAACTCTCGCATTGTAAGGACTGAAAATTATTATAAACTTCAACGCTATTTCTCTGTAAGAGATTATAAACAGCGTCACGCGCGTGAAAGGGTGAATTAAGGAAAACTTTATTTAATAACGAGGAAAAGGTAAGTATAATCTTACATGTGTTGTTAGCAGGCTAACATTACACCTGACTTCAGGATTGTATCATTGGAATATGTATGGTTCTAATTAGAAACAGCTTTCGTTATTGTAGGTCCATCTTTGATTTTGAACTTCTAGTTAACTATCGTTTGTATAGCTTAATGAAGTGACCTATATAGGATCATTATTATTTGGTATACTAATGAGTATAAGTAAAAATAATGGCAATCAAAATTTTCTCCAGAATAATAAAATTCTATTCATGTATTTGCAACGGAGTAATAAAATCTTATAATATCCGAGGCGTGGAAGGGGTGGAAGAATTATGCTAAAGGGGGATTCAGAAATAATTAGGCCCGAGGTAAGGAATAAGCCGTAATTTTAATTTGACGTCAGCAGCAGCTTGGCTTCTTACACTAGCATACACTTACCTCTTTGGAATATATTGTAGAAGTAAATAACTTTCACTTTACCCCCTTTTTACATTTATTTAATAAATTTATTATTTGTAATATAACTAATTTTCAAGTTCGTAGATATATAAGTTGGATAAATGAGTTGAGCAATGTTATCAGATTGTTCTTAAGCAAGACCAGCTGTTGAGCTTGCGATTTTCGAAAAACTATTTCAATTTCCTATTGATCTTAACTAAGTGATGACGAAAATGAAGTTCGTTCAAAATTATATAAATATTTGTTTGTCTGTCGTAATTTTTGTTTGATTGTTACCAAACTCGACAAGACAACTTGATTGGATCTTTCCTTCAATTGCCACTGAATTACAAAATGGACAGAAGAAGAAACATGCTGAATGGTTTATTACCTTCCCTCGCAAAATACTACTGTGGTTTTACGTACAAACTAACATTCTTGAAGATGTTGTTTCCTTTTATTTTCTTAAGAAAAATAAAACTCTAATGGGAACGATAATCCCAATTCATTCTTCAAAATTTAATGTCCTTGTGCTCAATTTACAATCTAGTGGAGATTTCATCTCCAAGGTATCCGAAAAATCGCTGGTAGTAGAATATAATAAATTTAGCAGCAAAACTGGAATTGGAATTTAGTGGAATAGAAAAATATTTGATATGGTTATATTTCTTTGTTCAACGTTGTCAAATGTACGTTATAAGAATGAATTCCATTATTTTAATTTAATTAAAAGGACCCACAGAATAGCCTAACAATGTTTTTAGCAAAGGAAAATCGGGTTGGCTGTATTAGCAGATTTCCCTTTAGGGAAATCAGCTATTGAGGTCGTACTCATGGCGCGATTTTCGAAAAGATTTTCGGAGAAGTAGCCCATATTTTATTTTTGTTACATGAGAAAACAGTAATAGATAGAAAGTCCGTCACGCAGGGGCTGCGTAAACTAAGCAGATTTCCCTCGTGAAGTTTAGTAATAGATAAATATACATACTGCTAACACAACACCGTAAATAAATACAAACGGAAATAAGAAATGTTTCATCCAATTTCAATAGCCTGCCGACAGGAAGCGTTAGGTTAGAAATGTAAACAAACGGGTCCCGCCTCACACCGGAAAGAAAACAATTACTGAAATATATCAGAATATAACACATTAATTTTATTGAGAGCTATTTACTATATCTAGTACTGTAATTAATAATAAGTCAGAATAATTGTTATCTCAATCAATAAAATTTTAGTAGTCCAAAACTTTAAGATGGGGGGGGGTCATCAGGGCATATTTGCATGTATCTCGTATAATGAAGGTCTCTTGAATACAATTTTTGGTATTTAAACTTCCAATAATGTGATTTATTATGTAGCAGAGTATTGTTTACGTAACATGAGTAGAAGTGGCGGTTTGGTGAAAACTGAAAAATGCAAATATCTCGGTTAATATTCAAGATAGAGAATAAATGTATATAACAATATTTATAGTAAATTTAATTTGTAATAAGATTGATTCTGTATAATTTTTCGATCCGACGTATAGTTACGGAGATATTTCGAATTTTCGAAAATCCTCCCCTCTAAACCCCCCCCCCTCCCACTGGTCCGATTTCAGCCGTTAACGAACTTGATCTTTCTTTTTACATAAAACTCTTAAATATGAAGTTTGGTAAGGATTAAACAAAAATTGCGACCGCTAGAGCGGTAACAGACAAATATATATATATATATATATATATATATATATATATATATATATATATACAGTTTTGAACGGACCTCATTTTCGTCATCTACTAGGTAGGATCGATGGACATTTTAAGAAAAATGTCGAAAATTCCGTCATGAGTACAACCTCAATAGCTGATTTCCCTTAAGGGAAATCTGCTAAAATGAAGAAAGAGACTAATTACTTGTAATTTCTCTTCTCTAATTGTTCGTAAAGCACTTGGAGGGGGGAGGGCATAGGAAATCTATAGCTGTTTATTAGCCAAGGTCACTCTCACTATATCTCCACTTAAAGCTCTATCTGTAGAACAAGATTAGGCACTTAAAGAATAAGGTTTCATCAACTCATGTGGTGGTGGTGAATGGGTGTATGGAGTTGAAATATTTTCGCATTGTGGTCTCACATCAAAGCGTTGTGTCACCAACGCCATTACCGACCAGACCACGATCAGAAGTCCGTCACGCAGGGGTTACATTAACGAAGAAGATTTGCCATCAGCGCCACGTATTTAGATTTACCTCAAAATGTAAAAGTTCAATGAGAACAATATTTGGTATTTAGGCTTCAAATAATGTGCTTCACAATATAACACCTTACTGTCAATATGACATGAGTAGGAGTGGAGGTTTAATGAAGACCGACAACTAAAAAATGCAAATATCTCGGTTAATAATAACAACGTTTATCGAACATTACATTTGCAACAAGATTGGTTATACTCAATTTTGCGATCCGACGCATAGTAACGGAGATATTTCGAATTTTCGAAATTCCCCACTCTAAACCCAGCCACTGAGGTGTACCGAACCTGCCCAAGCCGACTAGAGGGGGCTCAGGTTAGCTGCGTTTATCTTAATTAAATCGTAAGGCGTTGATCTTAAATCACTGTGTATACTCTAAGTTGTGGGTTTTCATTTCACGCGGAAATCAGTGACAAACTCTGTTCATAATCTTTTTAGCTCCGCACTTGCTAGATTAGCCATGAAATGGATGCTAATA